>ONZH01007160.1:0-331493 GCA_900303285.1 Rhinella marina
TCCGAGCTTGGTGCTCGTTCGAGTATTAGGGTACTCGTAAGTGCTCGCTGCTCGGACGAGTATCTCGCCATGCTCGAGGAAATGGCAACTTCCGCATCGTGCTTTTTTGGCGCCTATAAACACAGCCAATCACAAGCCAGGAGACTCTACGGTACACCCAGCATCACGTGGGGCCCTTACATGTCGATAGCAGGGGTTGGCTGGCCTGATCAGGTGACCCTGGAATATACTAGTGACTGGCCGCGGTGCTCGGCTCAGATGCCGTCTGGATGTCGTTAGGGATAGAGCTGCTGCCTTTCAGGGAGAGTGTTAGGGCCTGCATTTAGTTCTCTGTTAGGCAGGAATCACCCACAAAGAACCCAACAGCCCTTCTAAGGGCTAGAAGACATTTTTATTTTTGTCTCCTGGCTTGGCTGGCTGGCTGGCACTAGTAGTGCAGCTATCGCCATATATAACCCCCTTTTTTTTATGTTATATCTCAGTGATACAAATCCATTGCACACAGCAGTGTGGAACAATTCTGTGTGCCACAGTTCAGTACACTCACTATTTTCTGTCCAGGTGACACTTTCTGTACGTCACAGAATAGAACCAAGTCATTTGCTACCTGTCAAGTATACAGCTTGATCCTAAAAATCTCTGTGCGACATTTGTCTGGGTCGCAGTCTAAATAGCCACCGTCAGTAGGGTGTCAGTCAGCTCTACCATAGTTTCTGCACGTCACGTTCCAAAAAAAACAAAACTAAAAAAAAAATATTAAAAAAAAATTTAAAAAAAATTAGTTTTTTTGTTGTTTTAGCTCAGTGATACAAATCCATTTCACACAGCTGCGTGTATCCTTTCTGTGTGTCACAGTTCAGCACACTCTCTCCAATCCATATATTCTATCCAGGTGACACTTTCTTTACGTCACAGAATAGAACCAAGTCATTTGCTACCTGTCACGTATATAGATTGATCCTAAAAATCTCTGTGCGACATTTGTCTGGGTCGCAGTCTAAACAGCCACCGTCAGTAGGGTGTCAGTCAGCTCTACCATAGTTTCTGCACGTCACGTTCCAAAAAAAACAAAAATCCAAAACAATATATACAAAAAAATTAGTTTTTTTGTTGTTTTAGCTCAGTGATACAAATCCATTTCACACAGCTGCGTTTAACCTTTCTGTGTGTCACAGTTCAGCACACTCTCTCCAATCCATATATTCTGTCCAGGTGACACTTTCTGTACGTCACAGAATACAACCAAGTCATTTGCTACCTGTCACGTATATAGATTGATCCTAAAAATCTCTGTGCGACATTTGTCTGGGTCGCAGTCTAAATAGCCAACGTCAGTAGGGTGTCAGTCAGCTCTACCATAGTTTCTGCACGTCACGTTCCAAAAAAAACAAAACTAAAAAAAAAATATAAAAATAATTAGTTGCATTTGTTGTTTTAGCTGAGTGATACAAATCCATTTCACACAGCTGCGTGTAACCTTTCTGTGTGTCACAGTTCAGCACACTCTCTCCAATCCGTATATTCTGTCCAGGTGACACTTTCTGTACGTCACTTAATTAAACCAGACTGAACAAGTTTGTGGGTTTCAGTACACCAGGCCCGTTTATTTATTTTTTTTTATATAATACACTTATATACAGAAAATGTTGAACCCCAGGGCTAAGGGTCGAGGACGAGGGCGTGGGCTTGGGCATTCAATTACTGCAGGGAGCAGAGGCCGTGGTCCTGGGCAGGGTGAGACAGTACCTGCTGATGACGGAGCTGTGGAACGCCGCAGAGCTACACTCCCTAGCTTCATGTCTCAACTTACAGGGGCTCGTGGTAGAGGACTGTTGAAACCACAACAGTGCGAACAGCTGATCTCGTGGATTGCGGACAATGCTTCAAGTAATTTGTCCACCAGTCAGCACTCCTCTGGCTCCTCCACCTCAACCTCCTATCCCCCAGTCTGCCCCCTCCCTGGAAAATTTGGAATGTGATCCGGCATACTCTCAGGAACTGTTTTCTGGACCCTTCCTAGAGACACACCACTTCTCAGGTTGCTGCTGACCTCGTTCCCGATGCCTAAGTTTTCCAACTGTCGCAGTCTGTGGGTGATGATGATGATGATGATGACAATGTTGAGTAAGTGGAAGAAGTTTGTAAAGAGGTGTCGTACGATGAGGAGACACGGTTGTCAGACAGTGGTGAAGTTGTTGTAAGGGGAGGAATTCCGAGGGGGGAGCAGACTGAGGAATCGGAGGATGACGAGGTGACTGACCCAAGCTGGGTTGATATGCCGAGTGAAGACAGTGCTTCTGAGGCGGAGGCGAGTGCTGCACCAGAACAGGTTGGAAGAGGCAGTGGTGTGGCCAGAGGGAGAAGCAGGGCTAGAGCTGATGCATCAGCAGCAACTGTTTTACGTAGTGAAGCTCCCGTGGCGAGGCCTAGATGTTCGCAAGTCTGGAGGTTCTTTAAAGAAAGTGAGGATGACCGACGGACTGTGGTGTGCAACCTGTGCCACACCAGGATCAGCAGGGGTGCCACCACTACTAGCCTAACCACCACCAGCATGCGCAGGCATATGAGTGCTAAACACCCCACTCAATGGAACCAAGGCCGTTCACCACCTCCTGCGGGTCACACCACTGCTCCTTCCCCTGTGTCACTCGCTGCCTCTGCTAGTCAACCCCCTGCGTCACTCGCTGCCTCTGCTAGTCAACCCCCTGCCCAGGACCCCGGCACGAGCGCCTCCCGCCGGAAAACCACACCTTCGCCTCCACAATCCTCCACAGTGTCCACCAACGTGTCCCAGCGCAGCGTTCAGCTGTCTTTACAGCAGACGCTGGAGCGCAAGAGGAAATACAGTTCCACCCACCCACATGCCCAAGCCCTCAATGTCCACATCTCCAAATTGCTTAGCCTGGAGATGCTGCCCTATAGGCTGGTAGAGACCGAGGCCTTTCGCAATCTCATGGCGGTGGCTGCCCCTCGTAACTGGTAGTCAGGTCAGTCAGACTCCTCAAGTCTACAATGAGGAGTGGACGTGGATGTCTGATATCTGCCAGGTGTTGAGCAACTTTGAGGAGTCAACACAGATGGTCAGCGGCGATGCCGCCATTATCAGCCTCACCATCCCGCTGCTTTGTCTGTTGAAAAACTCACTGCTCAGCATCAAGTCGGATGCTTTGCGCTTGTCACAAGAGACGGTGGAGGAAGATACATCGCTTGATAGCCAGAGCACCCTCCGGTCTGTTTCTCAGCGCGTATCGGAGGAGGGGGATGAGGATGAGGAGGAAGAGGAGGAGATGTCGGCGAGACAGTAGAGGGTACCAGTGCTCAGTCCTTAACTCTTGAGCGTGTATGGGCTGAAGAGGAGGACTTGGAGGAGGAGGAGGAGGAGGAGGAAATGGAGAGTCAGGTCAGTGAGGAGAGGGAATTCTTGCGTGTTGGGACTCTGGCGCACATGGCAGACTTCAATGTTAGGCTGCCTATCCGTGACCCTCGCGTTAGAAGAATTTTTTCCAACACCGATTACTGGGTGTTCACTCTCCTGGACCCACGGTACAAGCAGAACCTTTCCACTCTCATCCCTGCAGAGGAAAGGAGTATGAGAGTGAATAGATATCAACAGGCCCTGGTGCACAAGCTGAAACAATTCTTCCCATCTGACGCCGCTAGCAGCAGAGGGCATGGTTCTGTGGGCCAAGTAGCGGGGGAGAGGAGGCGAGCAGGCAGCTTGTCCAGCACTGGCAGGGGAACACTCTCCAAGGCCTTTGCCACTTTTATGTCACCCCAGCAAGACACTGTCACCTGTCCCCAGTCTAGGCAGAGTAGAGGGGAGCTGTACAGAAAGATGGTGAGGGAGTACCTAGCTGACCATACCAACGTCCGGACCGATCACTCTGCTCCATACAACTACTGGGTTTCAAAGCTGGACACGTGGCCTGAACTGGCGCTGTACGCCTTGGAGTTGCTGGCCTGCCCTGCCGCTAGCGTGCTGTCAGAGCAGGTATTCAGTGCATAATTTACGACTGTACCAGTTGATGCTACATTTTTAAGTTGGGGTCCTGCGTCGTCATTCTAAATACATCCGGCTGTTATCACCACCACACACGCTAGCCCAGGGGGCACTCCTCTGGCTCTTCCAGCTCAACCTCCTTCCCCCCAGCCTGCCCCCCCCCACCTACAGGCCCTGTCTCCAAACAATTTACGTCTTTGTCCTATCTTTCTCTCTCTCCAAACCATTTTTCTGGATAGCTGCCATATACGGTTTTAAACTGAGTAGTATACATACCACACTTGATCAATCTCATAATTTACGACTGTACCAGTTGATGCTACATTTTTAAGTTGGGGTCCTGCGTCGTCATTCTAAATACATCCGGCTGTTATCACCACCACACATGCTAGCCCAGGGGGCACTCCTCTGGCTCTTCCAGCGAAACCTCCTTCCCCCCACCTACAGGCCCTCTCTCCAAACAATTTACCCGGATAGATATTAGATATTGATATATCTAATATAGATATTAGATATTGTACTGATGTTTTTTGTTTTTCTTCTTTTAATTGCCTCCTGACCTGTGATAGGCAGAGCATGGACACGTCCCCTTAGCTGCAGTGGGAAAGACACTCCCCTGGCCAGAGCAAGCTCTTTTTCCGTTTTCCGTGGTCGAAAAATCCATGAAATATAAGGTCCCAATATAGGGGACGTATACGGTATTAAACTGAGAAGAATCGATACCATAACGGTTGAAGCAACAGTTTTTCCAAATCCATTCCGACTGTTGTCATCACCACCACACACGCTAGCCCAGGGGGCACTCCTCTGGCTCTTCCAGCGAAACCTCCTTCCCCCCAGCCTGCCCCCCACCTACAGGCCCTTTCTCCAAACAATTTACCCGGGTAGGGGACGTATTAGATATTGTACTGATTTTTTTTTAGATCTTCTTTTAATTGCCTCCTGCGATAGACAGGAATCGAACCCGGGTCAACTGCTTGGGAAGCAGCTATGCTCACCACTTTACCACCAACAGCCACAGCAACTGGTAAGAACAGATACTAAACTTGATGTCAGTTGCAGTGCCAGCATGAGCAGTGGTGTCACCTGCAGGCGGTGATGGACCTTCGTTGCACCTAGTTGGGTGCTTCCCTAACATGTGATGGGTATGTGCCTCGCCTTTCTTGGTCTGGGTGAGCACAATTGCCATGAGGGTAACCACCAGGCTGTTGCCTGAGAATTTGGGGTAATGGTGGGATTAGGCAGCCTCAGAGGCATCCATGCATGCTGCCCCTGCTGTTTCCTGTCCATTTCCGTGGTGTTTCCATCATTTTCTGAGGTTTCCAGGTTTTCACCCAGCCTTCCCTAGGCAGAGCCTTGGTCCCCTGCAAAAATGCTCGAGTCTCCCATTGACTTCAATGGGGTTCGTTATTCGAAACGAGCACCCGAGCATCGGGAAAAGTTCGACTCGAATAACGAGCACCCGAGCATTTTAGTGCTCGCTCATCTCTAGTTAACAACATTTCTAAAACCAGTTTTGAATAGTTTGAGGGGTGTAGTTTCTAAAATGGGGTAATTTATGGGTGGTTTTTATTATGTAAGCCTCACAAACTGACTTCAGAACTGAACTGGTCCTTAAAAAAGTTGATTTTGCAAATTTGCAAAAATTGCGTCTAAAATTCTAAAACTTCTACCGTACTAAAAAAATAAAATGACACTACCAAAATGATGCCAACATAAAGTAGACATATGGGGAATGTAAATTAAAAAGGATTTTATGGGGTATCACTATCTGTCTTAAAAGCAGAGAGATTCAAATTTATAAAACAGCGAATTTTTTCAAATTTTCGTTAACTTTTGGATTTTTTTATAAATAAAATTAAAACTTATCGACTCAAATTTACCATTAACTTGAAGTACAATGTGTCACGAGAAAACAATCTCAGAATCGCTTGGATAAGTAAACGCGTTCCAAAGTTATTACCACATGAAGTCACACATGTCAGGTTTGCAAAATTAGGCCTGGTCAGGAAGGGGGTAAATGGCCTGGATGGGAAGTGGTTAAGCTGTCTGTACGTATTTTAATATCAGCGGATCCTAACAACTTGTTTCACAAGCACCAACAAATCTAGTATGTATGGCAACAGATGTCAGAAGGGATGTGGATTCTTTGTGCACCTGGGAGATAAGCCACTGTTAGCTGTGCAGAAGTTTGATGGGATTCATTATAGTTGATATATATGGTGGATGGGCCCTAGGACATAATATGCCCTGGGGCCTATAATCTTCTCGCTGTTTATGTTCATTTACACACAGCATATCCACTGTGTAACTAATCTTTATCAGGACATCTTATTTATTTTGTGGTCTGTTATATTTGTTATTTTATTTTTATACTTCTATACTTTTTATACTTTCTTGTTGATTGACGTGGACTTTTTATTATTTTTGCTAAAGATGTTCAGACTTCGACCCCTAACTTTTACATGACATAGTAAGTGTTTCTCCTTGCCTCATATCAACCCATCATTTATTTTTTTTTAATACAGTACTACATGTTTTATTCCACTATAAATTACAAACCGGAGAGAAACAATATAATAAAACAGTGCAGGAAAGGAAAATACAACCTGCCACCTTTTCAAATATATATAGATAAAAATATAATAATAGAAAGGAAGACTTCGTTTGCTGAAGTAGCAACGTTGCGCCACCGGCTATTTGATTTAGTGCCGTGCAGCCGAGGTGCAGAGTGTTTTATTTATCTAAACTTTTCCAAGAAGCTACAACAGGATGTGAGATCCTGTTGTGTCATCTGAGATGTGAAAAGCTTCTCTTAATGATAACTATCTGTCTGGTGTTATAAGCAAATTCATTGTTATTTCATAACGCTTGTAGCAATTTCGCACACATATAACAAGAAAAAGAAAAAAACTAAAATCTGTTACCCGATATTAAACACCTAACAGTGGATCTTGACATTTTTCAGGTAAGGAGAAGTGGACAGTAGTTCAATGTCAGAAATAAATCAAAATACATCAAGAAAAAAAGAAATAAGAAAAATGCCCTTGGCTTTAAGTACACACAACTTCACATACAAGCAATGCTTGTTTCCATTCTTTACTTGATATGAGATTTCTTGAATGTAATCTCTCATTGAGGCCTCATACAGATGACCATATCAGCATATATTGCTCCGTGAACATGCTATTCCTCCATATGCCTCTGATTTTTATAGAGACAAAAAAAATCAAAGTATTCCAAAGCAATGTATGCTTGAACAGCACATGACTTTTGAGGACAGTAAACAATGGACTTAAGTAACCACTTTTGGTCCTATGGGGACTGACAGTCGTGGGCTCTGGACCAGCAGCAATTAAACATAGAGAACTTTACCAGACAAGTGTCTTTTAAAATCCTCTCTGCTGGCCTTTTTAAATACTGCTGGATAATACCTTTAAGACATGCAAATATTAGTAAGACAGCACTACCCAGGGGCGGGCTGGGCCGGGGGGCAGGAGGGCAGATGCCCCCCGGGCCGGTGTATGTCAGGGCCGCCATGGCTCCTGAACTCAATTGTATCTGCATCCACTAGATGCAGATACAATTGTGCCAGTAGCAGCCAGCGCAGGCGGAGCAGGGAACCTCTGGTTCCCTGCTCCGCTACTCCAGGTGGCCGGCGCACAGATGTGATGTAGGCGGCGCGATGACGTCATCGCGCCGCCTGCGACGTTCCTTGGGAGCAGACCCGCCGGAAGAGGCCGGGTCTGCATCGTAGGACCGCGCCTGGACAGGTGAGTATTAACTGCCCTCCCCCTATGCTCTCTATATGCACCCCTTAACCTAATACTGCCCCCTGCCTCCCTATTACTGACACCCATACTGGCCCTGCCTTACCCTAACCCTAATACTGGCCCCTGCCCACCTAGTACTGACCCTGCCTGATCCCTAACCCTAGTACTGGCCCCTGACCTCTAATACTGACCTGCATTAACTCATAACCCTAATATAGGCCCCTGACCCCTAATACTGGCCCTGCCTGACCCTTAATCCTAGTACTGGGCCCTGACCTCTAGTACTGGCCGCTGACCACTTATTTTGGCCCCTGACCCCTACCCTAGTACTGACCTCTAATTTTGGACCCCTAACCCTGATACTAGCCCCTTACCCCCTAGTACTGACCCCTAATACTGGCCCTGTCGCACCCCTAAGGCTACTTTCACACTTGCGTCAGCAGGATCCGTTTGTGAGATCCGTCCAGGCTCTCATAAACGGATCCGTCCTGATAATACAACCGTCTGCATCCGTTCTGAACGGATCCGTTTGTATTATATTTTACATAGCAGAGACGGATCCGTTCAGAACTCCATTGAAAGTCAGTGGGGGACGGATCCGTTTACTATTGTGCATGAGTAAACGGATCCGTTCCCATTGACTTACATTGTAGTCATGACGGATCTGTTTCCATTCCGCTCAGTCAAGCGGACACCAAAACGCTGTCAGAGCGGAATGGAGATGGAACGGAGGCAAACTGATGCATTTTGAACGGATCCTTTTCCATTCAGAATGCATTAAGGAAAAACTGATCAGTTCAGGACCGTTTGTGAGAGCCTGTGACGGATCTCACAAACGGATCCTGCTGACGCAAGTGTGAAAGTAGCCTAACCCTAGTACTGGCCCCCTGACCTCTAATACTGGCCCCTGACCCCTACCCTAGTACTGACCTGTAACCCTGGACCCCTAACCCTAATATTGACACCTAATCCTGTCCCTAACCCTAATATTGACTGCTAACCCTAATACTGACCCCTAATACTTTCCCTATCTCTAATACTACGCCATACAGACCCCTAACCCTACTACTGACCCCTAACCCTGAGGCTACATTCACATGACCATATGTGTTTTGAGGTCCACAAATTGCGGATCCACAAAACACGGATACTGGCCGTGTGCATTCCACATTTGTGGAACACACATGCCCAGCCCTATGATAGAAATGCCTGTTCTTGTCTGCGATTGCGGTCAAGGATAGGACATACTCTATCTTTTTTTTGCGGGGCTTGCGGAACGGAACTTAGGATTTGCGGCCCCTTTGAAGTGAATGGAAATACGGTTGTTTGAATGTACCCTAACGCTGCCTCTAACCCCAGTACTGCTCCTAACTGATACTGACCCTAATTCTAATACTGGCCCTAAGGGTGCATTCAGACAACCGTATTCAGACGACCATATTTCTAAGTCTGAATCTGTTCCGCAATTTTGCCGAACGGGTGCGGACCCATTCATTTCAATGGGGCCGCAAAAGATGCGGACACCACACCATGTACTGTCCACATACGTAGTTCCGTTCCCCCCAAAAATATAGTGCATATGCCCTATTCTTGTCCGCAAGAATAGGCATTTCTATATAGGGCTGGCACTGTGCGTTCCGCAAAATGTGGAACGCACAAGGCCAGTATATGTGTTTTGCGGATCCACAATTTGGGGACTGCAAAACACTTTCGGTCGTCTGAATGTAGCTTTATGCTAATACTACGCCTATCCCTAATACTGACCCTAACCCCAATACTGACCCTAACCCCAATACTGGCCCTTAACTCTAACACAGTGACCATAATATATGACTGTCCACATATATCTCTACACACTGCATTTTTTACACCTGACATATACACACAGAGTACTGATATGTCAGGTAGAAGGTATAATAGATACAGTGGGTAAACGTATATAGTATATACAGCAGTGTACTGATATGTGAGGTACGAGGTATAATACATGCAGTGTCTACAGGTATATAGTATACAACGCAGTGTACTCATGTGAGATACAAGGTGTAATTTATACATCACACCTCACATATCAGTACACTGTTGTATATATTATATATCTGTACACACTGCATCTAATATACGTCATACTTCACATATGAGTACACTGCTGTAATATACTATATATCTGTACACACTGCATTTATTATACCTCATACCTCACATATCAGTACACTGCTGTATATACTATATATCTGTACACACTACATCTATTATACCTCGTACCTCACATATCAGTACACTGCTGTATATACTATATATCTGTACACACTATATCTATTATACCTCGTACCTCACATATCAGTACACTCCTGTATATACTATATATCTGTACACACTATATCTATTATACCTCACATATCAGTACACTGCTGTATATACTATATATCTGTACACACTGCATCTAATATACGTCGTAGTTCACATATCAGTATACTGCTGTATATGCTATATATCTGTATATACTGCATGTATTATAAAAGTATAGATGCAGTGTGTACAGATATATATACAGCAGTGTACTGATATGTGAGGTATGAAGTATAATACATGCAGTGTGTACATATATAGTATATACAGCAGTGTACTGATATGTGAGGTATGATGTATAATAGATGCAGTGTGTACTGATATATAGTATATACAGCAGTGTACTGATATGTGAGGTATGAAGTATAATAGATGCAGTGTGTACAGATATATAGTATATACAGCAGTGTACTGATATGTGAGGTATGAGGTATAATAGATGCAGTGTGTACAGATATATAGTATATACAGCAGTGTACTGATATGTGAGGTAGTAGATATAATAGATGTATTGTGTACAGATATATAGTATATACAGCAGTGTACTAATATGTGAGGTACAAGGTATAATAGATACAGTGTGTACAGATATATAGTATATACAGCCGTATACTGATATGTGAGGTACGAGGTATAATAGATGCAGTGTGTATAGATATATATTATATGCACTGCTGTATATACTCTATATACCCACTGCATCTAGCTTGTCATGTGACCGTTAGCAACTTGTAGCCAGTGACGTCTCACCCACTGCAATCTAGCTTTTACCGAGTATTATAATACACTGTGTGTACGCTGTATTCAGAGGGCACACTGAAGGGTCACTATAGACAAATGGGCACATATACTGCAAGAGGCAAAATACATAAAGGGGGCACACTGAAGGGGCACTATACACAAAGGGGCACATATAAGAGGCACGTTTTATAAGGGGCACCAAGCATGTGGCACTAGCATTAGGGGAACTGTGTGTGGCACTATAAACAGAGGGCACAGGGCATATGACACTATATACAGAGGGCACAGAGCATGTGGCACTATAAACAGAGGACACAGAGCATGTGGCACTATATACAGAGGGTAAAGGGCATATGGCACTGTATACAGAGGGCACAGAGTATGTGGCACTATATATAGAGGGCACAGGGCATATGACACTATATACAGAGGGCACAGAGTATGTGGCACTATATACAGAGGGCACAGAGCATGTGGCACTATATACAGAGGGCACAGAGTGTGTGGCACTATATACAGAGGGCGCAGAGCATGTGGCATTATATACAGAGGGCATATGGCACTGTATACAGAGGGCACAGAGTATGTGGCACTATATATAGAGGGCACAGGGCATATGACACTGTATACAGAGGGCACAGAGTATGTGGCACTATATACAGAGGGCACAGAGTATGTGGAACTATATACAGAGGGCACAGAGTGTGTGGCACTATATGCAGAGGGCACAGAGCATGTCGCACTAATGCTGCTGTTATATTCAGGGCACAGAATGTGGCACTAAGATGAGTTTGTGTCAGTATGCAGGGTGCCAATGTGTTGGTAAAGCGTGAAGCTGAAGACATCTTCTCGGCAAAATCTGCAAAGCTGCATTGTGGATGGGATGAGTCGTCATGGTGGTCTGAACCAGATGGGGAAGAACTCAGGAAGAGACGTCACCTGTAAGTCACTAAATGGAAATTATTATTATGCTACTGACTGTGTATGATGGGAGCTGTAGTCACCTGGATGATCTACAGCTGATGATGGGTGGTAGCATGCTGTTTTGCGCAACAACTCCCAGCATCCCTTTACACTTGTTCAGGCCATACTGGGAGCTGTAGTTTCATATGGCGAGGGCTGACCTGACTACTCAGATGGTATCTGTACTAAACATTTAAAATCTGGTAATGTATTTATGTATTGAACTTGGTTCTGGTGCAGTATTTATGTAGAGAACTTGGTTCTGGTGATGTATTTATGTATTGAACTTGGTTCTGGTGCTGTATTTATGTAGAGAACTTGGTTCTGGTTCTGTATTTATGTATTGAACTTGGTTCTGGTGCTGTATTTATGTAGAGAACTTGGTTCTGGTGCTGTATTTATGTAGAGAACTTGGTTCTGGTTCTGTATTTATGTATTGGTTCTGGTGCTGTATTTATGTAGAGAACTTGGTTCTGGTGATGTATTTATGTAGAGAAATTCGTTCTGGTGATGTATTTATGTATTGAACTTGGTTCTGGTGCTGTATTTATGTAGAGAACTTGGTTCCGGTGATGTATTTATGTAGAGAACTTGGTTCTGGTGATGTATTTATGTAGAGAACTTGGTTCTGGTGATGTATTTATGTAGAGAAATTGGTTCTGGTGCTGTATTTATGTAGAGAAATTGGTTCTGGTGCTGTATTTATGTAGAGAACTTGGTTCTGCTGATGTATTTGTGTAGAGAACTTGGTTCTGGTGATGTATTTATGTAGATAAATTGGTTCTGGTGATGTATTTATGTAGAGAACTTGGTTCTGCTGATGTATTTGTGTAGAGAACTTGGTTTTGGTGCTGTATTTATGTATTCAACTAGGTTCTGGTGCTGTATTTGACTTATGGGTTTAGTTATGGTGCTATATTTCTTGTTGATTTTGTTGCTGTATTTGACGTATGGGCCTGGTTCTGGTGTTGTATTCATGCAGTGAACTTGGTTCTGGTGCTGTGTTTGACTTCTAGGTTTGGTTCTGGTGCTGTATTTATGTAGAGAACTTGGCTCTGGTGCTGTATTCATGTAGAGAACTTGGTTCGGGTGATGTATTTATGTAGAGAACCTGGTTCCGGTGCTGTATTTATGTAGAGAACTTGGCTCTGGTGCTATATTTATGTAGAGAACTTGGTTCTGGTGCTGTTTTTGACTTATGGGTTTGGTTCTGGTGCTGTATTAATGCAGTGAACTTGGTTCTGGTGCTGTGTTTGACCTCTAGGTTTGGTTCTGGTGCTGTGCGTATGTAGTGATCTTGCTCTGTATTTGTGTGTTAAACATACATCTGATGCTATACGTCTAATACTATCCATTCACATTTGCGCTTGGGTCACAGATTCTGTTAAAAAGACCGGGCAGAAAAGTTCTGCATGCAAGACTTTTTTGTTCGGTAAAGGAGCAGCATCCTGAGCAGACCCTATTGTACTCAATGGAGTCTCTTCAGCTCAGGGGTTGGTAAATCTGCTGCCTTTTAACCATTTAAAGCCCATTTACCTATACCGGCTTTATGGTAGGCGGAGTTAAACAGGTTAAGGGTGGGCCGCTACACATGGGCCAGTGCTGTGTGCTTGCCACCCAGGCTAAAATTTGCCAGCCAGCCCCTGGCACTACCCACTGTGCCTTCACAGAAATTCCTCTCAGCAGTGGTGCCAGCAGTGTTAGGCCCTAGCCTGCTGGGCTCCCAATGCATAAAACGAAAAGAAGGTAACTGCTGCACCCAATGTCTTCAAGAAGTCCAATCTCTTTATTCAACGAACACTCGGTTCGGTGAATAAAGAGATTGGATTTCTTGAAGACATCAGGTGCCGCAGTTACCTTCTTTTCGTTTAATTCCTTTAAGATCTATCCTTTGACAATGAGCTTGACAATAAAAGGGGCCCTTGACAGTAAGCTGATCATGCAATGTCCTTCAGCTTGCACCCCAGTGATCAGCTGTAATCTGTAGGGACACCTGGCAGTAAGTGTTCAATTTTTCTGCGGGGCCAACACATATCCTGAACAGTGGATCCACCCCTATCAACTCAGAATTCCTTAACTGGATACATATACATGCTGTAATTTTCACCCTATAATATACAGCAAAGTGGGAGGAAAATGTCAGTGCATCTTATGGGGTGAATACTATGGAACACTTCCATTATGGAAGTGCCCATTAGTATAGTAGGATTGGGGAGCGGTGAATACAGCGCTCTCAGTGTGAGCTTCTTGGTCTTCATCTACCTGCACTGCACACTGAGCTGTGACCTGCACACAGTGTGAGGACATCAGCACGCTCTATGACCTCGTACTGTGCAATGTTGGCTCATAGCACAGTGCGGCAGGAAAAACGCTGCCTCTCAGGAGTGGCATCAGTGTCCAAAACAAGAGAGGGGAGTTTATATATTCATGTCTGATTAACATGGGGTTTGATCTGAGGTCTGACTGGGGTCTAAGCTAAAGTCTAATTAACATTGGGGGTCTAAGCTGAGGTCTGATGAAAATAATTTTCCTCCTCTAAAACCAAGGTGCGTCTTATGGGCAGGTCTCATAGGGTGAAAAATATGGTATGTATCTATGAATTTAGACTCATTAGGTTAAGGTAATTGTGACTTTATTGCGTACAGCATACAAGAAAACTAACCGGCATCAGTTGATTGGTTGTTACTGCCAAAAATTCATTATTTGTTTCAGGTTGCATTAGAAATCTCCAAACTGCATTTGCTTAAGATACAAACATACGCAAAGTGGATGGCATGAAGCAATGAATGAAGATATGGTAGTAATCCGCAGCACTCCATTAGTCAAAGCAAATCTTGTATTTATTATAAATCCATAGTAGCAAATCACAGCATAGTAGCGACGTTTCGGCTCAACTGAGCCTTTTTCAAGCTTGAAAATTCTTTTTCAAGCTTGACATCCATGCTGCTTCTACCTATTTTTTTGGCATGGAGAAAGGACATAAAATATTTAATGGCCACATGCATGAGGCCTTAGGGTACACAGACATGTAGGATATGTATACACTTCAAAGGCTCAGCTGTTTAGTGAGTATTTCTCATGTATGTACTCCTTTCACTGGAGATTTGTTTGCTTTCAAAGACATGTACCTCTCTGTGTTCAAACAATGTCTCTTAGGCCTAGTTGCTAAGACTATTCTGTGCAAGGGTTTTTTGGGGAATTAAATAATTATGACTTGTGCTCAGGATAGCTCATCAATAGCTGACCATTGATATCACCGGTCAGGTGTTTGAAGGGGCAATGGCACTCATCCGAATGCTGCAGCCTCTATATAGCAAACCAAGCACAATACCGTGCATTGTATAGTGGAAGTGCTTGCTACTGAAGCTTCACTTGAATGGGGCTGAGCTCCAGAAGGAGCTGAGGAAGAGGTTGCAGTGTTTAACGAGCTCCACGGCTCCTTCCAGCAGATGATGGGAGGAGATGCCAGCAATCGGACTCCCGCTAATCAGATATTGATTACCTATCCTGTATCTTTCACACAGGTAAGCTGTCAGTGATAGTATTCCTTGTAACCTCTTACCTTGTGACTTGGCTTATCTAACGACTCTCCTGGCTCCTGATATCACCACTGAACTTGACCTTTCAAAAATCTTCTGCTGTCTACAACATGGCCCTTTTGTTGCCAACTCTGCGATAATTCTGCTCCCTGTTGATTTCTAGTGTACTGGTACTAATATGTTATTCTGGTAGTCTGGTGTTATCCCAGCAGCAAAAGTTGGGTTAGGCTGGCCATGTTGTAGTCTTCTTGCATCCTCTTTATTCAGTACACCTTGCAGAGCCTGTCAAGAAAGTCTATGAGAAAGGAGGGTGCTATAGGTAATACCATGGTTTCCTGATGAAAAAAATTCATGTGAACTGAAAGCAATATGATGGATATGATGTGCCATGTGTGTGGGTTGAATGTCCCTCTTCTTGTCTCACCACAACATATTAAAAGGTGCACATATTTGCTATTGGTGGCCAGAATATGTGTGTACCTCTGACCATTTAAACCTGTTCACAACTACCATTTCTTGTCTGAGCAACAAGTTTCCTCGTATCTTGTTAATATTGTGAAAGTGTTTGCTTGCTACTTTGAGTGTGACCCAGACTGCTTCCTGATTCCGCCTTTTGAGTACTGCTTGCCTTGCTCTGTATCTGTCTATTGTGTTGCTTGGACTCTGCCAACTCGGATGTCAAAATTGTACAACCAAGCTTCTATCAACTAGAAATTCCTTGTGCACCTTAAGGTGAAAATTTGAAATCTCTAAAGGTGCCTATACACCTTCAATAGCTGTTGACCAAATACTCATTTGTTCAACAGCAATTTCTCGCGACTCCCACAATCACTTACAAGCTTGGTTCAGCCAAGCGACTATGTGTTTTCACTGGGGAAAGAAAAGTCCTCCTGAGACGACAAAAGGTTTGAGCAAATTTGAAGTGCCCATTGCTTTAATCGTTCAACATTATTTGTTGGTAGCCCCTTACATGTTAGATTGTTGGGATGGTCCTGAAGAAAACAGATTCCATCGACAATAGCCTTTAGACTCCATTCCTTACTTTTCTCCTAATCCAAAGTGGTCCATGACATAGTGCGTCCACACTCCTGTCCAGAGTACTGAGCATGATGTGGATAATGTACTTAAAAATATTTTACATTTGAAGTGAAATTCACTTCATTCTCATATTTAATTTTGTACATACCCATATTCCTTTTCCCTTCCGTGAAAAATGTAACCTCTCATCATGACTTTTTGGTCTATGACATAGGTATAATAGCCATAAATCTATATTACAAGTCTGGTATTGAAGAGAGGCTGTGTTTTTTCCATTCTAAATGCCTGACCAATATTGCAGGATTAGGTATCAAGACCATGGCTATGTTTAGTTAAGGCTTCCCTCAAAGGGAGTCCTTGTAGTGGCCCCAATTTACTAGAAGATTTATTGCTTTAGTAGAAAAACTGAGAAAGGAATTCTATCTCTGAGTCAGATGGAATAACTGAATAAAATCTCCATTGCCCATCATAGCAGTCACTTGATAAAAAAAAGTATTTTTGCACTAAAAGAAAAATATTAGAAGCTCACACCCATCCTTCATTAGGCGTCATGGGCAAATAAGTCAGTTTTCCTTTATACCAGTTTTGATAATTCTCTCCAAAAGTCCCTACTGCTAAGTACTATAGAGCAATAAACACACTGTAGGTTGCCATAAGGTGCGCTATATAGCTCTGCAATATGTAAATATTCTCTCCCAGAAACCAATGCTTCTGAGGGAAAATAGTCCCAAAATCAGCATCCCATGGAATGTAATTGTTATAGAATCTGAAAAAATCCTCTGTATGCCAAATCAAGGCTATACGGAGGTAAAATAGAGTGCTAAAAAAAGAAATGTATTAAAACTCCATACGACCTCCATGTCGACACTCACAAGAGTGAATCTTAAATGTAGTAAGTTTTTGCAGTTGCATTTCCAAACCCTTGGTGGGCAACATAAATTTTGAAGAGCATTTCCATCTGACTGAAAGAGCATCCTTCATTCCTCTACTAGTGCAGTCTGTACTATAAGTTGCATCTTTGTATAGTAATTAACGGCTGCAGTGGGCAACAACATTCAATTTTAGGTTCTAACAGGTTCAATAATAGAAATAGAGAAATGTCAGCATATGAAAATGTTCTGCCCACTCTTCATGGCACCACGATCTACGGTATAAAAAGTTTTCCAATAGTGGTTTCAATGCAAAAAAAAGTTGAAATAGCACAATACAAGAATGTTTGTCTTAGTGGTCAGCCAGTCAAATGTGTTACCATTAAAGCATTCTTGCTAAATCAAGTTTTTATGTACATGACTTTTTCCTCTCTGCGGTTTCTCCTGGAGATGGAATTCTGGTTGAACTTCTCCTGCATTCAGTGGTGGACGCACACGCTCAGTAGCTTTCCTGCTCCCTTTCTCCTCTCAGTACTGCCATAGGGATCTCAAAGTAAGGCAGGTGAAGAGGTCCAGACACCTTTTATTCATTCAACCCTACTTATAAATTCATAAGAATATATATATATATATATATATATATATATATATATACAATGGAGAAGGCAATTGGGGGGCATTATATACCATAATGTTAGTTGATAGTGGAATCGCTAGGGCTGTGTATGAGGGACTATTTTCTATGTAGGTGAGGAGGACAGCAACTTATGGGGGAACAAGTTTAGCAAAAGATGACTGCAATGCACTCCTGGGAGATACAGCTGATTAAATTGTCACATGTGCCGAGATGTGCCCTCCCCTAACAAAAAGTCAGCAGACAGCAGAGCTGCAGAGGGGTGAATAAAAAAGATAAAATAGGCTGAAAATTACACTGGAGAATGTTTTTTTTTTATTTCTTCTGCCCTGATATAGTTAAACTAAGGCTACTTTCACACTAGCGTTTTTAAATTCCGGTATTGAGTTCCGTTATAGGGGCTCAATACCGGAAAAAAACGCTTCAGTTTTGTCCCCATTCATTGTCAATGGGGACAAAACTGAACTGAAGACAACGGAATGCTCCTGAAAGCATTCCGTTCCGTCTTCAGACCGGAGGACAAACCGCAGCATGCTGCGGTTTGCTCTCCGGTCCAGGCATCCGCACCAAGACGGATCCGGAATGACCCCCAATGCAAGTCAATGGGGACGGATCCGTTTGGTGTGGACACACCAGTAATCCGGATCTGTCCTCCATTGATTTCCAATGGGGGGTCATTCCGGATCCGGCATACATACACACAGACATGCATACATACACACAGACATACAAACAAACATACAGACATACATACAAACATACAGACATACATACATACTCACATACTCCCGGGACGCCGGCAGAACGTCTTCACGCGCCTCCTGCGCGCTGCGATGACATTTCCCCACTGCGCCCAGCAGAGGGCGCTGTGGGGAATCGTCATCACTGCGCGCAGGAGGCGCGTGAAGACGTTCTGCCGGCGTCCCGGGAGTATGTGAGTATGTATGTATGTCTGTATGTTTGTATGTATGTCTGTATGTTTGTTTGTATGTAGTCTGTGTGTTGTTTTAATGTGTGTCATGTGTGGGGCCGGAGCGCTGCTCCGGCTCCACACATGTATAGCGTTAGCACGGATCCGTCGGCACCCTTTAGGTGCCGGATCCGTGCTAACGCTAGTGTGAAAGTAGCCTAATGCAGTGCATTGCTTCAGGCATTTTTCTTTTATTTGTTTGTTTTTTAGATTTGTGGGATAACCCCTTTAAGTGACCAGTATGTGTACTCAATAATATGTGGAAAAGACATTTCTTGCATAGAGCTGCCAGGTGTGGTCAGCTAATGTCTTGTAAGTTATGAGATTTTTGTAATTGATGGAACCTCCACAGATATGCCAGGAATTTTCAAGAAGTCCCCTTGAGCCTTCAAACATAGGTAAATTATGAAATTCCAGTGGATAAGTTCAAAGAAAAGAGTAGACACAAACTATGAGTCCAGATGTTCCAAGGCTGCATTCATGTAACAGATCAATGGGCAGAAATCTAAGTAAAAATAAATCGGGATATGTATACACTGGACAGCTCAATAACTTACGATTTTCTATAAGCTGTGATCAAAAGATTGGTGGTTGTTAATGCTTATGTGCATTGCTTGCAGAGTTGTCTTTCTGTCTAATTGTATACAATTTACATTGGATCTTATTTTTATTTTCCAACTTTAATTTATGCTTATGTTACTACTACATGATTGTTGACAATGAATCCCTCTTGTTCCACAAAGCAATGGTTAGAGCATTCAGGGGTTAAATCAGAATATGTTTAAACTGGCTCTGTCATACACACAGAAAAAGTGAAAGATGGGGTCACAGGTTACTCTTTGAGGCTCAACAGGCATCTGTATCTGAAATGGGAACTCATTTTTTTTAGGAATTGTAACCTAGTGGGCAATTAACCCCCTCACCATCGCTTACCAGACACTAAAATTCATCCATGCAGTCAGACCGATATGCCTAAATATATGCAAGGGCAGAGCAATATGTTATGTGGCTGCTTACATTAGTGTATTGATTATATCCAGTTCCCAAAGTGGCAATGTACTCTTGAACTTGGAGGTATCATTATTCTTGCTGCGGTCTTGCAGATCATCTCCTGTATTTATCTTCTATACTGTATTTCAATAAATGTAGCTTACAATTTAAGGTAACAACTTCCAACTTCAGGATTCAGCAAGTATAACGTTTCATATAACACAGCCTGTGAATTCATGTAACAATTACGTATTTTTTTTTTCTTTTCTTTTAAAAATAAATTATAAAAAAAAATAATGAGGAAAAAAACAGACCTAAATCTTTACAGTTTATTGTGTCAATTTAATTTCTTTTGTGTTTCGGCCTTTTTAAAGGCAAATGTATAATGTATATTAACAATGATTCCTGGAATATACTTTCAGTATATAACAACAGTTTACATCACATTAAATTCACCCAAAATGGGTAACAATTAACATAAGAAGTGTCGGATTTGTTTTACCCTACAATATGTCATTCTGTACAAACTGCATTAAAAGGACACCCGCCCCCTCCCCTCCTGTTCATAACGCAAGCAATAGTTAGAATTTCAGGCACTGATACTAGATCTCCTTTTTTTCCGGATTTATTGCGACTTGTACGAACGTATAAGTGGAGTCAAACCAAGAAGAAGAAGAAAAAAAAAAGAAAATCCTTGTTGTACCAGTGGTCTTCAGTATCTTTGCACAAAATATCTTGAGCATTACTATTTTCTCAAAAGTTTTTACAAGATTCTAATGTGACACTTTTTTCTTCAAAAACATTTTTGAAGTTGGCCTCAAAAAATCTAACAGTAAACAGTTAATGACTACCACGTTTTTTTTTTTTCAGTTTGACATTTTTTTTTCAACATAGAAATATATTTATAAAATTTTCTCCGGACACTAGGTCATGCTTGCATGAAATTTTACAGCAGCTTAAGAACACATTATGGGTGCCATATAAATCTGGTGCAGATTTCTAACAAACTTGAAAAGGCCTCAATGGTTCATGGTTTTTATAACACCATTAATTTATCACACAGTTAGAAAATGTCACACTTTGTATTACCATTTTTTCCTTTAGAGCTCAGAGTACAACATGTCATTTGTAAATTATGTTCTTGTTGACTAGGTTTTAAAGCCCCAGTTATTGAGGCAGTATGGTATATTATCTCTTAAATAAGGGTATCATGAAAAAAAGACAAGACAGCAAAATGTACTGCCTAGGCCTGGGATTTTCAGTGAGATTTCTCCATTTCAGTCCAGCATATAGTAAGTTGAAATAATAGTAGTTCCTTGTACGGTGTTGTTTTTAAAATTCTGTGTGAATAAAATGTTTATGTAAATTTTTAAATCTTCATAAGACCTTGATTAAACCTTAACTCTTATTTAAACCTTAACTCTTATGCTGGCTTTTGTGTTTATTTTTATTTTAAAAAAAATTTAAAGTCATGTCAATACAGGGAAGTAATGTACTCTAAGAGCATTCCTGCTAGGTGCAATGACCGATAATACTCAGCTACAAGTGTAATACATAGAGGTCAGGTTGAAGGAATTTTTTTTTCATTTACAATAGGTTGGCCTGTTCATATCAACACGAGCATCTTCTCCTTTGTCTTCTGTTCTTCCAAAGCTAGGTGTTTTTTATTTCTGGCCAAATTGGTATGCATATTTGTTTACACTTTTGCATATCTTTTCAGACTTCTTGCCATATAAATTTGATTGTTCTGTCCTTAGATTTAAAGATGTTGTATTTTCCCCCTAGAAAAAAGGGATACAAATCACACTCTTAGTAAATAAAAATGCACTACCACAAAGACATGGGGAACAAGAAGATTACAAACCATTATGCATAAAACGAAAACAATATTGTTTTTCCCTTTTGATTTGTGCGGCAAATTATAGATTTGCCAATTTTGACAGCAGTGTATAAAACAAAAAAATTACAGTACAAAGAATATAAAAAAATAGAAGCCATATGGATGGTAATGCATGTGCGGTTTGTAAAATGGAAAACAAATATGGGGATCGAAGGAAGAATGAATGACAGACATTGCAGGCTACTTTTAACAGATATGAAATCTGATGGATCTGGTGAAACATGGGTTGATGTGGTTTTGTTAAAAAAAATGTAACTAGTGTGAAAAATTGAAAATATATATTTTTTAGCTAATTTTTAAGCACCAGGTATTTACTTTTTTGTATTCTTAACTTATGGCTTCTCACTTAAAAATATGTGTGTATCAAGTCTATGTATTAGGGTTAAAAAGGAAGAACCATTGCAAGTGATTAAAAAAGTCTATCCATGAAGGTTATAAATCTAGAATATATACCTTCTATACCTACTATTATTAATTAGAAACTATGATGCAAAGTGTAATTAAGAAAATAATTTACTTTGTTTTCCATGGTATTTTTTTAACTGAACTATAGTTCATAATAGTGTCAAATAAGGTCACAAGAGTCTGATGTTGTGTATTTTATTACTTTTTTATTTTTTCAATAAAAGGGACAAAATGGGTATATGAACAAGATAATGCAGACAACTGCCAAAAAAAAAACACAGACAGTGGTTTCTCCAATAGAAATTAACAGACCAGAAACAAATACAATAAAAGCCAGGTTTGCATGACCTTTGGTCATTGAAATAAAATTAAAAAAAAATAAGAAAAAATATTTTAAAAAAGATCAAAATATGTGCCTCCGTTTTAAACATTAAGCACATGACCAATAATAAATAGTGACTCCCATAGTAAAAGATAAAATTTCAAGTTACGACAAACAGCTTTCATTACAGGAATAGAAAAGGCCAATAACAAAATAGTCTACATTGCCATTTACAAAAAAGAAAAAGTACTGACTTGAGTAATTTCCACTTTAATATGCTTTGCATATGAATGTTTTTTTCTTCAATCTACGGTAAATATAAAGCACCATTGAATTTTTGGCAATGGAAAGAAATAAAATGTGTTTCTTTTACTGCATATGAAGTTTTGATGCTGGAATGTAGGTGGAAAAAAGAGACAGAAAGCACGCTACAGAACAAACCAATGCCATCAGCTTGCAGTACTGTGTACAGTATGGCAGCAAGAGAGAAGAACAAAATAAAAGGATAGGTACAGCCCTCTGTAAGACGGCTCTTTTGCATGACATTCTAATCTGTATTCCCAAGTAGCCATTATATGGCTTCTGTACTGTACAATGTCACACGATTTTTTTTTTTCATTTTCTTGCTTTAAAACATACAAATAATTTGTACTATATTATCCTGCCGAAATAAAAAAAAAATATATTTATATATATATGTATATATATATACTGTGGCAGCCTGTGTTTTATACCACTACCATAAAAAAGGTACATCGATACCTTTCCAAAAAAAAAAGAACAAGTAACTGTTAAAAATACAAGCTTCAATATAAATACTATAGTTCCTAGACTAGATGAACATGAAATTCAAATACCTTTCTAAAAGTACAGAAAAAAAGACAATAGATGTGTTTTAGCATAATCGACATGAGTGTGCGTTTCCCTAGATTTAAGTACTCTATAATATGGAACCTTTTCCCAATGCACAACCTGAAAAAAAAACAGGATATATCCAAGGCATAGAAATTCCTCTACCATTTTATTTGCAATGAATATTAAATCTTGGACAAGCCACTGATGCCCTAACATACAATGCCCCTAAACAAAATGAATGTTTTTTAATAATTAAAAATAAAATAAAAACCACAAAAACATTTATGTTTAAAACTTTTTTTTTTTTGCACACCAAGAAATACCCCTGTACTGTAAAGGCCAAAGAGATCGTTATTTTGTAAAGTAGGTGTGGTCTATTTCCTTTCACAGCATTGTCTACATGGTATCAGCATATCTGTAAGTCAAGTACATAACTGAGTATATATATACATGCATACTTGTATGTATATATATATTTTTTTATTCATTTATATTTATGTAGGTGTATGTGTCTGTATGTGCATGTATTCGCACATACATACATCTTTTTATATACTTATATATATAGATATCCATATATATTTTTGCAACATTTCCCTTATATGTAAGCCTGTAAACAGGGAAAATTGTACAGTGCATTTAAATGTATCTGAGCATTCTTTATACTCAACCACAGTACCTCTGATTAAAGGAAAAGGTACACACAATTCTGGAAGAGTCAAGTGCTATTTGAATACCAACCGGGGCAGATAGGAGCTTAATATTGAAACAAGGAATCTGTATATTCATTATAATAGACAGTGCAAAGAAAGAAAACATATTCGCAAAAGAGATATATCCTTGGGTAGAATTTTTACTTTTATGTATGTCCTTCCTTTTTTAAGGGGGCATTTTTTTGAGACAAGCCTCAAAAGTTCATAGTTAATCATCATTATATTGAGCTTATATGACTGCTTCTTTTCATGGTACTACAGTGACCGTGTTTCTATTGTGCCACTTGATAGCGTATAATTAATACCTAACATTTCATACATTACACTCTTTAACAACGTTGATACCGATTGTCAATCAGACAACCAAATATGCTGTAAATAATTTATTTTAAATTTATTTTCAATTTATTTTATTTTTTGCAATGTGCTCACAAAAAGCGTATTATAGTACAATTAAACCTTTTTTTGTCATAGAGTTCTGGTTCAACTTTAATTTAAAAGGGTTTCCTGGGAAAACATCAATGACCTAGCCCTTATCCTAGGCCATCAATTTGTTATCGTGGGGGGGTCTCAATATGAGACCTCCATGACAACACATTGATGACCTATTCTAAAGATATAATTTAGCAGAATCAGGGCTGTGCCTGGTAGGGCAGCTCAGCACCAAGTAGCAGGGGCAACAAAAGCATAAATTGTGCCTGAATAAACATTTATGGGCTTTGGCACTTGAGTACCGATGTCTCTTCATACTGCTGATAACTGGCGATCCTGCGGTCAGACTTTCATCAATCACAGATTGATGACTTATCCTAAATATAGGCCATCAATACTCCCCCCCCCCAAAAAAAAAAAAAAACTCTAAAGTTTACTCATAGGTAAACCTGAAATAAAAATCATATCCTTTCCATTCAAGAGCAACTAGAATACATTTCATTAAATAAATATCATGGAAACATGATGATTAACTAGGACATCCTGGGTGATATTTTAGGTAGCCTCAGTTATAAGAAATACATTATCATCATACATTAGATCAATGGAGGCCTACATATATCCAAGTTGAATTAGGCTAAATGTTCATTCAACATAGGAAGAGCCATTGACATTGTTTCAAATAGACTGAAGGCACTCAGATATGCTTTATTTAAACCAAATGATAGTACAAATTACTAATTGAAGGCCTTTTTTCTATGTGTTTTTTGTTGGTTTGCTTCTTTTGTCATAATATTTGCTTCTTACAACACTAAAAAGTAACCCCTGGCATGAGGAGATGAGGTTCCACCAGCATTTGCAGCACTATAATACCTGTCCCTGGAAGTCTGGTGAAGAGATGTTCCCTCTGCACATCAGAACACAAAACTGTACATGATATGTATTGCAGAATGTATGCAGCATGGTCACTTGTCAGCACAGAACTGGAAACAGTAATGTTTGTTTTGCAACTAACTCAGGGACAAATGAAAATAGCTATAACAATACCATACATGCTGTCTATTATATAAAAAAATTAAATTTAGAAAAACAACATACACAACATGTAAATTATTGCACAAGAGAAAGGCTCAAAGTTTGCGTAAAATGCAATAATATTGCCCCAATAAAGAACATGCATTCAAACGGTGAGAACAAAAAAAATAAAAGAAAAAATTATTTTAAAAAAATCAGGAGTGCTAGTGATAAGCAAGGTCTTGTATCCTTAGCTTTCATTATTTTTTTTATCACAAGGGACTAGAAAAAAATCTACACGGGGTTTATCAATATACCTCTATTCAGTTTTTATATCATTATTCAAGACTCGATCACTGTGCCATTTTTTCATGTGTTTCTCCAGGGTACTGTACACGCTAAAAGGCATCTGACAAATTTCACATTTGTAAACGTCCTTTCCCACCTGACCATGTGTTTTCATGTGCCGGGTAAGTTTGCTACTCTGCGCGCAGGCGTAGTTGCAAAGCTCACACTTATATGGCCTTTCACCAGTGTGGCTCCTCCTGTGAACAGTAAGGTTACTACAGTTCTTGAAGATTTTTCCACAGTACTCACAAGTGTCGCTGCGCTTGCCCTCTTTTGAACTGGGCCTTCCAGGCCCTGGGCCACTAATATGGGGAGTGCTTCCGCCACTTCCTGTGCCACTACGGCCTGAAATTCCTCCATCCATCTCCCCTGGAGGTGTAGAAAAACGTAAACTACCATTTTCAGATGAGTGCTCTGAAGAGGAGGCAAATGGCGATTGTCTAGAGTCTCCAAAAGTGAGGAATGGATCTTTTAGCTGCCTAGACGCGGCATAGCCAGCAAGCCACTGAGAGTAAACATTTTCTGCGTTAGGCATAGCTGCAGCAGGGAGGTCAAATTCCTTCTCAAGTTTGATGCGTTTAGAAAAAGGACTCATGGAACTTGGGCTACCAAGAAGTAACTTTTTTGACAAGACTCCTGAAGCAGATTCACCAGGTGAACACCCCCTCCCATTAACAGTACCACCATCTATGCGATCTGATTCTCCTGCCACTGAGTCTTCATCACAAGTGTCTCTTTGCGCTTCTGGCTCAGGTAAATGCCCCCTTTTATGTTTATCAACCAAAGCCTGATGAAAGGCATCACTAAAGTGATGCATTGCACCAAGACCCACACCTTGCATGACATCAGACATAGATCGGCTTTCCTCACCAGATCTTGAGTTGTTTTCATGGTGACGAGCAGCTTCAAGATTTAGGGCAAAACTATAATCCGGCCTACTGTCTGTTTCTGTCAAATCCTCCTCCTCCTCCTCTTCTTCCTCCTCCTCCTCCTCCTCTTCTTCTTCCTCTTCTTCCTCATCACCATTCTCTGGGATCATGTTTGGATCATTTTCACTTTTGAACTTGGCCACTACAGACTTGAGGGCGTTGCTTGCGCTGCCAACTAAATCACTGGTCCCTGGCTCTGGAGAACTGGCTGTGGAAAGACCATCATCTGATTTAACTGTCATTGGGGAGGATTTATGCATGTGCGTTTTCATGTGGCGCTTTAGTTTGCTGGCCTGCGTGCATGCATGATCGCAGAGGTTGCATTTATAAGGTTTTTCTCCAGTGTGGCTTCTACGGTGTACTACTAGATTGCTTTGAAATTTAAAAGTTTTCCCACAAAACTCACAAGATTTTGATTTAATGGGAGGTTGGGAAGGAGGAGGTACAGACTGAAGAGGAGGGAGGGGTGGAGTTGCCAAAAATGGTGGTTTGCTGCTGGACTGGAATGGCTGCAGTAACCTTTGCATAGGGCTTGGCCGGTTGGGCGACAAAGGGGGGCTAGAACTGGAAGTGTTACCAGCTAGCTCTCTAAGTCTCCTTGAAAAATCCATTGCTGGTGGCTCCATAGCCAGGGGATTAAGTCGCAGTACCCTGTCAAAGGCACTCGGGTGATGTGTTGCGAGAGCCATTTCTTCTGCACCCAGACGTTCTATACGATGTGGATCCAAATGATGTCTTGGTGGGGGGCTAAATAATGGGGGAGTTGGTGGGAATCGACCCTCAGATAGACCAGAAGCCTCTCTTGATACTGATCCAGGGATTCTCAATAGGTTAAAGGGATTATTGTCAGCAATATGAATTCCATGGAGTGGTGGCTGTGAAGGACATTCTGCACCCAGTCCTGATGGAATGCCTACCCGGGGTGTAAGAGGACTGCCATGTTCACTTTCCAGATAGATTCTGAAGCCGTGAGTGTTCTGTGCATGCTGCAGGAGAAACCATGCACTGGAGAATGGCTGTTTACATGTTGTACATGTGTAGCTGCTGGGCTCATCCTTGCCTGAAAAACAGCACAAAAATAACATCAGTTATTGATACCATTTTTGAAATTAATTAAAAAACACAACACATATTTTAAATAAAACCAATCACTTGAACAAATACAACAAAAATAAATGTCAGCGTTAACAGGATACATTTTTGGGAAGTTGTCAAAAGTATTTAATGTCTATAATTTTTGTATTAAATTTTAAAATGATGTGACATTGGGAAGTGCCACTTTTGAGTTTGGTTGCCTGGTTTACTGTAAAAAAAGGATTACCTGTAGAGAATGTCCATAAATAATGTCATCTTTATAAGGTTAATAGATTAACCTATATGTTTCCTGCTCCCTACCTAAGCAAAGGTTTGGTGGTTAAGGCCCCTTTCACACGAGTGAGTTTTCCACGCGGGTGCAATGCGAGAAGAATGGCAACAATCTCGATACAACACTGTTGATATGTTGGTGTTATATAGGTAATGGAATAGAAATACTGTAAATAATGTAGTACTAAATTTCCATTTTCAGCAGTTCTCATATGGTTATTCCAACTTTTTGTAATGACCCCTATTTTCTGGATCTATAAGAGGTCAGTAATGCAAACTGTTGGGACCATTTGTAATGGCGTTATATAAAAAAAAATTAGAAAATATGCAGTTCCAAGCACTTGCTGTAAAGAACAATATAACAATATATCAGGGAACTGAAAACTTAAAGAAAATGAAAAGTACAACAGAATACTAAAGCAGGATCACGGAAGAAAGAAGACTTCCAATTCAGAAGTACTGTAGTTGGCCTGACCTGTAATTTACTTTGCAATGCATTTTAATCTCATTAAATGTATCCTGCTCTTGGATAAATCTCTTTACAAGATTAGAAGATGAAATTAGGTTTAAAACATTTGCTTAATATGAAATGTGAAAAGTAGCTAGATTTTATAATGAAATACTGTTGACATTACAGCTGCATTGTGCAGTAACCTTTTGGGCATTATTTATTGTAATATATGAATTTCATTCTAGCATAAGAGTCAGACCGTCCATAGATATGATAAAATAATTCATGCAAATCCGTTTTTTGTACTACAATTGTAATATCTTGGTCATCAACTCAAAGTAGATGACACCTGCAAGGTTGGTTGGTACACCTTTGTACATTTGAATCAATAACACAAATCACATAAACCCATAGTTGATGCCTTTTACAAAGACAGAGGACAATTGTAGTGCACAACTATAGTTATAAGGCAATTCGCTCATTGATGATCTTCACCCATTAATAATCTTAAAGGTACAAGGTATTGATAATCTTAAAGGTACAATAGATATTTAATATTTTTATCCCCATATGTTCCAAAAGGATCCATAACCTATTATCAAAAAGCTAAAGTAAGTAAACATGTCTTGTTGTTCATGTTCCCTAAACAGAGGAGCCATGTAGAGTATCAAAAGTATTCCTGTTCAAATAAAGGAAGGTATGGCCTATTGTGAAGTCAGAAGTTTTATATAATTTAAATGCAAAGGCTAGAAAAAAATGTATGGTAATTGAGAGGTAAGTTCTTGGGACCAAGAACAACGTCTACATGGCATTTGTACAGCATGTTCATTCCATCTTTGACTAAGTTTCCATTGGGTACTCCATTTTTTCAACAGTCCAAAAACATACCAATGGTATAATTGGCTTCTGTTAAAATAGTCTGATGTGTGTGTTTGTACAATATTCATACTGTGTTGTAAATAAAAGTGTGCATTGTCACCTGTCTCTTTCCACCAGTGATGGTGAACCAAAACCAGGAATGAAGTCTACACAGATATAAGATATAATGGAAAGATCTGCTCCTGTTCTATGTTTTGACCCACACATGGTTTTGGGTCACAATCACTGATGGAAATCACTGATCAAACACTGACTCTGTGAAAGTGGCCTAAAGGGAACTTGTCACCATGAAAATGCTGTCTACAAGAATCTAGGAGAGTCGAGAAAACTGATATATATAGTATTTTTGGGGGATGGATTCAGTATCATTTGCAACTTATTGATTGGAATCTCTACTCTTTTTATCCAGTGAGTAGTCCAATTCAGAAATTGACAGCTATCTATATATGCCCCCACACACAGAAAAAGCTGTCAATCACTGATGAGACCGCCTACTTCAGAAAGTGACGGCTATCTATATATACACATACATACAGTAGAGGTTGTCAATCACTGATGAGACCGCCCACTGGATTTCAAACAATAAGTTATAAGTGATGCTGAATCTTTTCCAACGAAACCATATATATCTCAATCTGTTCAGCTCATTCTAGTCTACAAAACACTTCCGGAAAACTTGACTGCAGGTCCAGCATGACAGGTTCCCTTTAAAACTAGAATTTGAGGACAGAATTAACACATGCTACATTAGGAACCTAGAGCTGTAGATTCTTTGAGCACATTGTTAATTTCACACATTTCCCTGTCTTGATTCTGGTAGAAATGCTAATCAGAGTTTGCTGTGTATTTCCTATAGTCCAGACATCATGGACATGGATCCCCTGTTGAAACAGAAAGTTAATTTGAATGTATTATTGCTCATCCAAGTTCTCCTTTCAAGGAGTATGGCAACCGAAAGCCTCCATTTATTACATAATGAGCATTCAGTGCACAGTTCTTGATGATTACAGTTTAGTCTTTCTGCTGGGTATATCAGAAGAGAAGTACGGTAATGTATTAATAATAATGTCAATGAGAGGAGTTGTTAACCTGGACTTCCATAGAACATTAAGAGAGCTGCTTTGAAAATGGTAATTATCAGTAGCCAACTAACAGCAAATAATGCATTACTGTTCCTCCTTGCTCTCTTGATTTCTCTGAGCCGCTGCTTAGATTCTATTATACTAAGCGGCCTTGCTGCATTCCTCAACTTCACACCATCAATAAATGTGCTGCTTGCCATAATCAACTAAATTACTTTGTTCAGACCGTCTTCAACTGCCTAAAGATCAGGATTGATCTACGTGGCAAAATTATGTTTCCATCGATTTGCCGGAGTGTAAAAATGTTCATTTGCTTTGAAGAAAAAAAAATCATTTTTAATTTTGCGATTTGTGATAAGGGCTCTCTTTATTATCCTACTAAACAAACTCCAAAAATACCAGGGTCAGCCGAGATGAAAATATGTAAGTGGTAGAGGTTGGGAGGGGGATGTAGATGATGGCCCTGTCTAGTTCTCCGCAGGCTTTTAAGTCTTTAAAAGAATAACATTTACATCAAAGCTTTTAACAGTTAAACGCATTTTACTGGCATAGATTTAACTAATGATCATAATAGCTCTGCGCACACTCAGCAAATGTCACCTATCTACTGTCATTTTAATTCCAGAGGATGAAATGACACCAGCACGATTCCGATGAGACAAAATAAACTCAGTGTAAAGATAAATGGAAGATAACGTTGGTAGATGCTTCAGATTATTTCGACTGAGCAGATATTCACGTATTTTTCATCTTATTTAGATTCCTTTCCTGCACGTCGCTTCCAACGCAGCAAGAAATATTAGTGCGTTCACCGAAGAGCAATTTTTTTTACATGAAGTCCTGGGAGGACAATCGCTGTGTGACCCCAAGTGATGGCAAAAGCAGGTCAATGGACACATTAACGTGTAAGTTAGTAAATAAAGTGGCTTGTTCAGCCAAGCATGTGTTAATGATATACCAGGCGAGCATATTGCTCAAAACTTTATTGATCAGCGTGAACTTTTCATCCTGACCAGACATCCTCTAAATAAATAGAACAGATATCAGCAGCCATGATGACACTGCAAGAGCAAAATAACCCTCATTCTAGGAACAGTGTTTGTATAGTGTCTCAGATATTATGTTTATCTATCTACTCTATCTATCTATTATCTATCTATCATCTATCTAATCTATATATCTCTCTCTCTATCTACAATAGAAGAATGAGGCAGCACTCCAAAATAAGATGAAAAGGTAGTGGACCCGCTTTATTCACTTCCATACGCAATGTTTCGGCCCAACACAGTGAGGCCTTTTTTTGGCTTGAGTTGGGCTGAAACATTACATTTTGGGGTGAATAAAGCAGGTCCACTACCCTTTCACCTTATTATGGGGTGCTGCCTCATTCTTCCATTGTACATCCATTGGCTTACAACCCACGACCTGGAGGGATTGCACCCACTACATTTGCTTTTCTTGAGTAGTGCTGCTGCTTTCTTTGCTATAGTATCTATCTATCTATCTATCTAAAAAATAGAAAAAAAATAACAGCACTGCAACATAGAAAAACGAAAACCAGGTGTAATTCCTCAAAAAGTTCCAGGACAAAGATCTTCAATATAGTAAAATTAGTAAGCAGACGCAGCACTCTGAATTTGGTAAAGAAAGTGGATCCCTTTATTCACTCAAAGCAACGTTTCAGCTCATCTCACTGGAGCCTTTGTCAAGCAGTGAAGTTCTTAGCAAGGTATATATACACACAACAATGGGATCATAATTAATCCATGATTAATAATTCAATTAAAAAAAACTCATAAAAGCATGCCATACTATGGATTTGTTAATCTCAGAACTCGTAAGACCATGTGAATGACTGGTTACTAGACATAATGTACACAATGGCTACAAGGCTTTTGGGAGAAGGTTCCTATTAAACAATCTCAGATTGCTTACTAGCAGGGATGGACTGATAACTTAAAGTGGAAAAAATACAAGAAGTGGCCCCATTTTGTAGTTGGGTCCAAACTAATGGAAGGCAGGGCCAGCAATACCATATTGTGGCACATTATACCACCCCAACAGAGCCTAATTTCACAGTCCATCACAAAATACTGCTAGCAGCCCAAAATACATCCCAAAAACTTCCACTGGCTGGCCATGAGGAGGTCTCAAGCGGCCCCCTGTGCATTTACCCTCCGGAAAAATTTCCCTGTAAGGCCTATGGAAATCCACCCCTAGTTACTAGTAAGAGGTGGACATTATGGTCAAGGAGCCTTGGCCTTACTGAAAGACAATCTGTTAGTATGATTTTGGACTATTATCTGCTGAGGATAACAGGCCGAACTCGATGGACAGATGTCTTTTTTCGGCCTTATAAACTATGTTACTATGTATGTTAATAAATAAGTAGTACTGCAGATAAGGAGTCCAGATTACTACTTTTAATTTTCCTACTACCCCCATTATTCCATGTTTAAAGCCGTGCTAAAATACACTGTCAGAAGTGCTGTGCATGCACAAAGGAGTCCTCTCTATTATGTTAGCACAGTAGTCCAGGCTGTGTAATTCAGCGCAACTTTCAGTTCTGACAGCAGGGGAATCGGGGGCTGTAGGAGAATAAAAAAAATTATGATCTGGGCTCCTTATTTTCAATAATTTTCAAAGAGCGCATTATATTACCTGTAATATCACCTCTTTATTATTGTTATTTCAATATCATTTTAAATTAAAAAAATAATCCACATAAGATGCTGAGGTTTTAGAAAAATATCAACACATACAACGGAGGCACATAATTTCAGACAAGAGCAGTACAATATGTAACTGACTCAATGTCAGCCTCTGGCATGTCTATAGCCACCAGTCGTGGAATCAACCAAGAAGCTGGGGTGTGAGCCAAAAGAGAAGAGAAGCAGCTACTGAACTGCAACAAAAACGTTTCTTTGCCAACTGAATCCAAAACCAAAGTAAATTCCTCACGTGCCAACTAGATGTAGAAGTCTGTTCCAAAATTGCCTCATCTGAAAATAAAATATGCTTTAGCACTTCACAAATATGTAAATAAGGTATGCAGACACTTGTCTGGTCGAAAAATATCATGAGATATAGAAAATTTGTAATTAGTAATCGGAATACTGATATATATATATAAGGAACGTATTTACAATTTGTTTTCAAAATGAAGCAGGCAAAACTCTTACTTAGGCTATATATGGCTGGCTACATATATTAGATAGCTGTTGGCCAAACCGTTGTCTGTCTGACAGCTATCCCAGCCAAGAGTGCATACAGTATGTTCTGAATGGGGAGAAGGTAGAAAGCCACTGCCAGACATTTCTAGCACCAGTTCATCTCCTCAAGAACAAAGGAATCATGTGGAGAGTCAAGAGGCTTCTGTAGATATTAGATGGTCAGCTGTTCCCGCCGAAATTCAAGTTCAGTTGACATTTATCTAATATTTGCAAACAGCTTAAGTCTCCACAAGAGATTATGCACTGCCTTTAGGAAGACCTACTGTCACCATGCTAGTGCTAGACAACTACTAGTATTCATATATAGCTGCACATTTATAGTTTGTAATGGCGGCAATACACATTAGTGTAAAGTTAATCAAAATAGACAATCTCAATCAAAACGATCATTCGTCAGGTGAAATTTAACAAGAAATTATAATTTTTAATTACAACCTCATTGTCTAAAAAGAAGATGGCCAAGATGGCCCAGAAAGATCTTTCATCTATTGCCTGGTTTTATTAAACATGAATGGCCAGTGTGAACAACAATAATGGCCAATGTGGCCTAAAATGTGTATGGCCGTGTCTGCAAAATGATTGCTCACCAGATAATTGTTCAACTGATGTTCAACCATCATCCAACTTCCATCTAATGTGCATGACCACCTTAAGCACAGGCAAGGTGTTTTCCTTCTCAATAATATCCCAAGGCCAGACACTATTCATATCTTTTTAAACTCATTGATTTGTTCTAAATATATGCTTTTGATTTCTTTAGAATATTTTTCAAGAATAAGAGAAGTTTAATTGAAACGTTCTCTCTGAGTAGGACCCATATCCTACAACCAGTGTAGAAAAAAGTTAAAACAGATAATTAAAAAAAAAAATCAAATTAAAAAAAAAAACTGCAGGGAAACTGAACACAAATTGTAGCTGATCACTAATCCCAGCAGTGAGACAGTTCATTGTTTGAGGGACCTTTTAACAAACAGGTATTATTTAAATTTACCTCATTATCATATATAGTTTATGCCAATTATTAAGGACATTTATGACATGCAATATACAACAGACTCTTATAGGCATTGTATTTCAACAAGAAAGGAAAATAAAGATATTATTTGCAAGATATCATACTTATCATGGCTGAAATCATATGATAGCCTCCATATAATATGTTCATCAACTAGAAATAAAAAAAAACATTAATTTTCCAAACATCAAAGCATATTTTTGCATATACCAAAGTAATCTTCCTATCTAATCTTTGCATGCATACCAGATATATCCCCTGAGGCACAAAACATAAAACAAATACTATCTCTTGACTAATAAATGAAAAAATCTTAATAAACCATGAATCATAATGATGCAGTCCATATCTTGTGATACAGAAATAAACTGAGCTATGCAGAAAGAAAGATAAACTGGTGATGATAGACATAGGTAGGTAGGTAGGTAGATAGATAGATAGATAGATAGATAGATAGATACATTTTGTGGCATTTTGTTTCAAGACAAGCCCTTCTCAGTGGAAGCTTCAGTTCTGGCTTATGGATGTCTGGAGTCTGGGATTCGCTGGCGGCCATTTCATGGGTGATGTAGTGGCAATTCAAGTGTAATACATGAAAGGATAGCATCTGTTAGGGCAAAAACTATTAATTATTATTGGCTAACGGAGGTAAAGCTGGGGTTGTCTTTGTGAGACGGTCCTTTCAGCATTCCAGGGACTTAAATGTTGCTAGTTTTGCTGGTCTGTGATATGTGGCAGTCATCGGCAGTCCAAAAGTCCAATAGATATAGATAGATGGATATTTACCTGTTAAACCCTGTTTTATCCTCAGAGATAAAGCGTACTACCAATTGATAACTTCAACAAGAGGTTGATCACTAATATGTAAAAACTAAGCTCAACTTAAAATGATAAAGATTTAGAAAATTTTGTCTGAAAATAATGTATCATGGGTGCTATGGCAGTGGGAGTGGGACTGCTGGGTCAACCAAGGGTATTATCCTGGCAGTCACCTTACCTATACTTACCTACAGAGGAACCATCAGGCAAATACCTCTTGGAGTAGTTATTGTCAGCTGCCCACAGTAGTTGAAATCCCAAGCGGAAGCTGGGACATGGGCATAAAATTAAATATAGGCAGCCTACTACTGAGGAAGGTGCCTTAAGAACCTCCAAGGTGGCCAGTCATAGACTGGCCAAGATAAGGGTGTGCATTGGCCTTTTAAGATCCAGTGGGAGCACACACATCCTAAGAGCTCAGAGGGTAGGAGGCAGGTCTGCACTACTGGGACCTGGAGCACCAGGAACGGTTCAACAAGATAGCAGCATCCTCAAGCCACCACTGCAACAATGAGGTCTTCAACATGTCCTACTGGGGCATCATCAGGGTAACATTATGTACCAATTTGAGTTTTATGGACAGACAATTATATATCCAAATTCCTTATGAAGTCGTATATGTATAAGATATATATATATATATATATATATATATATAAAACAAAATCTGTATGAGCAGCAGCACAAGTCAATATTGAAAGGCGGGTGCAATTCCTCTGGTGTAGGAAAAATACACCACTGATGTAGATAATATAAAGCAAGGCAGCACTCCAAGGTATGTGGTAAAAAACGGAGCTTTATTCCCAAAAATGCGACGTTTCAGCCTTCTCTATGAGGCCTTTCTCAAGCATATGTGACCAGTGTAACTACAAACATATAAATAGGCAAAGTAGGAGGGGTAACCCCCATGTGATCAATTCACAATCAACCAATCATAACATTATAAACAAATCAAGTGTCAAAATGACGTGAAAATAAATGTGATAATATTCATAAATCATTATATTAATAACAGTCAATGCATATACAAATCGTGTATCATATGGTCTATCCTCCGTAGCCATAATCCATACAAATACATAGAATATATTGTGTAGGCAATCCTTCACACTTGTGTAACAAGTGATATTCCACAGTAAACGCTCCTAATAAACATTAAAAACAAAACATCAAACAATTATGCTTATCATCAATACCTTATTAGAGCATATCGGATGTTACAGGCACCATTTCATGTAAATCAATATCGCGTCCGTCAACGGCTACTGCGCATGCCAGAATCCCCGCCGTCACCTGACAGATCACATGACATGTCATGAGGGCGGAAGCCGCGCACAGCCGTGCGGAGTCTAGGTAACCAGAAAAACATAAACATCGCTCATCCAGAATCGCAGCAGCCACTCGGCAACTGCGATCCAACTGATAGCTACGATGTAACCCATATGGCATGTGACGCTGAAGGAGGTGTCACCCAGATAGAGCTCCTATTACATCAAAAGATTATATGTAGAAAGATGGGCAAAAACAAAATCGTTCCTTAAGATGTACAAAGTCCTCAATCCTAATCACCACCATTAGTCATCAACATCTAAATATGTGTGTAAGAGGGGGGGAGAGGAGAATCACCATCAGGTTACCCCGATGGAAAAATACTCCCTGATGGCAAACCAGGGATATGCAAACAATTTCTTGTCTCCCATCCCACTATTGTCCAATGTCTCCACCTCCTCTAATTTATACCACCATGTTGTATTGTGACGCCAACGGACCAACTTTCAAGTTAAAAAAATGGAACAGTATATGTTCATCCTAAATTAGAACCGGGCACGTAACCCACTTCCAATAAGGATACAACAATATATTGACAATGCCCATCTAGCTAGCATCTATCCAAATAGAGTGGCACTCCCTCAGCCTACCCAGACCATATACAATAATTCCATAATTTGAACAAAAACATTATACAATAATTGGTGCTTGTCCATCCAATATGTCCCCCAAAAGGCTTCATAGAACATCTCCAAATCTGAAACAAAAATAAAAATGAGTCAAACAGTATATTAACACTGGTCATATTCCCACTCTACTGTCCAAGTGGACTGCCCCACATGGTTAGTTCATCAATGCATCTAGCTAAACACCCCCAAATTGAAATCCACATTTAATCCGCCAGGTTTAAGCGTTTGCAATTTATGTATCCATTGTAACTCTTTTTGTTTTAATCGCTTCTCCCTGTCTCCACCTCCACCTGCCTGTAACATCCGATATGCTCTAATAAGGTATTGATGATAAGCATAATTGTTTGATGTTTTGTTTTTAATGTTTATTAGGAGCGTTTACTGTGGAATATCACTTGTTACACAAGTGTGAAGGATTGCCTACACGATATATTCTATGTATTTGTATGGATTATGGCTACGGAGGATAGACCATATGATACACGATTTGTATATGCATTGACTGTTATTAATATAATGATTTATGAATATTATCACATTTATTTTCACGTCATTTTGACACTTGATTTGTTTATAATGTTATGATTGGTTGATTGTGAATTGATCACATGGGGGTTACCCCTCCTACTTTGCCTATTTATATGTTTGTAGTTACACTGGTCACATATGCTTGAGAAAGGCCTCATAGAGAAGGCTGAAACGTCGCATTTTTGGGAATAAAGCTCCGTTTTTTACCACATACCTTGGAGTGCTGCCTTGCTTTATATTATATATATATATATATATATATATATATATATATATATACAGTACAGACCAAATGTTTGGACACACCTTCTCATTCAAAGAGTTTTCTGTATTTTCATGGCTATGAAAATTGTAGATTCATACTGAAGGCATCAAAACTATGAATTAACACATGTGGAATTATATACTTAACAAAAAAGTGTGAAACAACTGAAAATATGTCTTATATTCTAGGTTCTTCAAAGTAGCCACCTTTTGATTTGATTACTGCTTTGCACACTCTTGGCATTCTCTTGATGAGCTTCAAGAGGTAGTCACCTGAAATGGTATTCCAACAGTCCCATAAGGAGTTCCCAGAGATGCTTAGCACTTGTTGGCTCTTTTGCCTTCACTCTGCGGTCCAGCTCACCCCAAACCATCTCAATTGGGTTCAGGTCTGGTGACTGTGGAGGCCAGGTCATCTGGTGTAGCACCCCATCACTCTCCTTCTTGGTCAAATATCCCTTACACAGCCTGGAGGTGTGTTTGGGCTTATTGTCCTGTTGGTAAATAAATTATGGTCCAACTAAACGCAAACCGGATGGAATAGCATGCCGCTGCAAGATGCTGTGGTAGCCATGCTGTTTCAGTATGCCTTCAATTTTGAATAAATCCCTAACAGTGTCACCAGCAAAGCACCCCCACACCATCACACCTCCTCCTCCATGCTTCACGGTGGGAACCAGGCATGTAGAGTCCATCCGTTCACCTTTTCTGCGTCGCACAAAGACACGGTGGTTGGAACCAAAGATCTCAAATTTGGACTCATCAGACCCAAGCACAGATTTTCACTGGTCTAACGTCCATTCCTTGTGTTCTTTAACCCAAACAAGTCTCTTCTGCTTGTTGCCTGTCCTTAGCAGTGGTTTCCTAGCAGCTATTTTACCATGAAGGCCTGCTGTACACAGTCTCCTCTTAACAGTTGTTGTAGAGATGTGTCTGCTGCTAGAACTCTGTGTGGCATTGACCTGGTCTCTAATCTGAGCTGCTGTTAACCTGCGATTTCTGAGGCTGGTGACTCGGATGAACTTATCCTCTGCAGCAGAGGTGACTCTTGGTCTTCCTTTCCTGGGGCAGTCCTCATGTGAGCCAGTTTCTTTGTAGCACTTGATGGTTTTTGCGACTGCACTTGGGGACACTTTCAAAGTTTTCCCAATTTTTCGGACTGACTGACCTTCATTTCTTAAAGTAATGATGGCCACTCGTTTTTCTTTACTTAGCTGCTTTTTTCTTGCCATAATACAAATTCTAACAGTCTATTCAGTAGGACCATCAGCTGTGTATCCACCTGACTTCTGCCCAACACAACTCATGGTCCCAACCCCATTTATAAGGCAAGACATCCCACTTATTAAACCTGACAGGGCACACCTGTGAAGTGAAAACCATTTCAGGTGACTACCTCTTGAAGCTCATCAAGAGAATGCCAAGAGTGTGCAAAGCAGTAATCAAAGCAAAAGGTTGCTACTTTGAAGAACCTAGAATATAAGACATATTTTCAGTTGTTTCACACTTTTTTGTTACGTATATAATTCCACATGCATAGTTTTGATGCCTTCAGTGTGAATCTACAATTTTCATAGTCATGAAAACACTTTTGGTCTGTACTGTATATATATGCATAACTGCAGCGTTTGTATTGTACATTGTAAATATTACTTCACTTCTTGATAAGCTATATTTTATTCATTTTACAGTAAAAGGACAACATGATAACGTGGAACAAGCAAGGCCGACGCACATAACCTTTTACATTGTACCAATTAACATCACAGACACATATGACTGAACACTCAATACTGCAGGCACAGAGAGATCTCATTGTGTCACTCTCGTTATGTGTTCTATCATTTCCTATAATAGAATGTATTATGCCTTACATGTTCAAAATAAACATATTAAAATAGAGCCATATGGTTTTGAAGTAAAAGCACAAATACTAATACAAAATCACCCAATTAGGCTTTCCAGTTACTAATGCAATACAAAAGAACTCCCCAGAGTAGTCTGATGTAATGTGATGTTTAAGGCCACTTTCATCTCTGCTCCCAGGAATAGAAATTGCATTCTGCACTCTTAGTAATCATGACTGCTCTGCTGGATATAAATACTGGATACGTTTCAGTTAAAAATGGGATTTTTTATTCTACAGGATTTTAAACCTTACTTTGGGGACCAACATCAAAACATGTTCCTTTACTTATTAATGTTTCATCGTGGACAACACTGTGCATGGCGACTGCATGTGAGTGAGGCTTGCTTTCTGATGAGTACGACTATGGTAGATGTAAATATATGATTTTTAGGGAGTCAAAATAAATATTTTGGATCATGTAAGATAAGAAAAAAACGGATGTTCCATTAGGCAGATTAAGCATGCGGAACAATTTACTAAAAATTTACTAATATAATAATCTGGAGCTGGAGGAATTTTCCTATTTGATGCCCTTTCCCTGAGGGAGTGCTCAGCAGAATACAGCAAGCTGCCAAATACCAGCAGGTTATTGTCACAATGATCCCGTGACTAGGAGGAAAAATTCCAATTATAACAATACAGCAATGTATGCAAAGTCACATATTTTACAGTTATACTGGAATTTCACAATTAAGGATTAATCTAAAATTCGCTAAAAAAAAATTATACCAACTTTAGATGCCCTCAATGACAGTTCATGGTCAGACTGACCCGCCAGAATACCAGAGGATCCTCTGGTGGGCCCCAGCTCTGACAATAATGGATCCCTAATAAAACAGGGCCTTTAAGGTCCAATATACAGAAAGGGTGCCTCAGAATTATTTCCTCTGGTGAACCCAAATGACTTCGGTCCGAGGCTGTGGTAGTTTACAGTGATAAAATAGATGTTGGCTACTGCTACCCACCATAACCGCTTTATAAACATGCATGCCAGGATTGGCTGAACATGCATGTTTAATTCAATGGGATAGTTGTACTCATGGCTCCAAGTACGACCAGACTGTACCTGTAAAAACCTTGAAAAACATTGTTCCGGGGTCAAAGCCATTTCATTCTGCTGTTCCTGGGGGTCAGAACCACCCCAATCATCCTTCATGTGTCAAGAGTATAGCAGTGTCTTAGTTGAAAAATACAAATATGATTCTGTTTCATAATATGGAATATACTTAGCATTAAAAGATATATAAAATGCAACAACATAAAAAAAATTTTACATGTAAACGAACATGAAAAAAGACAAACAGCTGTAAAGATAAACCAATCAGAATCCATCTAGCATAGAACAACAAATATTAAACAAAGAAAAGGGGTATGAAGCTGCAGTATGTTGTTACTAGAGGGGAGTGGGAGCAGCAAGAAGAGGGGTGCTGATTTTTCAGAGCACACAACACAGATCTGAAATCACATCAGGAAGAACCTGCCCACTGAAAAACATCCTCAGCCACCAAAAATATCTATCTAGTAAACAGTAAATACTTAACAGAGAAGAGGGGTATGAAGCTGCAGGATCTTTCTGCTTTATGCTAGGAGAGGAGGAGAAGTAGCAAGGGGAGGGTCACTGATGACACAGCACAGATCTGAAATCACAGCAGGAAGAAACTTTCCACTCAAGTATAGAGTGAAAATGAACATTTACAAAAACAATATTGAAGGAATATGCACACTATTGCTTATAATTAAACGATTCTCCAGGAATGATTCAAAATGGCAGCCAGCAACCTGTCCTAGAATGCTAGGAGGACTGGTTGCCTCCATTTGCAGAGCCGCCTATGGGGGGTATAGGGGTCAGAGCCTCGCTATACTGAATCCCAATAGAGGGTAATGATGCAATCCTGCCTACTATATGCCATCATGGCTTAGTAGCCTGAGAGGAACGCTCAACAATGTGTAGTATATGAAAGTGCCAGAGTGTGTAGTGAGGCCCCCCACCCAGACAGCTCTGCAATGGAAGCAACCAATCTTCCCCATTACAAGTCCATCATAGACCAGCCTGACTTGAAAATGCCATGTGTGTTCTTAAGTGACCAAAGTTGCTTCAAGGTTGAACCATATTCCTCGGAAACAGCACTGGAGGTATTCACTTTAGGCAGCCCTTTGCATTTCTGATTTAGCTATGTATAACTGGACTCAGTTCATCTGATTATACAGTGTCTTGCTTTCTAGAATATGTAATCATGTCTTCCTGATGACATTTTAAATATCCAACTAGACAAATAATTGCAGCAATAATTGATAGCCCAAGCAGGCCGAGAGATTATTGATTGGCGGAGTATCCACTGGAAAAAATGCTTAGTGCTCAAGCGTTACAGTTTGGATATGTACGTCTGGCCATTTATATTTATTTTCCTGGACATACTCTTGTAGAATCAATGTTCCTATTAATTGTCATGTAGAATTAAGTGCAAGGGGGATATTTAACTAATGAATAATGAAGACATATGTACTGTAAGTGAAATGGATAGAGGAATTTAATAAGAAGCTTCATGGCAGCAATACTGTACATCAATTACTTTTAGAAGGTCTAATAAACCTTAGTGTCTTCTAATGTTCCTATAAGGCTGTCATACATTTGATTAAATAAAACATTGGCTTATTAGTATTAAACTATTTCCCCACAATATGAATAGAATATAAGTAATATTGCTTTTAAGGGAATAATACAGACACAATTTAGGGGGAAAATTCTGATTCTTGATGTCCATGATGAATGTGCCCTGTAAGAAGGATGATACATTATTTCCATCTGTGCATCTGGGAAATACATCAGAGACCTACATAAGAGCTAAATTTGTCATTTAACTGTTTCTTTTGTGCACAGTAATATCCCACTGAGTAAGGTTGGGGAAAAAAGTATAAATTCAACGTATTTTCCTACAGTGTAAGGTTGGCCATACACTTACAATAGCTGTCGGCTGGAACTATTGCTTAGCTGAAAGCTATTACTACTGATCCTCACATACATGTGCATGCTCGACTCAGCCTACTGTTCTCATTAGGAAAACTAGAGGGCACCCCTGGCTCTGACAGTGGCTTACTTCACTGAGAAACATAAGGATCGGGTAGATGAAATCCAACATGCCCAATCCTTATCTCAGTCAATGTTGCAAGAGTCAGGATGTCAGGTTGAGCCGATGTATAATTGTTAATTGTTTTGCCCAAATCAAATTTTCAGATTTTTTTACAAAGTCAAAGAGTTTTCCACGGCATATCTATAGGATTTGCCATCAATGCATGGAACAGAATGAAGTTCCTGTGAACATAACCACACAAGTGCAGATCATACAGTACTCAGTCCTGTCGATCTAGGGTGAGCTGGGGTTGCTGGTACAGCCTCACACATATAGACATCATTGTGCCTGGATAAACAATGAAGGGGCCACTGGAGTTTCTTTCTAGCCCTTCTGCTACAGTAGTCCCTCAAGTTACAATATTAATTGGGATGATCTTTGTAAGTTGAAACCATTGTAACGCGAGTCCATAACCCTATGGAAAACTAGTTCTAAAGACTCAACAGTCATCCCATGATAAGAGACAGTGATGATTTAAGAAAATTAAGCAGATAACTAAGATAAAACAACTCCTTATATATAACAGTCCGTGATAGATGATGGAAGCTGAAAATCAATATCTATGATGAGGACAGGGGCTTCTTCAGAACCCTGTATAGTACTCACACGTACCAGAAAAATAAAATGGAGCAGTCTCCACCTGACATCCAAAGAAGGAGATCATCCTGGCACAGACAGAGGGCAGTACAGGAGATGCGGACAAAAGCCATATTGATGACTTGGATCTGAGGCACTAAATGTTGAGTCTTACATTTGATGGCCCAGGAAAAACTATTGTTTGTATAAAACTATTGTAGTAAAACTATTGTTGTAAGTTGAAAATATTGTATTGTGTGGTCATAGTATCTTGAGGGACCACTCTACTGCCCTTTCCATCATGTGTCAAACTTTGCCTCCAATCTACTCACACTAAGTTACAATTAACTTTTGCAATCCCTTACCTTCCTACTTCAAAAAAAAATGTTCAGTCATGAGAGCATTTCCTCTTTTTATAATTTACAGCAGTTTCCTTGTAGCACAGGAAAGAAGACAACTGCCACATGCTTCTGAAGAATATCTACTTTTATATATTTCCCCTAATGTTTCATTTTTAAAGGCTTTGCCGGTAAAATATCACTGGGGTATAGCACTGGTCACATATTCCAATATGTAACACAAGTGTGTCATAATGAGAGTCGTCTCATACGAAAGGTCTGCTCATAAAGAAACCCAGCAATTACAAAATATCAAAATTACTCATGACCTCAGAAAGCACCTGCACTCTGCTATCAGTTCAATTTTGTAATAATTATACAGCTTTTTATGTATACTACTAAAATACTAAAGCTATTTTATAGCATAATGCAAATATAGCTGTCTTTACTGGACATATGGAGTGATCACATTTGCCTTAAAGGGGTTCTGCACCTTTTTTATTACTGACTGCCTTCTCAAACAGCTGATTGCCAGGGGTCCCGGGTGTCAGACCCCCACTGCTCAGATGATGATGATCTATCCGAAGGATAGATCATCGGTAATAAAAAGGTGTAGAGGCTCTTTAAGGGTGCCTTCAGACGTGGCAGATTTTTTTGCTGAAAATTTACTGCAACTGAAATTCTGTTCCATGCACCTGAATTATTTTTGCACTGCTTCTCTCTGCTTGGGTTTAGAGACAATTTGTGTATATATATACATACACATTGCTGTAGCCACCCTGAGGCAAACATAGCTACATAACTACAGGGTTAGGGCAGTAAGCTGACCCTTCGTGTAAAAAGAGTTGTGCTACATTATAAAAGTATCACCCATCCACACCGATCTCCGGTTTGAATAGAGCATCGGTCAAACATTCATTGATTCCCTATGGGACTGATGAAGATATCCCAGTACAACATTCAGCTATCTCTGTCAGTCCTATATAGTCCTCTGCTCCATTTAAACAGGCAACAAGGAACCCCCTGTTCTCAGGATCACTGGGGGTCCCAGCAGTCGGACCCCTTGTCATCGACAACTTATCAGTCTATTCTGTGGATAATTGATACATTTTGATTCTGGCACTCACACTACCTCTTTAAGGAAAGTCCCGTTATGTCTCCACATCCAGCTAGTCTACTGCCACTTGCTAGGCCACTTACTATAACACACTGCCTCTGCCATTGACTATTGGCCCTTTTACAAGAGCTGATTACGTAGATGTGTCACTGATCACTTGAAGAACGAGCAAATACCCATCTGCATCTTCAAGAATCACATATTTTGAGCAGGCAGGTGCTGCCAACAAATACAAAATCTGTATGGGGGACAAACGATCACAGTAGCGATCATTCATCCCTATACAGAAGAGATGACCGCTGCATATAAACTCCGGTTGAGCAGTTGGACAACCACTGGGAATGAATTCTTCATTCCAGATCCTTGCTCTGTACGTGTAAATTGGCCTCTAGGCGATCAGCTCTAATATATTATCCTACAAATCTCTGTCCATGTTGTCACCTTATGTTGTCACCTGTCTAAGTTCTGTTGCCTCAAATTATCCACATTATATCTGCAGGGAGTGTGAATCAGTCTAAGCCTCCTAATTTGTAACCTGCAGACCCGTGCAGCTGTATCCTCTTTGAAAATGTTTTTAATATAGGAACCAATGATTTTGTCGCTGTTCATTTTTCTACTGTTTAGTGGATCATTTACCTTGAGCAATAAAAAAAAAATGAATTCAGTGGGTGGTCCAATGGAGGTGGTATCGCTAATGCCGGTGTGGACTAAAATTAGATATTACAGCTGAATATTTTAGTGTGGAAGCAAGGATTTTAATTTCATGGAGGGGAGGACCTGCCGATCTGCTCTAACATTCTGAAATAAAGTCATTATGAGCTGATTGAGTCTCATAGCTACTGTTAAAAATCAGAGGCTTGTTAGAGGTAATGATTATCTGTGCCTTGACACTTACGGCATATGAGGGGGCTTGTCGAGCAGCTTTACTCTAATTTACAGTTCTGCAGTTAATTAGATAAGCCCTATGATTTTTTATTTTTTATTTTACTCTGCAAATACAGGTCACCATCGACGGCTCTGATCTTTGATGCTGCCCCTACGACAGTTGCTGGACTGACCTTCCCTAGGCTGCCAGGGTCATCTAGACATTACTATGTCAGGGAATTTAGAGCGGCCTGCCAGCTCTAGCAGGAAGCTTACCAGTAAGGATACGGTGCTCATATACCCTGTTTCCTCACATTAAACAAACGCTGACAAAACCTGCTATAAATAGCTGGAGATTTTTTTTTTTGCGGAGAACGAAACAGGGAGGGAGGTCAAGTAATGTCACAGCATGTCCAGAGTTTCCAGGTTATTATTGGACTGGCATCTGCATGTTAGAGCTTTATGTTAAAGATCACATGCAATGAGGCTATCATGTCTCCAGATTGTTGGGAAAAAATAGTATAGCAAGAAGATAAGGTCCCTGATCTCAAGGCTGTTTACAATGACCACAGTAGGACTGGTTCATAAGTTCATAATATATATATATATATATCTATATATATATATATAATTTTTCTGTACAGATTTCAAACCAGCACCCCCTGCATCTGAATACTTTTATAATTGCATGTAATTAAAAAAACAGTTGGAGAATGAATGAGGAGATCTCTGGATCCATGTGAGGTACAGAGCTGATGTTAGCTTTGTTAGAAAGAGATTATCATGTACTATATTATGTATGATTTTCATTTTTTACATTAATCATGGAATAACCCCTTTAAATGGATATTCTCATCTGGGACACTGATGGTGTATCGATAGGATAGGTCAATAAGATATCAGATGTATCAGGTGCAGGTCGAGCTTGTATCTTCAGAACAGGATCCCCCAAAGTGAACACGGAGCAGCTACACGGCCTTCCTCCACGGCCAAGTGCTGCCTTGGCATAGTAGTAAATGGTGAGATGGCTCTGTTTGTGCTTTGCATTTTTCATTCATCACTATGGGACTTGTTTGGCTGTTTTTGGAACTCCCACAGCGAAGAGTGCTTCACACATGCGTGGTATGTATTCTCTTTCAGTTTGGGGGCCCCATTCTCTAGTTAGGAGCAGGCTATAGAGGTGAGACCAACACCTATGTGACACTGATCCTAGTGATATGCCATTATTGTCCCAGATGGGACAAACCCTTTACATTTTGAAGAATTCATTGAGAATTGACTTTGGAGATGGAGTGAGATTGGATTGTGATTCAGGATTCAGCAATTCACACCTTTCAAAGATTCACACATCAGCATTTGCCAAAGTGTGAACAATTTAATTGGAGGTGGTAGGTTAGTGGCATAAATGGTAGCTTTTATTTTTTAAACAATATAATGCGCTTATTGAAGCCAAAGGTGGACCAAATATGAAAATGCCATTAGCTGGGCAGCTGAAGGGGCATACAGAATGTTTCATGCCGCGTTGGATGCAGTGATTGTTGAAATTGTCAATTATGTCATTGTACCTTTATCATTCTCCACCAGTCAATTGCAGATCTGTCAGTATAGAACTGATCCGACCTACCTCTCACATTTCCTCTCTAAGACCTCTGGATTACTTGGCAATTTTGCATGTCACAACTATTGCACATTGCAAACAGGTTAGAGTTTCAGGGTTTTTTTTTATTGTTTATCTTAGCATGCACACAACTGATTTCATATGCCGCGCTCCTCAGGTTATGATTGCCTCCAATATTATTTGATTTCATCTAAATCTGTTGCAAATGCAGACTACGATAGTTGTGATATGTAAAATGACTCTGGAGACTAGGCCTCAAAGAGTACAAGGCCTGGCATGACATAATCATGTGTGACTTTGAAATAACGTTATGTTGCTCTTTTATACTATTGTGGTTCTGTACAAGTACTGAGCCCTGTTAGGACACCCATAGAATTCTCTTGTGATATACAGTATCTGTTTGAGGCATACACGATGCCTTGCTCTAGGATTCAGATGGAATCTGACAGGAAAAAGTGGAAGGCTCCTTCAGATGCCATATTACAGAGGTATTTAGGTTGCCACTTCATCTCCAAAGGTTTTGAAGCTATCAACAATAGTCAGTCATCAGAAAGGCCTTGGAAATTTAAAAGATGTCAAGCCACAAAGTGAGAGTTAACATATCACTATGGCTACAATAAAGTTAATAGTACTTTCCACTGTGGTACAGTAGATTTACCAAGTGGCTAAAAAGTTGCATGGAAAACATCTTATAAGTACCTGAGAAAATGTGAAAAGAACCATGTAGAACTAAATACTGTATGTGATTACTAGAAAGTTAAAAGGCTTTTCTGAGATTTAAAAACTAATGACCTATCCTCCTTCTCACAGCTTTACCCAGGGGATGAGCTGTGATACCAAACACAGCCACAATACAATGTACGGCTCTGTGCTTGGTGAGCTGAGAGAAGGTCACGGCCCTACTGCGAGCGCCGTTACCTTCTCAACTGATTGCTGAGGACACCAGGTGTCGGCCCCAACAATCAGATACTGACGACCTTTCTGGAGGATAAGTCATCAGCTCAAAATTACGTCACTGCACACGGCCAGCGTGATCACGTGTTGACATCAAATTCCTTGATGAATTAGCGAAGCTGGCGAATAGAATTTTTTAAAACTCATAATCTACAATCTAAGCCTTCTAAACATCACTACATGCACAGTACAGTAATCATTTTCATATATTAAGATGCAGCTTCTGCTAATTGAATGGGTTAAGGTTACGTAGACTTTTGTTTAAATGATCTCAATCTACTCTTTCAAACTTTTTAAGTTTTTTTTTTGTCATCCATCTCTAAGAATGGAATAATACTTCTCCTGTTTGTCAGATAACTTAGGCTACTTTCACACTAGCGTTTTTAAATTCCGGTATTGAGTTCCGTCATAGGGGCTCAATAACGGAAAAAAAAACGCTTCAGTTTTGTCCCCATTCATTGTCAATGGGGACAAAACTGAACTGAAGACAACGGAATGCTCCTGAAAGCATTCCATTCCGTCTTCAGACCGGAGAACAAACCACAGCATGCTGCGGTTTTCTCTCCGGTCCAGGCATCCGCACCAAGACGGATCCGGAATGACCCCCAATGCAAGTCAATGGGGACGGATCTGTTTGGTGTGACCAACATGGTAAACGGATCCGCCCTCCATTGTCTTTCAATGGAGTTCAGGACGGATCCGTAACCACAGACAGACAGACAGACACACACATACACATACACACAAACACATACATACTTACATACTCCAGGCAGACAGGCAGGCCGCATGTCTTCATGCCCAGGAGGCGCGCCGCTATGACGATTCCCTACAGCGCCCAGCAGAGGGCGCTGTGGGGAATCGTCATAGCGGCGCACCTCCTGGGCGTGAAGACATGCGGCCTGCCTGCCTGCCTGGAGTATGTAAGTATGTATGTGTTTGTGTGTATGTGTATGTCTGTATATGGTACTGTGTGACATGTGTGGGGCCGGAACGCGGTTCCGGCCCCACACATGTCTCTGGGGCAGTCCGGATCCGACGGCACCCTTCTCCTGTCGGATCTGGACTGCCGCTAGTGTGAAAGAGGCCTTAGATGAATTATTCTGTAATGTCGCAAATAAAACAAAAGACAAGGGTACGCAGGGTGTTCTAGAAATTGCATCAGGTTCACTTAGATTCTTCCCTAGTGTCTGTGGCAATCCAGTTAAGAGTCGACTGCACTTAAAGATCACGCTATTTAAGATAATGGGACAGTGCTGTAACAGGATTACAGGAAATGTGAAAGAAAGGACACAGGTACGAAATGTCATTTAGATAAACCCATCACGGAACGGTTGATGAGTATATTGGTAGACCAAAAACATACGCGCAAGCTAATACATTAACAGCTTTGTGAAAGTCATAAATTCTTTACAGTTAGTTGAACATTAACAGGTCACTAAAAAGTGTCCTTGTCACACTAATGACTCCCTATTGGCCGTACCTAATTAATTGGCGATTGTTGAGGTGTCCATTACACAATGATTATCATCATTATGATTGGGATTACAAATAGACCAACGCCCAAATGTCTACATTCCAGAAGATGATGTACTTTAAAGTCAAACTTAACAAGGAAGGTTCGTATATATGCTGACCGAAATTGTATCTATAGTCATAGTTACAATATTTTAATATTAAAATGTATGTAGGATCATTCTGCAGCTCCCAAACCAGATAAAACTGAATGCAATCGTTTCAGTATACATGTGGCAAGGTGGCCTAATGATTAGCTCTACTGTTTGTAAGACTGGGGTCATAAGCTTGAATTTGACCAAGGAAACATCTGCATGACCCTGTTTCTCTATGTGTTTCCTCCAGGTACTCCAGTTTCCTCTTAAACTCCAAAAATACACTTAGGCTCATTTACTTTTTATGAAATTGGCCTTAAGTGTATTATGTCGTTGAGTGTAAGAGATTGTCACTCTCCAATTTCAGAACTCTGGATCAAGACCAGATGTAACCCTAATGGTGACCATACACATTAGTCTTTTGTCGAGCGGGCCTGCTGAGAACGACAGGTTCAACAGACACACTAATGTGTGTGTTGATCTCCGGACTGTCCCCCGACAGATGATCCGGGAAGAAAATAATCGAGCCAATGAATATTTTCCCCCAATCCTATTGTTCTCATGGGAGAAAAGCCGCAGTCAAAACTGTCTGGCAGCTGCTTTCTCGACTGCCCCCATAGAATACTCAGACAAGTTTGCCCAAACCGAACATGTATGAGTTTGGGGAAGCCGGGAGGGAGTCGGAAGAGATAGCGGCCAAAAGATCGAATGTGTATGGGCAGCTTAAAAAAAGCACCTGCTCCTCGGGTTCAGACAACAGTATGAATAGTGGAAATTAGTTCAGTAGTTTCCAGTAGGTCTGTGCTATAGTGCCAGCTATACGGGCCTTTGCCCAGTCTCACCCAAACTCACTGTATCACAGTGATTTATGACGCTATGAGTTCCTGACCGGCCCTAGGTCTGCTGTCTCATACTTACACAATATTGTGAGTACAGGACAGTAGACCCGCAGTAGGGCTGGAACTCACAGCATAATAGATCAGTATAATGCATTGAGTTTGGGTCAGATAAGTTGTGGTCGGTCTGGGAAATGCGTCTGTTTCACTGACTGTCTGAACCAGTCTTACATGGATCAGTCAGCACCTCAATGGGATTTTCATAGCGTGAACGGTAGCAAATGGAGCAATTTTTTTAAGAAGAGTAGCTTATTTGCATAATGTCCCATAAACCATTGCCAGATAGTCTCCCTATGTTTACACAATGTACTAGCAATGTTAGAGCGTCCTATGATCTACTTAGATCCGGTATGTGCATCCAGGGCAAGGCAATGCAGGATTTCCATACTTACTGCGATATATCTGTAACTCATTTTACATTAATATATTGTATTATTAATTTTCATGCGATATATGTCATTAATTTGCAGATTTTGGCACAGATTTGCACCCGTACCCACACTGGGTCTGAATATACCTTAAAGAGCCTCTGCCAGCATGATCAACCCTAGTAAATCAGCCATACTGCCTGATAGTGTTGATCATGCTGAGTGCAATGACCCCTCTCTTGCAGCAATCCAAAGTGTAAATTCATACTTTTGAAATTCATACTTTCATTTTTATGCTAATAAGGTGCTCGGAGCAACGAATGGCAGGTGCAGCCCCTCAGAGCACCGCTTCACCTCCGCCTTTCACCCTTTGCTATTCCCTTTCCCCCACTGATTAATAGGGCCGGGCATCCTCACTGTACCATAGCCTGGCCCCAAATCAGATCCACTGCCCATGCACAGATTGTACCTCGCATGCTAGGTTCACTAGGGTTGATCATGCTGACAAATGCTCTTTAAATGTACACATTCATTTCATGTTATTTTTTGTCTTTACACAACTATACAATATCCTTAGCTGAGGGTTTATGTGCGTACTCTGAACAAGTAGTAGATTCCAATATCACGTCCACGATTCTCTACTTATTCCACATGCCGAAAATCTAAAATAGACCTGTCACTGCTTTTTAAGGTGGCGAGCAGCGTTACGCAGCAGTCAGTGGACTGTCCTAGGCGCTTCCTTAAATAACATCTTTGCAGATTCTTTACTTATCACTCACCAAACAACCGCACACCTGCAGAGTCCCACAGGGTAATCAGAAGGAGCTTCAAGGACCAAGGTCACCATAGTACTTGTAAAATCAGAGACGGGGTGGGGTATGAATAGAGAGGCAGAGAAAAATACACACCGGAGCAGATCTGCGGATAGAAGGCTCCTTTGGGTGCAGTCTAGTGGCCTTATTACCTAGGCAGCTGGATCTAGTTTCCAGCACTTAAGTTCCCACAAGAGAAAACAACAAATCCACATAGGATGCTGACATATGCTAAACCGATAGGAGAGGTGAACGCTTGTGCACCCTTCACAGGGTCAGCAGTGCACGGACATGTGGAGAATGAATGACGCTCTCACGGAATAATAACCCGCTTTTTTTTTTTGTGAATGTCTGGTCTCCAATCATTCAATGGCTACCTCAACACCCTGGAGGTTAACAATGACTTCAACACCTTGCAAATTCTCTTTTTGTCCTTTTTTTTTTTTTTTTATAATATCGCAGCTGCCCCCTTTTCTAGCCGCCAAAACAGCTTCCTCATTGTCACAGACCAGACGTTTTCTTGTGTGCCAAGTGATTGACCACAAACAAAAGCTTGTTTGACCAACACTTGTTCCCTAACAAAACACTGGCTGAAGGAGGAAGTGCAGAATAGAAGGCCACATTGATGTACCGATCATTTCAAACCCAGACAGGGCAGCGTTATCCCCCGTTGCTAAACAATACTGTCTGGACGATATATCTTTTTCTTTTTGTTTTTCATCTTTAAGGTTGTGAGGAGTGTTGCCATCATTAGAGAACGCGGACGTCTAACTCTAACGGCCGTATGTGTAAAATGATAACGTAGCAATAATTATAGTATAATATTAGAATAGTTACAAAGGGATTAATAAAGAACCATTTGAAAATGATCCCTCTGCTGTGAACACTGTATCATTTGTTATCATCAGAATCCGATTATATTGAGCTTTTACTGCCATCTAATGATACAAGCATAGGCACTTATTACTTGGAGAAGTTGGTTTTAGGTAGGTCACTTTACTCAATCATACAGTAAATGGATAGACAATGACAATAGAGGACAGTAAGTACCATACCATATAATAAATCTGTAAAATGGCACTCTGGACATATGGCCAAACCCTATACGGTGCCGATGTATTTTCTGCTTAAAAAAAACATATTATCCTTCCTAGAAGCTTAGAGGAAAAAATTGGTGCAGTACGGAGGTTTTTGGATGGATCATTCTGTATGCAGGGATGCAATTTTCAGTCTCCCTGGACTTTTATGGAGAAAATAGACACACACTCTGCATGGCATCTGATGTAAAATAGCAAAATTTATATTCTTTACTGTGGTATGAACAGAACACACATACCAAAACACCAAGTATAAACCAATATACATAAAATGCTATAGGATAACATTAGCGCCATATGATAGCATGGAAACTGTATCAAACCGTAACACAGTTGTGTGCGTGAGGCTAAAATTTCAATTTACGATCACCATTTACAAGACTTAGAGCTCAAAAGACAAGACAGGCCGCAAAAAACGGATCCGCAAAAAATACGGATGAAGTCCGTGCGCATTCTGTATTTTGCGGAATGGAAAAGATGGCCCCTAATAGAACAGTCCTATCCTTGTCCGTAATGCGGACAATAATAGGACATGTTCTATTCCTTTGTGGAACGGACATATGGAAACAGAATGCACATGGAGTAAGTTCCGTTTTTTTTGCGGACCCGTTGAAATGAGTGGTTCCGCATATGGTCTGCAAAAAAGACCGAACAGACACAGACAGAAAATACGTTTGTGTGCATGAGCCCTTAAAAAGCATTTGTCAGCATGATCAATCCTATACCAGCCTAAACCAGCCTTTGAAGTTTGGAAAATCAGTGTGTCCCCTTTGTAGAGAAAGCAATACTTGATTGCGTATGCTAATGAGGTATTCAGAGCACCAAGGGTCAGAACTAGCCCCTCAAAACACCTCCCCTTAAGTAAAGGGCCAGGCATCCTCACTGTATACCTACTTGGCCCTGTAATCCTGCGCATGCGCCAGTGAATGTTGATCTGGTACATGCAAAGTTCAGGTCTCAGGAGGCTTTCCCAATGCTAATATCATAACTGCGCATGTGCGGATTCAACATTCTCCAGAGCAGCGATCCCCAACTCCAGTCATCAGGGCCCACCTGCCAGTCATGATTTGGGAATATCGCCCAGAATGAACACCTGTGGTAAGTCCTGATGCATTGACACTAATTATATCACCTGCTCAATACTAAGGAAATCCTAAAAACCTGACCGGCAGGTGGACCCTGAGGACTGGAGTTGGGGATCACTGCTCCAGAACATGCACAGGATTGCACGGCCAGGCAGAAGGCAGTGAGGGTGCTAAGGGGGAAACATGGTAGTGAAGCAGTGCTCTGAGGGGTTAGACCTGCTCCTTGCTGCTTCAAACACCTCATTAATGCAAGATTAAGTGCGTAAGTATAGAGGGATCACTTAATTCAGCATGATCAACCCTAACATGCAGTAGGCCTGGTTTAATAGGGTTGATCATGCTGACAGATGCTGTCTACAAAAATAAACTTTTTATAACTGCCTACAGCCTTATTAGTGTTGAAAGCCAAATGATTAGACTGTTTCCATACTGGTGCAGACGGGTTCTGCTAACATAAGCAATGGTGGCTAGTATTGCTTAGTGTTAATAAATGCAATGTAAAGCTGAGTTGTGATAAATTTGCTTTACTTGGGGGGCAAATACTCTGGCCAAGGCAAAGTCGACACCAAGGAACAAGGCCAGATGCCAGCTCCACATTACAGGAGCTACGGACACGTTTTAGGCTAGTTTCATACTAGCATTTCCTTTTTCCGGTATTGAGTTCTGTCATAGGGGCTCGATACCGGAAAAAAATGTTTGTCTTGCCTCCATTCATTGTCAATGGGGGCAAAACTGAACTGAAGAGAACGGAATGCTCCTAAAAGCATTCCGTTCAGTTCACTTGCGTGCAACATGCTGAGGTTTGCTCTCCGTCCTGGGGATCCGCACCAAGACGGATCTGTCATGACCCCCAATGCAAGTCAATGGGGGCGGATCCGTTCGGTGTGACACAATAGTAAATGGATCCGTCCTCCATTGACTTTCAATGGAGTTCATGACGGATCCGTACCAGCGATGTTAAAGATAATACAACCAGATCCGTTCATTACGGATCCACATGGTTGTATTATCAGTAATGGAAGCGTTATTGCTGAACCCTGCCGGATCCAGCAATAATGCTAATGTGAAAGAAGCCTTAACAGTAAATTGCCTGCAGACCAGGAAGGGGTTAAAACAAGACAAAGTGGCCAGTGAAATAAATGGAAGCAAAGTCCATGAGTGGTTGTTACCTTTGGCCATTTACTCCCACTTGAGCTCGGGCTCGGTCATGACATGTGATTTCAGGTCTTGTTAGATGTTCTCCTGTCTGTGCTGGAGCTGAGATCTCTGTACAGGCCTGAACGCACAATTGTTGCACAGTGTATGTTCATTCTGATATATGGCTGTTTTATCACTGAGTCTGTAACTTGACTGATGTTTCTTGCACTCTGGTGCTGTCATACCCATTGTTCTGCCACCCTCAGGAATACTTAGTGTTCATGCAACCCACAGTTAACCCATGCATTTATAACACCCAGTGCTGGTGGGTGGCCGCCTCTCAAGCATTGTTCCTGTCCTGTATCGCACACTAATCAAGCCCGGTGGGAGAGAAAGCAGTAGAGGTCTTAACTAAATACACAGCTGTGGGGTGATATTGCCATCTTAATTGAAAAACAAGGGGGGCTTTTATTTTGGCTCTGCAAATCAGAAGATAAAGGCAGCTCTATGCTGGAGTGACATGTGGATTCTCTTACAGATTTGGGACTCATATCCCGGCTCTGCTGTCTGTAATATCCACTCTTTTCTACATAAGTGCCAGGCGCTGTCAAAGTGGTCAGCAATGCATTACAAAATCCTTTGTGGGTAAGATGATACAGGAACTCGAACATCAGCAGACTCTGCTTCCAGTTTTAGAAGGGAGAAGAAAAAAATGGTCTGATATTAATCCAAAACGGAACAACATTTAACCAGCACAAGTCCTGGCACCATGTCCAGATACATGGGTGGCCTCCTAACTGATGATCTGCAGCAACCAACAGTATCGAAAGAGAGGATAACTGATGATAGATAATAGATAGATAGATAGATAGATAGAAGATAGATGATAGATGATTTATGATTTACATACAAAGTGATTTAGAAAGTACTCATAATTATGGGAATTGCTTACAAGACAATTCCCTAATATGCAAGCAAAGGTGAACTTTGCCTTCAAGATATTCTATACTTTTTCATGAATAAAGCTGAAATAACAGCATATATAGTGGCCAAACATCAAATATACAATGTACAAATTTGGTCAGTGAGGTCCAAAGATTCCCTGTTTTAATCCACTCTGAGGCACCAAGTTTTACCAAATAAATTATACCTTTTTTTTTAGAAACAGCACCACTTGTGCCCACAGGCTGTGTCTTGTATTGCAGCACAACAATATATATATATATATATATATATATATATATATATATATTACAGTGATTTCTAGATGGACACATAGAGTGGACACATGCTCATAGCACAGATGTGAGTGCGATAGCGGCAGCGTCTTGGTCGCGGATGCCAGGCTAGGAGAACTGTTAGTGATCGTTTGCATGAGCAGCTCGTAAGCAAACATGACAGCATGGTGTTCAGTGATAACAATTTTGACAAGTTCAACTGCAGATATCCCTGTGAACAGACCCTGCTCCTGATATACCGAATGCTGCGCCAGAGATAAAGCACAAAGTAGTTTTCTACTTTCTGTCCATATTACATAACAGTTCTGCGGGGTGAGACGTAATCTTTATATAATAAATGTGTAAGAACAGAAGACTTACATACACACAACATACATGCACAGAGTTCATAAGAGACCCTGAATAAAATGAGTAACTGGGTAAAAGAAAACATTTGGAAAAAAAATGTTATCCCTGTCAACCAGGCGCTGAGAAAAAATTATTTTAATGCTGGATATAGGGTTTCCCTTGTCACCCATTTTGTAATTTGATCTACGTGCGGACAATAACCTCTTAGGGCTCATGCACACGACCAGTACCGCATACGCCAGGCACTGGCCGTGTGCAGCCCGCATCACGGATCGCGGACCCATTCACTTCAATGGGTCTGCAATCATGGAGATGCGGAACGGAGGCTTGGATTGGAATGCCACGCAAGCACTATGGTGTGCTCTTGTGGTGTTTTTGGCCGTGCCTCCACCGATGCGGATAGTGGACCCCATTCAAGTGAATGGGTCCGCGATCCCCATGCGGCGGCCCTAATGTCAGTGCCCGTGCGTTGTGATTGCGGTCCACAGCACGGGCACTGGATGCATGAGCCCTTAGGCAGGGGGCTGAATCTCCTTAAAGAGACCAGTCCTGTATGAAGACTTACTGTAAGTACTCTATGGTATGGAGACTTACTGGAAGTACTCTATGGTATGGAGACTTACTGGAAGTACTCTATGGTATGGAGACTTACTGGAAGTACTCTATGGTATGGAGACTTACTAGAAGTACTCTATGGTATGGAGACTTACTGGAAGTACTCTATGGTATGGAGACTTACTGGAAGTACTCTATGGTATGGAGACTTACTAGAGGTACTCTATGGTATGGAGACTTACTGGAAGTACTCTATGGTATGGAGACTTACTGGAAGTACTCTATGGTATGGAGACTTACTAGAGGTACTCTATGGTATGGAGACTTACTGGAAGTACTCTATGGTATGGAGACTTATTGGCAATGCTTCTTGGGAAACAAATATTCAAAGAGATATCTCCCAAGAAAGAGAACCATCTGATCAGTGCCACCTATGGCCCCTTGGCCCCTTATGAGTCAATATCTGACATTCAAGAGTTTCATGATATAGGAACATTTTATTGTAGTTAGCGCTATATTTTTGTGTCTATAAGATGGCAGAGCATTCATCAGAGTCCCCACTAAGTCAGCACCAACACAGCATTTGTCCATTCCTTTACAAGTGATGGCCTATCATTGAATGAGCAGTAGTCCGACACCACATGCCCCCATCAATCTGCTGTTCTGCGGACAGCAATACAATTGAATTCAGGAGGGCACCTGTGGATGCCAGCTATGGGCATAAGTACCTGATGTTCTTAGCATTAATTAATTAATGCTGAGGGTATCAGATCATTTCGTACCCAACCAACGGCCGTGAGGAGGGCTCCAACTGCCCCCTGGACATCGACCCATTAGGAAATCTCCCTGTAGGTTCTATGGCTAGTCCTCCCCTGGGTACAGCTAAATGTCTAATATTTCACTAATTTCAATAATCCAGGACCTCAAATATGTACCACATTAAAATGTATTATACAAGATTTACCTGTTTCCCTTTTGACTTGGCACAATATAGGACACTGGCATGAACGGCATTAAAGAGGGGCGTGGATTATCAAGTATTTACTCTGGTACATATTGGTTCCCCTCATATCTAATATAATAAGAGCCATACTAAAAATACCATTCCAACCAGAGGTTTCAGAAACGTATAATTATTTCTAATGGTCATTTACAGCTCTGCATTCAGAAACAGAAGCCGCTTTGGTCAATCGATCATTCGATCTTTTTTTCTGCTTCCTAAAGAGGACACATGAGCTATAAGTCTAGACAATCCTGAAAGCTATAGGTTTACATCAAGAGCCTCCATGTTTGACAGGCATGCCACCACCACCACTGCCCTTCCCCCTCAGCTCACACACAATGGTTTAAGTCAATGAACCTTATACCAGGCACGTGATTTTTTTTTTTATATGTATATACTTTAGTATTAATGATGCCAATTTCCATTCTTACAGTTCTTCTCTCCTTATGCTTCCAAATGTTGCACTTGAAACACTAACATAACTCAAGGTTATACGAGACGTTAGCAAGCTTGTCATGTCTCACTCATTTCAAATGAGTAGCATCCACTGGAGAGTATGCACACTCATTTTCTACTTCAATAGTCTCATTCACTTCAAGGCATGGTCCTACTCTGCACCACCAACACTGCCTTTGTGCAAATTGCCTTTGCCTGGCATTTTCATCTTGAGTACATGTAAAAATCTTTCTTTTTTTTTCAGAAAGATTTATCATGACTTCAAAATACATAAATGACAATGCACAGAATTTCGAAAAACAACCAAGCAGATGCCTGCTAATTAATTTCTGCATATACAATTACAGCCCCCTTCCCCCTTGCTTTAGAAAGACAGAGCACAAGAGTAAGGAGACATTTGTCCCCATGTGTCCAACCTTTGAAGATCCTGTCCTTGGGAGAATTCTATTCTGATTTTTCTCATACATGGAAAGGTCACCCGTTCTGCATTACTGATAGGTCGGGGTCATACATGATTGTTTTTTTCAAAAAAGTCCCACATTTTATACTGGTTAGTAGAGTTTTATAAGCGTGCTGAGGTCTTATTGTCCCGTTGACATTAATGAGAATAAAATGTTAAAAATATATGTTCATCCTTCACCATGTACCAAGCTTCAGCACCAGGGGTGCACCACCAATGAGGCCAGGTGAGGCGATCGTACACAGGTAGGGGCAAGAGGGGGGCAGCCAAAGGGCCATGGGCTGAAGGGAAGGGGTTAGGTTAAGAAATTGGCATGGGGGGGGGGGGCGCAATTTCAGTTTTCGCCTCAGGCAGCAGAAAGGCTAGGTGCACCCCTGTTCAGCACTAAAAGCTTTGGGAACATTGTGGAAAATTTATCAAAGCTGGCTTAGTTGCCCATAGCAACCAATCAGATTCTACCTTTTATTTTTCAGAGCGTCTTTGGAAAATGAAAGATGCATTCTGATTGGTTGCTATGGACCACTTAACCAGTTTTCCTTTACACCACTTTTGATAAATCTTCCCCATTGTGTTAAAACTCTAAAAGGCTTGGATCGATGAAAGGGATGCAGAAGTAGAAGAAACCCCCAGGCCCTACAAAGCTCCTAGTCCACATATGAAAGCAATACTATACCCTACCACATGGTAGATGGGGGCCTGTTACAGATTTTACATTGTGGCCAAGGACTTGAAAATTAAACCCCTGTTTTAATTTCATAGCACTATTGGTCATGTGTGAACACAGTCTTCATCCATTTGTTGAGGAACCCTAAGTGTCAGCCCTACCGATACCATATGAAGTGACACATGTAATCATGATATATCTACAAAGATATGGTATTAGATTCTGATCGTACCACATCATCTCAAGTGAAAAGAAAATGTAGTCCGGCTTGCAGTCTGGAGACCTCACTAGGAATGCAGCTGGAATATTTATTTCTAAACATCAAAAAGGTTGCAAGTGTCTGGACAGACTGAAGGTGGCGCAGTGGAGCTTGTCATGACAAACAACTGCTTCTTATGGTCAATAGATTTCAACAGAAAACTGATTGCACTCTGCTCCTGAATGGACCTCAGACTTCATCTATTGCTGCGGCGTCCTTGCCGTGTTTGATCACTCAGTGTTATCACTGTCGATATCGAAAGAAATTGTGTGACGTTTAAAAAAAAACGTTGGACGGCTTACAGCAGCGTGTGTTGTAATACTGTGAACAGAAAGAGTTATCTGCGCTGGATAAATATTTGCAGAGACACTTATCAAAAGCAGCTATCGTATATCGGGCCCCTTTTAGTTGAATGGAGAGGATAATGATATTACTGTAGTCTTGAACTCAAACACAATTACGCAAACACAAAGAGGCAAAAACAAACAGCCGTGGTTAGTGGAAGTAACGCAACCCTCTGTAACAATCAACATAAAAATACCACTAGGTGCGCAAGAACAGATCACATTGCTCTATGACTGTTTTAATCATCCAACGGACTGCGCAAATTATTGTGGCACATGCAGTACAATGGTCAAGATTTTCTAATCCTGAAGATGGTGTAAGCTTACTGTCTAGACCTGCACCAGATTTATCATGGGGGCTCAAGCTGGATGATAAAGAGTGCAGGGATGTAAACTGGTGCATCTTAGGCCCTGCCCCTTTCCAGTGAAGCCCAGCCCATGTCCCGATGAGCCACACCCCTTTTACCAAACATGTCAGGAAAAAGTGTAGAAAACCTAGATGCAACAAATTGCGCCAATTTACACCATTTTTTAAGACACAAACCTGGGCCAATTATTGCCTTAACTTGCATCTGTTACATTTGGATTATTTTCATCTTGTAATATGCAACCAGGGGTGGGATTCAAATTTTTAACAACGGGTTCCCTACTCAACAGCCGACACGCGGCGTCACGACACATATTTACAAATACATACATACAATATAGGAGGTAAATTATCAGCACCACGACAAATTTTTTTTTTTAACACTAAGCCACATCTCTAACTCTACCCAATGTCTATCTGTACATGTTCCAATCCTACCTAGTCCCCATTGTGCCCCCATCAGACCTCAGATCAGCCCACTGTGCCACCATCAGACCTCAGATCAGCCCACTGTGCCCCCATCAGACCTCAGATCAGCCCATTGTGCCCCCATCAGACCTCAGATCAGCCCATCATGCCCCATCAGACCTCAGATCAGCCCATTGTGCCCCATCAGACCTCAGATCAGCCCATTGTGCCCCATCAGACCTCAGATCAGCCCACTGTGTCCCCATCAGACCTCAGATCAGTCCATTGTGCCCCCATCAGACCTCAGATCAGTCCATTGTGCCCCCATCAGACCTCAGAGCAGCCCACTGTGCCCCCATCAGACCTCAGATCAGCCCACTGTGCCCCCATTAGACCTCAGATCAGCCCATTGTGCCCCCATCAGACCTCAGATCAGCCCATTGTGCCCCATCAGACCTCAGATCAGCCCACTCTGCCCCCATCAGAATAAAATAAAAACCTCTCTTACCTCTCCTGCGCCACGGCTCCGCTCCGGGTCCGGCGCTCCTCTGTCTTCTCTGCCCGCGCTGCACTGTCACCTGACTGCGTGCAGCGTCAGGTCAGAGTGCGCGCACTATGTCCTGACGCTGTACACGGTCAGGACAGTGCAGCACTGGCAGAGAAGACTGAGGAGCGCCGGACCCGGAGCAGAGCCGCAGCGCAGGAGAGGTAAGAGGGCACCGGATCGGGATTAAGCTGGCAACACGTTTCTCCGATCTGGCTGTAATTTTAACAACCGGATCTGGAGAACTGGAGAGAACCGGCTGAATCCCATGCCTGTATACAACAATTAAAGAACATTATCAAAGGCACAAATGGGGTGATTTATCAAAATTGGTACTAAAGAAAACTGACTTAGTTGCAACCAATCCAATGCCAACTGTCATTTTTCAGACCTCCTCTGCAAAATGAAAGCATCAGTCTGATTGGTTGCTATGGGCAACTAAGTCAATTCTCCCAATGAGAGCTGCTTAAGGCTATGGCTGGGATTATCAACCATACAGCTGTGCAACAAAACAACAGCCTTAGTGCAGTGTACAGACATTTTTCCCCCAATGACTTCAGGTGGTCTCAATTGTTGGATGCCAAACCATGTGAGAGGCTGAATGTGTGTCTGTGGGTCATCACAAGCTGTTTTTTTGCTCAGGCACTACCAAATTACCCAAATACTTGTCCACCCCAACTTCTTCCGATTTCCCTTGGAAGCATTACTATGAAAAGTATTATAGCTGGATGTCTGCCTTGCTATGGTCACCATCACCATATTAGTATGGACATATAGGAGATCATTTATCAAAGTAGTGTAAAGTAGAACTGGCTTAGTTGCCCATAGCAACCAATCAGATTCCTCCTTTCATTTTTCAAAGGAGCTGTCCAAAATAAAAGGTGGAATCTGATTGGTTCCTATGGGCAACTAAGTCAGTTCTACTTCACACCGGTTTAATAAGTGACCCCCCATAGTATGTATAGAGGACAGTTGTAACTGAAGTTGAGTGGAATACATAATTTGGTCCACCTTGCTATGTTCACTACATCAGTATAGACCTACACGTAGAGGACAATTGTAACAGAATGTTGAAAAAGAATCAAAGAGGATCATATAAAAGGACCCTACTTTAGTGATGCTGGTCATGGTATTACTAGCAACGCTAGTTTTATCACCAAGGATCTCTGCTGCAAATTTTCAGTTGAATATTCCGAATGCGGATTCAGCACCCTTTGGTAAGATTTATGCATGTGTCGCCATGTCACCCCTCTCCCAAAGACTTGGGTAGAATATATAATTTGCGTTTTTTTAGACTTGCCCTTACTGGTGTGGACAGAGCTGTTTACGCCAAACTTATCAAATGTCACAACTGTCTAGAAATTCTATTCCACTTTTCTGACTGTTTTTGCAACTTCTCCAAAAAGTTGTGAAGATAAATCTGACAACTCTTTGAAATACTAAACTCTGCTCGCTCTTATTCTACTTTTCAAACGTGGGAGGCCAGTGTAAAAGGGTAAAACGGCAAAAGCATGCAAATTTTGGCCCAAAACTGCAGTTGAGCCAAAATTTGCGACTTGCATACCAACTTGATGCATTGCCCTCATGGAGTGTACCTCCCACATGACTCAGCTTGAGAACCTATACTGTAGCGCTCCACCACTGTGTAGGTTCTATGATGTTTGCTGTTTTCTGCATTAGCCTATTAATGAATGTTTTTAATGCTATAAGGTTATTAAATGATTGGAAATGTTCTTCCTTGTAGCCGTTGAAGAGTCAGTTATTAACACTGAAAGAAGAAAGACATAGTTTGGATTATTACCTGCACTTTTATGACGGTCACATACTTTTTATTGCACATGAATAACGAGGGTAATGAGAAAACTGATTGTTAAATATTAAATATGCCTCTACACTTAGCCGGGGTCAAAGCTATACTACAGCTGGCATGCCAATAAGCAGAAAATTAAAATTTGTGCAAGTGCATTTTTAATAGGTTATAAATGTCTTTTTTTTTCCTGTTAACGGCCACTGACAACAATTCTAATGGTATGTACACACTTATGTGGTCAAGGTTTTTCCCGGAGGCAAAGCAGAGAATGCGCTTGCCATGTGGCATCTAGACAGAGCTGACATATGGAATATGGTAATGAGACCATGAGCTTAACATATCAATATAGGGCATGACATGTCTGGTTAATGACACAAATGACAATATTAATGGGTACGCACGTGCGCTTTTTCGTCTATTTTTAATGTAGTTCTAATTGCAACTGCAAACAACTCTGCATAACCGTAGGTGTATTAGATGATACCGTATGATTATAAGGGTAAACATCAAAGACCAAACTAGCTTCCTAGTCAAACATCTTACTTTTTACATTAATAAATTTGCATATGACTTCCGCATCCACCTTAAACGCACAATATGGCAGCATTATATTATATGCAGAGCTCTTCCAATAATAGACTTAGGGAGGAAAATTTATCATTTGTGGTGGTTTTGGTGTCAGTTTTAAGTCTGTCTTTGCTTTCTGAGGTTGCGCCAAATTTATGAAATGGTACACAGTTATAATATATTGGCAATGCGGTATATGCCTATGTCTGTAAAAGTACACAAGGGGGTTGGTAAGGAGATATGCATTTTTGGTGACTTTTTTAAGTCATAAATGAGACTTGAAGGTATTCTAACCTGAAATCCTAACCTACTTTTCACCAAATATCTCAAAATTTGGCCAAATGTTGCAAAAATATGTACCAAATGTTGCACATGGACATTGCTTGTGACATTCTTGCTACATCACAGCGTGAAAAATGTTGATATACCAGCAGCTTGCCCCAACATAACATCAGACCCCAAGAAAACAGCTGGTCCTCAGGGATGCTGCCTGATGAAAGAGGTCCAAGACATAAGGGTATCTTTAGATTAGAATCCAACATGAACTTCTGCGGGATATATCAAAGGCTATATCCTTGGATTTGTGCTGTGGATTTGCAGCAGATATGCTGTTGTGCCTGCAGCAATTCCAAAGCAGCAGATTCACACAGGGATTAGCCCCATTGTCATATAATGGAGTCAATCCTCAACGTTCTCTGTCCTAGATAAATTATGTCACTTATTTCTGCAGCAGATGTTTTTCCACCATGTGGCCAGACATTTGCTGTGAAATTTTCTAATACATGTAGATAGGGTTGCAGAAACTCCATTCACATCCATGGGATATAGATCTCAAGCAGATTTAGGCCCAGAATCTGTGCTGAAATATGCATGAAATTTGACAAGTGTGATGCCACAGCCTGCCTCCATTATGGAGAGAATCATACTTACCTGCTTCTCGCCACTCCAGTCCTGCATGCTGACTTCAGCGGTGATGTATCCACAAGAGACACATCACTGCTGTAAACAGTGGGTTCCATAGTAATCTTGACCTTCACAACGATGACTGGCAAAAATTGAGGAATTATTTGCTCCCTCATATACTGACCTTCTCTGTCGTACAGTTAAGGCACCTTTACAAGGGACAACTAAGCGGGTAATTATCAGGAACAGACCATTCATTCACGATAATTGCAGGCTTGTTAGAAGAGGTGAGAGCTGCATATTCATGCAGCTATCATCTCCTCTGTATGAGGGTGAGCGATTATTACTGCGCTCGCTCATCCTCATAGAACATCACTATTTCTGGGGAGGAAATCCCCTGTTACACAGGCCGATCTGTTGCCCAAAGACAATGATTCTGGGCACTATATCCAACAATGCCTTCACTCAATGGACAAGAGTTTGCTCATTCATCAGGTGATCGGTAGCACCTTTATGTGGCCAGTTATCAAGAATGAGGGTTTATGCGAACATTTATTCCCGATAAACGGCCCATGTTCGATAATTAACATGTTTAACGGAATCTTAAAAATTCTTCAAGACAAGAGGAAACTTTTCAAAGCTTCCCACTAAAGCAGCCATGCTACATGAAATCAGTAGTAACTATACTAAAGAAAATGCAATAGCCTAATATAGAATCGCATGTGACCACTTATAGGCCTACTACTTCCTTGTTCCATTATCAGAAAGCTGCCGCTTGTAAAGAAACCGAATAGTCATTTACTTATGCCCACCATCAGATAGCAGAATGCTTTTACACCATATATCATCGTGCACATTTGAGTCTCCACTGGTCAGCGGCCCATTACATCGTCACCTTAGGGGTTGTGGGCATTGTAAACATGTATTGAAGTTAATGTAAGTTTTCAGCATAAAATAGTATAATATAAAATGATTAAAAAAATAGATATGTTTTTAATGCCACAGTGGCCATAATTAGTCCCATATAAGTTGTTTGGCCACAGAACTCCAAAATGTTCCGGGGACCTGCTTCTAGTGACGGCTGTTTCCTGTTATGACATATCTTCTAAAGACACTGGAGGTTATTTTTAAAAAGCCACCAAACTAAAAAGGAGAAATTGTAAAAGCTTTCAATCTGAATGTGTGTCTGGTTTAAGACTGCAGGGGAGCTGTGTCTTTAAAGCACAGGTCAGTGTTGGTCTCCCATCGACACCCCAAACACTGTTATTTCAGCTGAAGCACCTATCCATCTAATCTACATGGGCAATGAGAAGACATATCTCAAGGCATATGGGGAAAAATATAATTACATGTATACAGGTAGTGTGAACTAGGGACCACAATTGGAAAAAAATAGTTTTCCTATTTTAGAATCTTTTTGCATACATAATTATTATGTTGGGATGCAAACGTGCGTAGATGGCGCTTGTCTGATTGTCACCACTGAGCCTACACTGTCCACCCTCCCATCCAATGATGTAAGCCAAGTCAGAGACATCTAACAGCCATTCCCCACCCCCATACCTATAATAATTCATATTCATCTCCATGGGTCATCAGGCATGACTCAAGTCTCACTGTTTCCAAACTTGCCATTTAATGAATATTAAACCGGTGGGCATAGATGTAATAATTTTTTAAAACCAGAAATAAGGAATTCTAATAATAAATTAAAATACCATAATTAAAACCTTTTGTTTGATAACTTATTAGAGAGCAACTAGATGTTTTATGGTTTTGGCTGTTGTTATTTTTAGCCATAGAAAATGGTGGTCATGACTTTTCAGTTGACGAGCAACGTGTACAAAAACATTTACGTTATTTTTGATCAGCTTGTTTGAAACAATGATAAGATGGTCGTACATATTAGATAAAAATTGTCTGAATTCAGAGATTACGGAGGCAACAGCTAACCATTTAATGTGTATGGGGGCCTTACAAATATCTGCAGATGGGGGAAAGAAGGAATTAGGCAAATTGGATTTCTTTTCCTTTCAAGAGGGATAAGCCTCCACCAGCAATGTATTCTCCTCTCCCTGCTGAGAATACCTGCACACTTGGTCCAGCTCAACATGCATGTGGGTCAGGAGGAATTACTATAGGCCTGCAGCTTCTAAGGTGTATTGCCACTTTTACCTTGATAATACCAAACTTTACTTCTTTGACCAACTTTGTCAAGAAAACAAAATTTACAAATGTATCTCTCTGCCTAAACTATAGACAGTTATCACCATCTATGACAATGATTTTTATAGTCAAGTAAGACAACGCAATGTCTTCTCTCACAGACAGATGCAGGTCATCACATGTTCCATTCTGTGAACCACGGTAAACAAAAGATTTTCTCTGTTTAGGTTAATGTTGTGCTTCAGACCAAATGCAGACGTTATATGGCTTTCAAAATAAGCAAAGCAAAGGAAGGCAGCGGTTCAAAGTTCTCCTTTTCAGCATGGTTTGTGGATCTTGCAGGAGAAATAATAACCTTTAGAAGTATAGAGCCCTGTTGGGACATGCAGGTGAAATGTAAGAGAGCAGCTGTCACCTCTAGGAATCACTCATCATGCGTGGAGCTGGGTGGGATTGGTTTCAGCTGGACAAACATTTTATCTACATCAACTGATGTGCAACTTTCTGTCCTACCGAGTCGATCAGGTCAGATCACACACTCTTTGAGCTCTCCTTATCTTTCTATCAACACGCTATACAGGTGGCTGTTTTTTTTTTATTGCTGCACCCAGACTAAGCAAACAGTTCCAGAAAAAGAGTCGGGAGAGTAAAGCTGGCCTCATTGTGACCATTTTGCATCAGGGCATTCAGCTGTTCCAAAGATGATAGCCTCTTGTCCGCACTGACACGTAATTCAGGTTTAATGTAAAAAATAAAAAATCTAAGATATATTTAATGGATATCAAAGAGTCAATCAGCTACTGGAGTACTGACTGATAATGTATTATATCGCCACAGACACAAGGCTGTTGTTGGCTGTTAGTCTTTAGTTCAGCCTGACAGCCCAATGTCTATGGACTCTATCAAACACCCTCAGTTAACCCTTAGGTGAAAAAAGATCACCTACACTCAACTGTATTAGCCAGCTCTTGTTGTTCAGATACATCAGAGGCATCTAGCGGCCACTCAACTGCTTCAGTTATCAAAATAAAGATAGGGTAGTGCCAGGGGCAGACCGGCCATAGACCCTACAGGGAAATTTCCCAGTGGGCCAATGCACAGATGGCCTCCTAAGCCCTCCTCATGGCTGTCGGATGGGTACATAATGATCTGACGCTCTAATAGTTAATTTATATAGGAGCATCAGGTATTTATGCACCTGACCAAGCATCACAGGTCGCCTTCTTGATGGTGATACAGTTGAGTACTGTGGCAACGGCAACAGTATTTTGTGCTGAACTTTGGTATTTGGTTCTGCTGGGCAGTGTAATACCTTAGCTCTTCAGCTAGAGAGGTAGTTTGGACAATAGTGATCATACGCTGATCTTTCCTGCTGCAGGGGTCTTTCACTGGCTGCAGCAAGCAATATTTTAAGTTGGGCACTGACTTTTATCTGGTGAGGCCACAAGACAAAAAAAGCTGGAAGTGTACATCAACGTAGATTATTGCATTGTTCGAGTTTGTGGCCAGTTTACTAAGGCATGGAGAGAATTCTTTCAAAGCACTGAAGATTTTCCACAAATAACTTCATTAGTTTAGAAATCTAAAAATGGAATTTATGGAGCATTTTCTGAGAAGCATGTGATGCATTTTGTAATAGAGAAGGAAATATGGTCTTTTTGGCAGCAGGACTGAGTTGCTGTTAATTTTGCAGATTAAAAATATCAATAAGCTATTAATTCAGTTTAAAATGGATCGACTTTAAGAGAAAAGGTTTTTTTTAACATATGTGTTCAGGTTTTTTTTTTAACACATCATATTAAATAGATGACAAACTGGTCTTTAGAGAGGCATCTTAACTATAATTTATCATCAGTCATTGCAATGGAAAGACTCCCAGACTCCATAGCTGGTGATAACACATTATAGTTTATTGCTTAGGCTACTTTCACACTAGCGTTTTAAAATTCCGGTATTGAGTTCCGTCATAGGGGCTCAATACCGGAATAAAACGCTTCAGTTTTGTCCCCATTCATTGTCAATGGGGACAAAACTGAACTGAAGACAACGGAATGCTCCTGAAAGCATTCTGTTCCGTCTTCAGACCGGAGAACAAACCGCAGCATGCTGCGGTTTGCTCTCCGATCCAGGCATCCGCACCAAGACGGATCCGGAATGACCCCCAATGCAAGTCAATGGGGGTGGATCCGTCTGGTGTGACCATAATGGTAACCGGATCCGCCCTCCATTGACTTTCAATGGAGTTCATTACGGATCCGGCTACACATAGACACATACAGACACAGACATACACATAAACATAAACATACACACACATATAGACATACAAATACACATACATACTTACATGCTCCCCGGCAGGTCTTCGGAGCGTCGGAGGAACAGGACGGCGCGCACAGGTGACGATTCCACCAGGCGCCCAGCAGAGGGCGCTGTGGGGAATCGTGACCTGTGTGAGCCGTCCTGTCCCTCTGACGCTCCGAAGACCTGCCGGGGAGCATGTAAGTATGTATGTGTGTTTGTTTGTCTATATGTGTGTGTATGTTTATGTGTATGTATGTACTGTGTGACATGTGTGGGGCCGGAGCGCGGTTCCGGCATGACCTCACATGACCTTTGTGCCATCAGTTTGACGTATACTTTAGGAACAAAGGGATAAAAAGAGTCTTTTACGTGTACGCTTTTTTACAATGGAACTCTATGGTGCATCTGTCTGAGGCATTCGTGTAATGTGTACCCTTTTTGTATACATTAAACAGATGGCAAAAACATGATGTGAACCTAGACTTAATTGTCAGTTTCCCTTGAGCTTTGCCCCAGAGTGGGTGGCAGCAGCATGGAGGACATTACACAGCAGTGTAGCCATGAATCCAGCACTGGGTGAGACTGTAAACACCTACTAGCCAGCAACATTTCTGTGTGTGTTTGTGCCTCTGTCTCCCAGCAGCAGTTCAGTCTTCCTCCCCTGTTAACAGACTTTTATGGACAGCATATACAGAAGTAGCCGAGATAAAATTGACTCTGATAACACATGGCGCAGTGTTGGTTATCTTATGACAAAAAGCCATTGAAATCCATTGAAAATTTAGGCTACTTAAATTTAGGCTACTTAAAATTTAGGCTACTTAAAATTTAGGCTACTTAAAGGCTACTTTAGGCAAAAATGCGGACCTGCAATCCTACAGGTGCCGCATTGAAAATTCCTATACTTGTCCGCTCTTGTGGACAAGTATAGGACATGTTCTATTTTTTTATGCGGAGCTGCCCGCTCTCAGAAGTGAAGTGAATGGGGCCGCATCTATTCCGTAAAATTGCAGAATAGATGCGGACCCATTCACACGGTTGTGTGAATGGGCCCTTATCTTTATGTTCAGTATCGAAGAGCTGGCAGGGCAGTGATGGAGCAGGGATCAGGTAAGTATGATTACCACCACAGGCCATGCTGGGGGATCTGAAGAAACACTCATCAAGGGTGAACAACCACTTTAAGGTATTTTGTTGTCACTTTTTAAGCTAAACTAATTATAAATAGCTTGTAGTCTATCCAAAGACTATGACTTGTGACAGTAATGAGCCAAATTAAACTGTTTATTTTTTTAATGCCAGTCTCAGCTTATGTGGATGTACTGTACTTTAGAGCATGACTGTTACAACATAATGATATTGGACAATCTGGTTTTTGTACCATGAATAGCCTGACTACTGACCACAATACCATGCATAAAAGAAGCCTCTGAAATCATCATCATATGACATGTCAGTGAATGTAACTAAATGATAAATGTCCACAGACACATTGGTAGCTCTACAATACATATAATTTTGCTTTGCTTATGCTTCAGATCTTTGGTATGCTATTTTAATTATTTAGATGATGCAGATTTTTATGAAGTGCTCTATAGGTATGGGGTGTTGGCAGATATTATTGCCCTATGGCATGTTGGTGTTTCAAGGTAACAATATCCCTTTGTCTAGATGTATACATTTATGTCTCCCAGATACTTATGTTTTGTAAAATATGCCACCTATAGAGATACCCAAATGCTGGACAATATTGCCATTGCGAACTGTGTATCGGGAGTAGCGGCACCTTGGTGTGAGTGTTTTATACTTTTATGTACATTGGGACGGAATGTGTTTTATGTGTATATTGTCTGTGGATTAGAAGTTTTCTACTATATGCCCATTTGGTATTATTTACCTTCTTGTCTCCTGTTCCCTATTCGTGTGTGCTATGGCCTAAGCAATGTATGGTAGTAAATTATTTTGGCAGTTTTAAATATGCATCAAAAGGGTTTTCCAAATTTTTTTATATGGATAGCCTATCCTCAAGATAGGATATCAGTATCTGATCAGTGGTGGGCCGATTCCCAGCACCCCCTGCAGATAAGCTGTTTAAAGAGGTCGCATCACTCCAATGAGTGCTATGGCCTCCTAGCAGCTTATCAAGCACATTGCTGTTCACTGGATAGCAGCTATGCTTGGTATCGCAGCTCAGTCTCTTTCAGTTGAATGAGACTGAGCTGCGCTTAGGTCATTTGACCAATGAGCGTGACACCACTGACTTAGGAAGAGTCTGCAGTGCTGATCAGTGGATCAGTGGACAGCTGATCAGTGGACGTCCTGGGAGTCAGAACCCCACCAATCATATACAGATAAAGTATCCTGAGGATTGGTCATCAGTATTAAATACTTGGAGAACTCCTTTAAGAAGGATATGTTTTTTGTATAAAATTGTGTCCAGCATGTTGGTATCTCTATAGGTGGCAAATTTGTGGTAATGCATGCAGAGTTGGACTATTACATATGGCATTATTCATTGGTTTTGTGTTTTGCGAAATCATTCCATCACATTTCTTTCACTGCTTAGTACTTTGTATCTTTTCAGGTCACAAGCTAGGTGGAAATAATTTATTTCATATAAAATATGTATATAGGAATTGTTTTGTATGGACGGGCCTCTACTAGTCTTCACTGATGGCTCTATTGCTGGGTAAAGGACTTCAGTTTTGTCATCTTTATTGCAATTCCGCACCCTTTATCTAGATATTATAAAGATGATTACAGACAGATATACTCAGTCACACTGGGGATAATTAATGCATGGCAAAGTAATTCTAAGAAGTAGCTGCTTGCTGCAAACACTTTGCCTTAGGCACTCTCATAAACTCCAATTTTCATTTATGGACAGCACAAGTCTATAGAACACAATGGTAACGTACAGCAAATTATAGTGTCATGTTAATTTTACGTTACGAGATTAACATATTTTAATATGGACTCTGCCAAGGAAACAGACCCCTGAGCATCAGGCCTTTATTAATAATACTATTGTTGACCTAAGCACAAGAAATGCTAGCTAAAAATGCTAACACACGGCCATTTTGGACTACAGGAACTGCAATGGTAATGTTGACTGGTCATGGCAGAAGATGAGTTTTCTGACTTTGCCTTAGCAAGATTGTAACATAACTCGATATGTCCAATACAGGATAATCTATGTGTTTCATGATTAATTAATCATTTAGAGGGCCCTGTGAATAATGCTCCCGTATAGTGAAGCCAACATAAGGATGAACATGTTGGGCATCCTGCCACAATAATTATGTCTTCATGGCAAAATCAACACTTGAGACTTGACCTTAGAAATCACCAATTCTCACCCTGCTGTGATATATCTCAGTCATTTTTTCACAAACGCATTAATCTTCAGCTCGTATAAAATAATGAAATAATAACCGGGAATACTAGGAAAGAAACCTTTGCATGTTAACATGTGTTATTTATGTTTCAACTGATCCTCAGGTCTTGACTATGACAGCTGGCTTGGAGGTATAGAAGTAAGAGGTAAGATGCAATTGAGTGTCATAGACAAGTATACCAGAACATTTATTATAGACTACAAAACATTTAACAATAATTTTTACCATTTTGGTCACTTTATTAATAGTTTAATACACATTTTCAATCCTGCAGTTTAGGTCAGGAGTTGGTACAACATTCTACGGCCTGAAATTTTTTTTTTTAATGGGATAGCATTAAAAAAATGGCTAGAATGGGTTAAAAATAAAAGTATAAACCATTCTCACCTCACCTATCCCAGTTGCTGCTGTTCCAAAGCTGCTGTGGTCCCTAATGCCCTCCACTTCCAGGTGCTGGCTCAATATACAGGAAATGGATTAGAATGCCCTCTCAGCCAATCACTGCTCGAGATGGATCACTGATGCAGACAGCTATTGGCTTACAGGCATACAGCCATTTTCTGGAAGCTGAGCCGGAACTAGAAAGAGTAGAGCTCAGGGGACCTTTTTTATTTTTATCCCCAAAAATGTTATCCTTCAGAAAACCCTTTTACCTATGGATTATGGAACTTCATATTTGACTCTTTGAAAAAGAAGCCATATTATAATGTAGTGTTTTACAAAAGAGGAAAGTGATCTGACAGGTGTAATGAAGCGCTTAACTGAGGGTATGTGGTTGAGACTAGAGTAGACATATGATTTTAACTGGACAAGTCTTCTTGACGGCTATAAAATAGGGTGGAACAAGGACAAAATTTCCTTTTAAGTTAATAATAGATTTTGGCAGAATCTTGTATCATCACTGGTAAAAAGTTAAAAGTAGCATGATTCTGTTTAAGAACCAGCTAATTAGAATGGTTACATTCACTGAATAGTTTCTTTGGTGTACGGGACAGACTGAGACAGTTGTGTAATAAGTCTCTCTCCATTAAACAGGAAACACCATTGAAAAAAGAGGACAAAATAAAATTCCTAGTTCTGCATCATAGACAGTGTCTGTCCAGTCTTCAAAAAGGTAAAACACGAGGTAATGGTTGGCAGTCCTCATCGACACATGTGGGGGTTAACATGTGATTTTAGACATTTTAGATTTAGATCAAATACAATGAGCACTGTTAAGAGTATATGGCTGGCCTCCAGTGAATAAACAAGACCGAATTGTACCACATCACAGGATTCAGATGGTCTTCAAATGTCCTTCTTCTTATAGAGTGTTTGTGTCTGAGATGCAATCAAACTAATCAAACAATGGCCACTATTGCAACTCCGTAAGAGGGATCTATTCATTCGGAAGGACCAATATGGACTACAGATTGCCTATCGGCAATCAACCAAAGAGTTACATAAATAAAACATAAAGCATAAGGACAGAGAAGATCTCAAGCTAGTGTATAGTCACAGAATGTAAAATAAGTCTGAGCAACATGAAGGGCTGGAAGAAAGGCTTCATTACACAGCACAACGCCCCAGGCCAACTTCTCTACAGTGGTGAGACACGTAGGCCCAGCAGTACAGTCAATAGCTACATAAAATCTGACATTTACACAAACAAGAAGGTCTGCTGGCTGCTGTGAGACAAACATCCATAACACACTATTTTCAAGGAATACAGCTGTAGGGTTATGTAACACCCAGCAAAGAGCAACATTTTGTATAGGACCTCAACTTTTTTACGACAATGAATCATTCTAGAGGTAATATTAAAGTTCTAAATGTCTTTCATTGAGTTCAATAGGATAAAATAAAATGTGGTTCTCTTTTTTGTACTTTAAGTAGCTTAGAAGGTCTATTCATCCTTTGATCGTCTGTGAGGTCTCTTTTTGACTTTCTTATTGTCACATTCAGCATGACCTGTGCTCCAATTGAGACTTTGTACCATATTCAAGTGCACATATAAACTTGAAAGGTTTCATACTCTGATATCTTTCTATCCTGAAACCAATAAGTAAAAAAGTAAACTGTGTAGGAAAAATATATGTTATGAATTAATATCAGGCACTGATATTTTCTGGTTGATAATGTTACTGACACTTGCTCAACAAGTCACCAAAAATATCACAACTGCTGATCACCACAAAGGTAGCAATAAATGATTTAACCCGTTTTATCATCTCATCTCAAGGTGTACAGTTTGATATAATAAAGATATACAACTAAAGTTGCAGCAGTTGACTGGACTTCAAAGGTGACAACACATGTTCTGAGCCAGAAATGCATGCCCAGAAATTTTGTCACATGCCTTTCCCCATTTCACTTGGAAAGTCATCCAAACCACATAAGTTAAGGGGCCCATAAACATTAATAGTAAAGTTGGGTGGACGCAATAATTTTGTCAGGACTAGCCCACTATCTTATGTATGGGCCAAGGATTGGACATGTTAAATTTTAACTCCCAATCCTTTTGTTCTTAAGGTAGATAAGCTGCTACCTAAAGTCAGCCAAGTTGATTGTGCATTTATATGGGAGAGTTGGGAAGAATAGCTCTTCAGCCAATAGATATTGAAGATGTAAAGCCTGTATTACACCTGCTGATTTTTCAGGAGATGATCGCTAATGAGCGTTCGTATGAACACTCGATCATCGGGCAATCCAAATCTTCTGACATGTTAAAAAATAATCTTTTGCAGGCAGCTGATCATGATGTCTTATAAAGATCTGCTGTCGGCAAACCATTATACAGCATGGGGACGAGCGATGGTATAGCGATAGCTCCTCCCCATGGTGTGTTGGAAATCGCTGCATGTAATAACAGCGGTCTCCTCTACTAGCGAGCAGGCGATTGCTGGGATGGAGCGCTTCCCTCCTGACAATTATCTGCCACATCGGCTTTTAGAGTACCTCAAGCCATTAAACTACTAGAGGTCAATGGTTAAAAACAACATATGTGTGATCTAACAACTCCTCTTTCTTTTTCAAGTAAATTGTGGTTCCTAGCATTGCAAGTCTACTTCATTCTCTATAAACAGGGCAAACATTTTAAAAAAATGTTTATATGATAAATGTGGATATGGTATTGCCAAATGCCATCTGAAAATAGTGATAAATCTTGTCACATCTAGGCTCTCTTATAGTGAGGTTTTTGTGTTATATAGAATTATAGAGCTGCAATTGTATGGTATTATTATATTAAGTCCATACTGAAGTTCAGTCATGAGTTATAGTAACGGGCTCCAACATATGTGCTTCTTACAAAGTGAACAGACATTGTTAGCAAATTAATAGTTGAACATAAAAGACAATGCCATGTTGGCTATTTCCCTCCCAGGTTGGGAGTTGCTTGTTTAGATGTCCTGAAATTCTTGTCAATGTATATAGAGTCGGTAGGTTCACACACCCTAATCTAAAGCTATGATCAATATTGTGGTTTCTGGTGAACATCGAGAATAGCATTGCAGAGGTAGGGCTCATCCAGTGTATGGCCTGAATGAATGAATTAATTAATTACTAATCATGGGATCATTGAGAAAACTATAAGCTCCATGCAAAAATCTTGTTAAAGGGTCACTAACTTTTCCAAAAACTTTTGATATGTCATAGAGACATATCAAAAGTTTAGATTGGTGAGGGTGAGCGCCGAGACTCTCACCGATCTCTAGAACAAGTGAAGAAAGTATGTGCATATCATATTTTCTCTCCTCATTGCTATGGGCCCATCTTAATTCCATCCTCTGCAACGAGGAGAGAGAGTATGAAATGTGCGTGCGTCTCTCGCCTGTTTCTCAGCACTCAGACCCCCACAATCTAAATTTTTATATGTCGCTATGACATATCAAAAGTTTCTTGCAAAGTTAGTGACCCTGTAAATAAGTAGTAGCTTTGACTATAAAAGATGTTTTAAAACATGTGGCTTCTTCCACCGTTCATTAGTTGTCGGGTGAATAACTATCTTTCCTGACTCCACCATACACAACATGCATGTTTGGTCCACCTAAACGTCTATGTGTTTTTAATGGGAAAAGACAAGAAAGCCACTGTCAGACAATTCTGGTTGGAGAACAAAAGGATCGGTCGAAAAAATTCAGTTTGTCCAATTTTTCTCTCCCCCAACGTCATCTGTCTGGGCCAGAGTCGGAAGCTTTCAATACACTAATCTGTATGAGCCTTTAGACCCACATACATTTGACACTAGAGTGTCAAATCTTGTGGGGGTGATTCGAGTTACACATGTTGTGGGTGATCCAAATTACAAACTCATCTTTTCTAACAAGACATTCAAAGGTATAACAGCTTTCTTTAGTTGTTTGAAAAAGATAAGTCAATACCTCCCCCAATTCACCTAATTCCTATAAACTAATCAAAGAATATAAGTAACACTGATGTTGTATTATTTGGAGCAGTAAATGGTGTTGACCAACAAGGTAATTGTCCTTTATTCCATTTTAAGGTTAAAAAATGAAAATTTCTGATCCGTTTAAATGGAAAGACTTTTTATTGGTGGGATTTTGCATGAGATGGCCTATTCTGTTGAAGAACTAGGATGCGAAATATTGCTGTTATTGCTCCTGTGTTAGGGGATACGAGGAGGCTGAATTAAAATAACTTGCCAATTTGAAAACGAATGCCATTTTGCCTAGCTGCTCTCTATTCCATTACCGATAAAACACTTAAAGATGCAATTCATGCAGACATAAAGTACTAATGGGTACTTGTTAACATGTTTATAATGCTAATATTTTTCTCTTGTTCAGATGGTTCTCTTTTTTTTTCGCTATATTAAAGGTAGTGGAACACTAATCTGATCATGAAGACTTAAAGAGCTTCAATCTGCATAACTGTACTATTAATGACAGCCATTTTCATCAGCAGCAGCATTTCATATAAACAGTCATCATTCAGTATACCTAGTCTCTGAGCCACACAAGGCAACATATAAGTATTTTAATCAGAATTTTGCTCCTTTTTCTTAAAGTGTATATAAATACATGTAAATACCTTTTAGAGCCACTGTTAAAGGGGTTTTCTGGGAGTAAAATACCGATGACCAATCCTCAGGATAGGTCATCAATATCTGGTCATGGCAGACTGACTCCTGACTGTTTGAAGACCCTGCAGCGCTCTGCTGAGCAGCCTCTTCTTAAGCCAGTGTCATCACCTTCATCGGTTACAAGTCCTACGTGCAGCTCAGTTCCATTCAAGTGAAAGGGGCTGAGCTGCAATATCAAGCACAGACACTATATGATGTACAGCACTGTGCAAGGTATGCTGTTAGGAGACATCTTCAAACCCCTACCAATCAGATATAGATGACCTATCCTGAGGATAGCTCATCAATACTTTACCCCCAGAAAACCTTTTTAATATGTAAAACACTTGCCTTGGAAAAATAGTGTCTAGATATAAGTTACATTTATCAGAAACGTGTCAGGGTTGGCACAATACGTGAGAATTGGAGATAGTAGTTTGATGCTTCCAAGCAATTCTAGTGTAAACTACCATAAACATATGACCCTGACTGACTGGTTTATTGAAAGACTCTCATGCTGATATTTTGGAAGTTAAGGCCTTTGTTGGTTAAAAACACAACCACGAGCTCATAAACAGTACTCTCAAAGTGACACATGCTTTAATATGGCATCTTTCCTTGCCAGTATCTACTTAAATATATTAATAATTGTCACAATCTTGTCTACAAAATCAGCTGGAGAACATATAGCATTTTTGCAATAAACTGGGGTTAGAGTCAGGTCTGGTTCCACTTAAAGGGGTAATCCCATAAATTAGAAAAAAATATGTCTTGAGTAATGCCCACCATTCAACACAAAAAAAAACCTGCTCTCCAGTGTAATATTCACCTTCTTTCACTTTTTTGTATCATGCACCCACATCTACCAGGAGTGTTTTTCAATCATGTGGTCCCCTGCATACAAAAAAGCCCCTCTTACACATCCTTAGCAATTCTGCTAATAAAAAGCACTATGGTATGAAAAATCAAGAACACCCACCCACCCAATTTCTTTCTCTGCTGTCTAAAGAGCAATATAGCTATAGTATAGTTTTATGAATTTTTCATTCACTCTTCCGTCACAGCTGCAGGCTCAGGACTAGAGATGAGCGAATCATGCAAAATTTTATTCGCCGAACATTCGCCGAAATTTTCCTAAGATTCGTATATTCGACGAATATGTTCGTTGAATATTCGTACAAAATATATGTAATTATATGGTTTTAAGCAAACATTCCCGCACTAATAACGAACGTTCAGGTAAAAAGGTACGCAATCTCTTAGAATACGTATGCATAAGCGTACAAATTGCGTACGAAAATGATGGGCTTTGCTGGAGAGGAATGGTGGAGCAGGAGGAACGCTCTGAGTCTGACCCCTGGCTTCATATGGATACTGTATCAGCAGATGACAGCAGATCATCCGGCTGAGACTGAGATGAGCGTGACATCCACTCCACTACCTCATCTACTTTCTCCTCCACTACAATTTTGCGCCTTGGTGGGTTAGCCTGGTGGAACAACGGCCAAGTATTGCGAATACTACTAGTAGATGCTCCGGCTACAGGTCCTTTGGCACTTCTGCCCTGTTCCACCTTCTCCTTTTTTTTAGAGCTCGAGGTCTGACTGGAACTGGACCCCTTTTGCTTATCCATTCCAGACATTTTTCAATTCACTCTGTGGCCCTGCAGCTGGTCTTTGTCCCTGTATCTCCCTGTCTCTCCCTATCTCTCCCTGTCTCTATCTCCCTGCCTGATTAATTACTAGCCCTGAACTGTCCTTGCACTTGCCCTCCAGTATCCCTGAAATGTGTAATATGGATTCCCAGAGCAATTACACCCCAATTTTCACAAAACAGGTCTCAGAGTCTCAGAACTTCACACACAGTGCTTCTGCTCGTCTCAGCAGTCGCAGCAGAAGTGATGCGTCACTGGCTTACTGAGCCTGAGCCAATCAGAGCAAGCCCTGCCCACTAGGTCAGGTGACCGCTTTCTTCCTGGGCTTTTGTGCACGATAAACAAACTAACAATAAAATTTCACTAATGAATTGAATTCGTACGCAACAGCAGATAGAGTACCTTATACATAGCAATAGCGTATAATTTATAGGATAACTACGTAGCGAATGCATACAAAGCCAAAGTGAATCACCTAATATTCGTATTCGCTTCGCAGGTAAAAATTTCCAAGATTCGATACGAATCAACGAATCCACGAATAGATTCGCTCATCTCTACTTAGGACCCCAACTGTCAACAGCCAGTGTGATGGTGTTGCAGTCAGTGACTGGCTGCAGTGGTGACCTGTCCCCTTTCATCATGTGACTAATTGATATGATGCAAGGAGGGCAGGTCACCATTGTGGCTAGTCATTGGTTGCAGGGGCATCAAACTGGATGTTCATGGTTGGGGTGCTGAGCACTGCAGAGGTGGTGGAGCGAAAGAGCCGTGGCCCAGTAGCAGGGAGTTGGTAAATACACTTCCCTTGGCAGGTCTGGTGATGAGGGATGGGGGAGGGCTGCCAAAAGAAACCCTAAGAAGATGAACAACCCCTTTCAGAGCTCTGTTATCTCACAGATTGCAAAAGATGGATTCAGCACTGTTGATTTTAAAATCTGCAGTGTGTTTATTATTGAGGGTGGGCTTGTTCCGGAGCATGCGGTATAATATAACCCATTCACATACATTGGAATGTCAGTGGAATCCACACCTAAATCCTCAAAGAATCTGAAACATGTAAACATGGCCTTACAGTAACAGGGTAGACAGAGCAAGTAGTTCTTCATTCTACAGATTTATATTTTCTTTGGGTCTGTGGAAATCTGTTTGTCCACCCTATTAATTTTTCCTTCTGTGCTACCATTACTTTTACTAGGATATACACTTTGACTCGGTTGACACACTTCGTATGAATTCAGAGCAACAAATCAGGATAAAAATATTCGTTTTTTTCTATGGTTCAATTTTTATGTTTTTATTTTTAACAAAATCCATGGGAACTTGCACACTTGGGAATATTAAAATGATGCAATTGTTTGAATTTAAACAATTATCGGGTTACTTCACGGTTAAATCCGCTCCTGACCTAAGCTTAGTTGCTTGCAATGCTGGTACATAACACTGTATTACATGACAGCGTTCTGCAGCAAAGATCACAAGACTGATTTAGTTTTAATTAAATTCGACAAGTATAATTAAAGTCTTTACACAAATCCATGTAGGTTTGTAGCCCACTAAATAAATAATACATTGAACTGGAGAGATTGCATTGAATACCCATGCAATTTTATACCATTTAGTATGATTTGGCCCCGTGCGTTTAAACTGCTGTCTGGAACTTTAGTCAGTGCGTAATTAGCACTGAAAAAAATTTTCTTCCAAAACTTTTCTAGACAAATAGAATAGAAACTGATAAAAAATTGCCTTTGATAACAATAAGAATATGAGAATATTAGAAAAACTAACCTAACAGCCTGTATTCAGGTCACTACTAATCCATCTAGCATCCATGTAGATAAGCTGATCCATGGCATGCACTAAAATATATAAAGTACACATATGGTTAGAGAGAAAGCTGGGTCGATCGATAGGTTCTGTCAGGAAAGAAGGATCTGATGGACTTTGGCCCCTACAGAATATATTTATGGAGAGACCGTTAATGACAATCAACCACGCGTTTCGTGCCCAGACCGGGCACTTCATCAGGTTTTGTCAGATTGAACATGACGAAGTGCGTGGTCCGAGCAAGAAGCACATAGTTCATTGTCATTTTATTTTGTCATGACTGTAGACGAATTGGGCCAAGAACCACCTACAAATACATCAGGTTTTAATGAGCCAGTAAGGTATGTGAGAAGCAAAATGGTAAGATTAAAACATGTCCAAACCTTTTCATTAGACTCTGCCAAAAATGTGACAGGATCCCTTCAGGTGAAGATAGGTGTGTTCTCTTTCTCTCACACACAAATATGCACTGACATATTCTGAAGTCATGTGTAGTTACCTGATATGCTATACCTCTGATTATATCTTTAAGTAATCTCATATGTATGTTTAAAAAACCCTTAAAGGAGTTTTCCAACCCTTCACTTTATCTTATCCTCGGGATAGCCCATCACTACCTGATCTGCGAGGGTCTGCACCCCACACTCCTGTTCTGCAGTACCTCCGGCACCGGAACTACAAAACTCGGTCCATTGTGCAGCAGATGGAGCTGATTGCTATAGCAATACTCCCATTCTTTTCAATGGGTGCAGCACTGCAGTAACCAGCTCCGTCCACTACAGCAATGCAGAAAAATCAGCAACATCTCACCCCCACCATCCGGTTTCCAAACTTCTGCTAAGGTATCTTCACATGGAGCTTTTTGGCATTGAATATTTTGCATGGATACAATATCAAAAAGCGGTCAGCAGACGCATTGAAACCGCCTCCCATTGTTCTCAATCGGAAGCTGCACTGTCATTCATGTTGCAGCGGTTTATAGTCACAGCTGGGCCAACACCTTTCTTTGATGCAGTCAAAGCCATAAACCATGGCCTCCCACTGAAAACCATGGGAGGAGGATTCTGTGCCAAAACAATGCCAAAAGTTGCCATATGAACATACCCTTAGGGTAGAGCTGCATGAGATTTTCACTTCCATTTTAGTGACAAACTTTGTGCAACTTTAGTGACAAATATGCAAAGGGAGAAATCTGAGGTGGAAAGCCACAAAGTAAGCTGAAAATGTATAATCCACCCCGAAATATTGGTGGCATTGCATCACCAAGTACCCACCAGTACTTTAGGCCAAAACAGGCAAGAGATGCCATTCTCTGTGACATTGCCACATTAAATAGGCCTCTGCAGGTCAAGCACTGTCACCTCATGTCCCCAATGGCTGTTGCTAGGCAACGACCTGTAGATATCCAGGGACTGAACAGAAGAAAGACAAGCTTTGAAGAAAACAAAGGAGCCACATTGAAGGAAACATTTACAACAGGGACATCATCATTTCAACAGGGCTGCCCTTAACTAGGTAATTATATTGATCTGATACCTTGCCATGACTTACTAGGAGGATATATGCTATCTATAGATCTGAAACCACAAGAGCTGCACTGAATGTTGTCTACCTAGGAACGTAGATGGACAGTACTTAAAAGGCAACTTTAAAAACCTTAAAAAAATTGCATGGTGATCCCCTTTAAATTCCGGATACTACAATTGCATTTCAGAGGTGATTTACGTATTAATATGCATGGTCGTGCCAGATGATCTTCGTAGCTCAGAGACACAGAAATAACCTGTCCGTCTAAGCAAACATCTTTCCTTTCATCAGGTGAGACAAAGCCTCGGTGATGGCAGGACAATGGCTGACATTTTCTGTCCCTGTGGAGAACAGCTTGTCAGGTACCTAATCTGAAAATAGTCACCTGTGCATTACAAACCTCCAACAAGGGAAAAGAAAAAAAAAAAAAAATAGTCTTCCGTCATGGCACCCTGTACTTGTTGGTGCCAGATTACATTTCCACAACAGCTGCTTCTTTTGTCTGCTTTCAGTGAAGCCAAACCAGCCTAAAATTTAATTTAATCTGCTGTAAAACCAAAGTGTCAGGCACTTAGGTGGCAGCTAAAAGCACCACTCTCAGATAACTGACTGACACTTGCTAATAATAGGCTTGTGCATTAACAGGGTAACAGCGGACATTTTGTGCACCTTAAGTTGTGTATGGGAACGGTTGAGTGTGACCAGTCTCAGCTTCTTAAGAAGCCAATATAGTAATAAGGGGCCGGGCCCACCCGGGCTTTTATGTGATTAGCTTCAGCCGCACTAATACCACCAGTGACCTCTCTTTTCAAGCCAGGAGGTGACACAAGTCTTGGCTTTTGTTAGGTGGAAAACAAAATGCCACCTTGCCGCAGTCCTTGAAAATCGTAGCTTTTCATCTTTGGCATGCTCTGAAGTTAGACCTCCTTTATTGTACATGTTTAACCCTTTCCTGAGACTTTTCCATAGACAAATGAAACAAGGATTAGGTTGCAGGTCGACTTGTGAGTGCATAAACCACAAAATCAGATGTGTGGTGGCATGAAGACGCTCGTCACCACAAGAACTAGGTTGACGAAGAAAGAGATGAAAAAATAAATTTTGTTGCTAGGAAATTCACTTTTCATTCGGGTTATAGTGTGGCGTAATGTGGCATCCAATATGTTACAGCTTACAGTATGGGTTATTGTATCAGATGGCACACAGCATACAGTAGTAGAAACAAGGGACTGGCAAATTACTGAACTCGTACCATTGTGCATAGCATTACAAAGCACCAAGATGAAGTGTGTGTCTATATATATATATATATATATATATATATATGTACAGGCCCGGCTCATTTGCTATTTTCTATGCTGATTTTTGGCATGGAAAATGGCTTAAACCTATGCTAGCAAGAGGGCTGGTGTACAGATAATGGTGATGTCTCACAACAGCAAATGGTATTTCTCATGTAGATAAAGTTAATACAAGGCACTTACTAATGTATTGTGATTGTCCATATTGCCTCCTTTACTGGCTGGATTCATTTTTCCATCACATTATACATTGCTCATATCCAGGGGTTATGGCCGCCTTGCAATCCAGCAGTGGTAGCCGTGCTTGCACACTATAGGAAAAAGTACCAGCCTATGTGAACTTCCGCAATCCCGACCACCAGAGAGGACTTTTTATATAGTGTGCAAGCACGACCACTGCTGGATTGAACAGTGATCGGAACCCCTGGATACGAGCAGTGTATAATTTGATGGAAAAATGAATCAAGACAGCAAAGGAGACAATTTGGACAATTGCCCCCAATATGGACAATAGTCTACATCAGACATGCCCAACCTGCGGCCCTCCAGCTGTTGCAAAACTACAACTCCCAGCATGCCTGCTTAACCTACAGCTATTAGGGCATTCTGGGAGTTGTAGTTTTGCAACAGCTGGAGGGCTGCAGGTTGAGCATCCCTGGTCTACATGATAAATGTCATTTGCTGAAGTGAGAAAACCCCTTTAAGCCTGTTGCACAGCCTGCTGGATGGAGCACCAAACTTATGTAGAGGCCTGCGCCTACAGTGGGACTTAAGACCGGCTTGGAAAACGTCTCAATAAATGTCCCCCTGTATGTACATATGCACACACCCTTTCTTAAGAAACAAGGAGGTTAAAGTAAAAAGTGTAACTAAGCAAACAGACAAATCCTTACATAACCTCTGCAACAACTATTCAACCAGCTCACACTATTAGTATTTTCTACTAATCTGGTGATGTTGTTTCCTCTGGCAAAATACACAGAGAACTACATACTTCCAAGCTAAGAAAAGAAATCAGTAGACAGAGAGTGGGCGTACATACTAAGTCAATTATGCAAAATATTGTTCATCTGACATATGACCTCCAGCTCCTTCATAGGACTACACTAAGGACATGATTACATCCAACAATCACTCTTTTATAATTACAATACATAGTGCCAGCACAAAATGGAAATTATTGATACATGGCATTTTCTAGAGCAGCACAAAAAATGATGATGACACCAGGGCCATGTATAGGGAGAGAGGTTGGTCTCTGACATCACCCTTTTCCAAATTCAGGGGGACAGCATTCAGTAATTATACAGCTGATCCGCCAATTTTCTTCATGTCTAATTTACAGAAGGGAAGTGGAATGTGATTAACTTTCTGGCCTTAAAGGGGTATTTAATGGTTTAATGTTATGGCAAATGACTACACATGAATCCTGAGACTGAAGGGGCAGCAGTGCTGGTTAGTCACTCTGGCCTTTAGACAGTTTTTCACTGCACTGCAGCACTCTATGTGTGTACAATTGTAGCACAGCCGCCATCTTAATCGGCACTTTATTCACAGCCCCTGGGAGCCCCCTGAGGTTTCAGGAAACAGCTGATGTTTGGCAGTGCAGGGTGTCAGACATTCACCGATTGGATATTAATGACCTGTCCTGAGAATAGATGATCAGTATGAGGAGCCTGGAAATCCCCTTTAAAGAAGTTCACCAACTATTCGTGCTGAACGAGTATGTGTATGTGGGAGCTTGAAGGGAGTCAGGAGAGTAAGGGCATAGCCACATGGTCAGGTTTCTGCTTGCAGTTTTGTAAACCAGAATCAGGAGTGGATCATAAAAGTAGAGAAAGTATACAGGGCACTTTGGGTTCCAAAATGGCATCAAGAAACCTGAGGATGCAGTCATACCCATAGATTTCAGCCAAGCGATTGTACTGTCAACAGCAATTGAATGTATATGGCCGCCCTTAGACAAAGAAGTCAGAAGACGTGCATTATTCTTGAATGTGGCATGCACCACGTGATAGATTTGCTGCATCTTGAAAGAACTTAGACAAATGTCTCATACTTAGACCAGCTCTTGTTGGGTTTACTTTAGAGCAGATTTTAGAGCCAAAATGTGTGAAATGTGTGGGGTCATAAATAAATTTGGCGCAGTTTAAACTGCACTAAGCCATGCCTTTTTTCCATTTTACAAAAGTGTTTAGAAAGGCTGAAATAGTGTTCAAACCCTTTAGTAAGTGTGACACATGGCATGTGTGTCAGGATTCTGCCGCAGTTTGAGATGGAATTCTGGTGCACTTTCACCACAAGACTAGAAATTTATGAATCTATTTGCAGATTCGGAGATTTGTTCCAAATCTCCAATTTTTGGGGGACTGAACCGAACCCGAATCTTTTTTTGTTCGATTCGGATGAATCTTGTAAACCGCCGCCCGGCGAATAAGCAGTCAATAGAGTTCTGACACCACCAGGCAGGAGGTCATTGCAGTCAGTTGCGGCCAAGCAATAACAGCAGTTGCGGTGGCAACGATAAAAGTAGTTACAGTTACACCGGACACTGTATCAGACCAAGGAGATGGGGCAAGGGAAAATTAAAACATATGTAAAAAAAATTAACGAAATGAGATCGGAGCTTTTCATAAAAAATCTGTGTTTTAGAGGGCTAGAGGGGGTTGTATACCAATTTCCAGGGCAATTGGAGCAACTTTGATTTGGAATGAATAGGTTCAGACCTGAACCAAATTTGTTGAATCTGAAACGAGACGAATCTTGGAAAATTCGCTCATCTCTGCTCAAGACCTTAGTAATCAAAACCAGACTGGTTTCTAGGGTTGCGCTGTCTGACAAGATAGTGTATCCCTAGAAACCAGTTTCATTTGGTTTTATTTAGTGGTATGGTAGTGACATCTGAGAGGGAAATGTAGCAATGTAGAAGTTGCCACCCTCATATCTGCTTGGTGATACATTTTCTGGGATTAATGTTGGGTGATTTAGAGGTATGCCTACCATCCCACAGACCTACATTTTAAGTATTTATCTACAGTAGTCCATTTTACTGTTCAACTGTAGTTAAAACCAAGATGAGTATTGGGGGTGTAAAGAAAAATGTTACGGTTATTTAAGATGAGATTCCCCAATATTCACCTCAACGTACTGTTCAGCACTGCATAAAAGAGAGAGGGAAAACGCCCATGGACAGCATGTCTGAGATGTACAGCTGACTGAACGTGTCAGTTATGTTCCAAATGGGTTTTTGCAGGTCAAGGTTCTGTAGGCAGCAAGAGCACAAACTATTTTTAGACGGGATAAGGTCATCAGGCCTATAGAGACAGCGAGGTCGACAGCAAAACTTATTGATCAGTCTCTGGAACCGGTACTCTGGAGACTTGTAGATTGAAACAAAAATTGCCCAGCCGTTTCTACAGTAGACGCACCAGCTAAAAGCCTGAAGGTCTAAAGATCTTTTAGGAAATAAAATGATTAGTAAGGAGTAACAGTGTGGGGAGCAGACAGGTTCATTTAACCAGATAAAAGGGGAGAAGGTCACGGGAGAGGAAATAATATTCCCCTAGCACCAGCATGGCACAGGGAAATGCATATGTAGCATTCCTATATGTAGTAAAGTAACTTAGGACGTGTTATACTCTGCTTTCTATTAAATCATGGAAATAAATCATAGCCTCCACTGAATGTATTATATTCTAGATTTTGTAAAGGGGAGCTGTAAGATACTGGATACATTAAAATGTGATGCTTTATTTCAGTCGACCTATTTTTCCACAATATTATATCAATTTAATACTGCTAAGTAACACAAGTTGCATTTTACATGCTTGCTGTTTTACTTACTTTGATGAATCAGAATGGGTTTACTGTAAGCACTCGCCGATATACTGGAATGACTAAATCCGTTCATAGTCCTAATGAAGGGACCTTGGCTGCAGCTTCTTCAGGGCTTCCTTGACAGTCACGTAACATTTAGGCTGGAACCCCACATCGAGTTTGGTCCTGACACATGTCACATGGGCAAAGATTGCAGTGTAGCTCTGCCTACATGTCTAGTAATTGCAACTAATGTAAGGAAATGGTGTCACGTTGCGACCTGAAAGTTGCTGTAAGCTTGTCTAGAAAGTGTGAAGAAATCTGGCAGGATGAGATATCGTGCAACTGATGTATCACGACAACTTGAAGGTCGCCATGCAAATTACATTATTACCTGCGATGTAGGCAGTGCAATCTTTGGCCATGCGAAGAGCGTGGCGGCGAAAATAGGTGTGTAACCCCAGCTATAGAGTACTGTCCTTATATGTGCTAGAAGGAACCTCTTGGGCACAGGGGCTCAGCTACGATGGCAACCTCTAAACCCTCTATCTCTCTAAGTTGTGCCCTTTGGAAAATGTAGTTAGGGTCTTTTTACACAGCACAATGCACAGGGCAATGAGGTACCATCCATTCCCGATCACGGAACTGCAATAGAGCTGCATCTATATGCAGAGGAACAATTTCTACTACGATTGTTCATCCCCATACAGATTCTTTGTTTGCACAGGGTGATATGTGCTGCCTGCAATGATTTTAGGTGCCACATGAAAGATGCGATTGTCCTATGAACAAACGAACATTGGGTGATCAGTGGGACCTTTACAAAGGCATTTATCAACAAGAATTTTGTTCCAAGGCCATGGAAAATATCAGTCCTTGCAGACATGTGATAATGGGCTCATTGACCTCATTAGAATCTTGTTTTAACCCTTTTCTTTCCATAGTGTATAGATTAAAGAGAATACTTATTATGAGAGTTTTAGTGGCACCGGTGCTTGGAGGGGAGTTGCTGACAATGCTGCGGTCACCAACTTCTGCTCATATGTCCCACCAGGGACTGTGGAAGCAGTAAGCAGCATCACCAAACCTGAGTCTCATGTGTCACTCTAAAGGTAATCAGGGGAATTTATCAAGCACTGCTACAGAATATTGTCTTCAAAAAGTCGCAAAATAGGGCCTTTGTACCTTTTTGGGGTCACTTACGTAAACGTTTTATGACTTATTGCATTTTTACACCACTCACTCCAGTTTTGAAAAGTAGGTGGGAGATCAGGCATGGTTAGCTACGTTAATGGGTTTCACTTCAGATTTATGACTTGGACTTTTTAAAAAGTTTTTCAAAAAGTCCCAAAGTCACTCCACTTGGGGAGATGGTGCAGAAAACTGGAGTACAATTTCTAGACAAAAGTGTTACGTTTAAAGATGAACCCAATTAACGATGATCAAATAACGTGAGCTGTCTGATAAACTTGATGCCAAGTATACCAACACAGACTCAATCGAAACTGACTTAAAATATCACCCCTATCCCTTTATCTATAATAAGATCCCCAATATGATATTTGGTAGAACATAAGCAACAGTATTTTCCAGCAATTTCCTACTAAAAGTTTTCTTTTTTTGTAAATGTAGTTATTTTCCATTGACATTCTCAAACATTGACATAATCAACTGCTGCGGAGAAACTTTTTGGAAACATTTAAATCAGTCAATTGGATAGATAGATAGATAGATAGATAGATAGATAGATAGATAGATAGATAGATAGATAGATAGATAGATATGAGGATAGATAGATGATAGATAGATATGAGGATAGATAGATAGATAGATAGATAGATAGATAGATAGATAGATAGATAGATAGATAGATAGATAGATAGATAGATAATAGATAGATAGATAGATATGATCCCTCAAGATCGGCAGCATAATTGTTTTAGGGCTTCAAAACTTAAAGAATGGATACGACAGCAGTAACCAATTCCAGTTCTCATGTTCTCTATTACTGGCAGCTCCATTTTCTGGCAGTCCTATACTGACTGGTTTGTTGGTAGGACATATTTATTTACCACAATGCCACAAAATTTCTAGATACTTATGAAAATATGCATGAAACTTAATACAAATGAAGCCAAATGGGAGCTAGTCACACATTTTTTGGTGTAAATAGCCAGTGTATTTCCCATATGACAAATAGCTTTGATAAATAAGGAGCACTTTGGGTCTGACACCTTTCCGGTAATTTGGTACATTGATACTAGAGTCTAATTTTGTACAAAAAGTGAGTTTTACAAGAAAGAAAGTGCCTTTAACACAGTCTTACTTGCCTCATGTCGTACTTGGTATTCTAAGTTATTATTCAAAGGACGATAAAGCAAAGCATCATTTGTGCTTTAGATCAGTGCATTAAACCTAAAATAACAGATTAGGAGATAATCCTAGCCCTGAGGAATCTGTGCTGAGTATACTTTCATATAGTTCCACATTCTCTGACATGATCACATAAGGGAATTTTTCACCTTATCTTATATCTGTCCACACTGCAAGACAACCGCAAAATAACAAATTATTTCCTTAAATCTATATATAACATCACCTGCCCCTCTGAAACCATTTTTTTTTTTCGCTCACTGGGTGAATCTTTGTTATTTCTTTCTTTCTCTTTCCTCATAAATATTTAATTGTCCAAAATTCAAGCATTCTGTTTCAAGACGCTGTATTGATTATGCATTTTGCCGACTGACCTGAGGCAATGTCTGCAGGATTTTCTCAGGCTGAAGGTTTTCCATCCATCCAGTCAAGTTACTGGCCCTTACTTAAAGATTTCACACTAAAACAAGGGAGTCTTCTTCAAAAGCAGAAATAAACCTTTCCTGGCGAACATTTCATATTGCAATATCTTGTGTATGAACAACGATAGATTAGATTAGATAGATAAAGCAGTCAGACAATTATATAATAGCCAAGGACACACATACCACTCCTAGGGACCCATATATTCTAGTCACAACCATCAGTGTGTAGCCTCCTATTACAGCCAGGAGAATGCTGGAGCCTTGAGAGGTAAGTAACCCATTGGACCCGACCCCAGTTATACAGTATTAACACTCACACTGCCCTCTACCAGAGATCTTAGAATGAACCATTTTATCACCATGGGTTTTTTAGTCAACCCCTTTACTGCCAAGGACCACTAGGGATACTGACATTAACCCCTTCACTGCACTAGACCAACAAAGATACAGCTATTAACCTCTTTACTGCTCTAGACCACTAGGGATACACCGATAAACCCCTTCAGTGCCCTAGATCACTGGGGATACTGACATTGACCACTTCACTGCCCTAGACCACCAGATGAACTGTTGTGTTGCTCTAGACCAATGGGAATACTGACATTAACCCTTTCACTGGTCCTCAATAACCTACCATAGATCACCAGGGTGCCGGCATTAACCACCGCCACCATAGATCACCAGGGGTATAGACAATAACCTCTTCATTGCCTTCAACCAACAGTGATGCAAACAAAAAAACCTCCTTGCACTAGACTTGGATGCTGTTTAATACTATTTTTCTGGATACTATGAGGCCATTTTTATCTGGCTGTTTAAATGCTAATTATCATGGTGCTGTATCTTAATATTTATTTGAAGGGATGCAGAAATGTACAGTTGTGATTGTCTGCAGTACTACATTGTGTATATAGTTTACACACCATAAAAAGTCACTTAAAAAAACACCAATGTGCTGTGTGTAGGAGGCCTTAAAGAAGTAAAGCACTTCAAGTGGTGAGATCTGGTGCAAAATATGTGCTTTATTTAGTTTTTTAGTTTGTTTGTGCTTTATAACGGTGTGTAGTATTAATAATATTTTGTGAGAGCCATTCAACAATTTAAAATTGTCACTTATATAATTGAAAGCAGTTTTACATAGCATCAGATCTGATTCCCAGTTACAGTTTGCATAAACCTGCACCTTTGAGTCTACAAGCTCCTGGCACCACAACATGTGTCTTTGGGTTACCTGACCTATACCTGTTATTACTTCTTGTTTTGTCTTCCACTAAACATACCAGTTCACCAAGGAGAAAATCTTTTGGGATAGAATTATAGGGTTACGGTAGGGTTCATTATGATCAGTTTCCTAGGGTCACCCTTTTGGAGTGGGAATTCTATCAGGGAATTTTGTAGGGCGATCCCTACAGCTAGATGTCATCTCTTCCCAGTTAACTATACTCCAGGACAGAAAAATGGATGCTTTTTGTCATCACGAGTCTGTGTGTATAAATGTATAATATGGGTAAGTCTGGTAAATGGGCCGGCATCAACACTACCATACATTTAAATTATTGTGGTTAGACCATTTTAGGTACTTTGGTATACTGCTTTATAATTGATTGTAATATGAGTTGTATTTTAATGGGAGTAAAAGTATGAGAGAGGGACATAATAGCATCTCCACCTATAGTAGGAAACAAGAGGTGAATTTCAAAGTGTAATATGTCAGACTTCCATTAGACTATATATATATATATATATATATATATATATATATATATATATACATACACACACAACAGTCCTACAGTCCTAACAGATCAACAAATGCAGCAAACGTCTGACATTGATGGAACATCATAGTTAAAAAGCTAAGGAGTATTTTAGATGGTCATACAGGAGGCAGATACAAGCAGGGAGGAACCCTTAAATGTACCTGTATGACAGCCATCTGAAATAAGCCTAAATTTGTTTTTTTTAATATGGTCCTTGGAAACACCTAAACTTGACCTGCTGTTAACAATAATACATGCTACATACAGCCTGAATAGCATAGTGGCTCAGTGTATTTTTTTGTTTTTTTTATGTCAGCACTAGCGGGATGGGGGGGAAGTCGGAGGCATTATATATGGGGGCACAAAAGGGGTGCATTATTTATACTGGGGGCACTATGGGGGTATAGTATCTATACTGAGGGCACTGCAGGGGTTTTGGGGTTTTAACTTAAAAACTCAATGAAAATAACACGGCAGTTAAAGATGGCTAGACAGCCAGAAAATGGATGTACAGATGGTTGAAGAATGTGTGAATGTAGCTTTCGTGTTGTTGCTTTGCATCACTGGGCTCTTGGGTTTGAACCCAACCAAGGATTTCCTCCTGTGCTCCAAATTTCGTTATGAACCCGAATGGGGATAGTGAGTGCTGGCAACCTCTGTACAGTGCCATGTTATATAGTGGCACTGTATAAGGGAATACAATAATATTGTCCCTTTTATCACCTACATAACATTTCCCCCTTCTTGTTAGTTAGTGTTTTGTGGACTATTAATTATAATAAGAACCTGGGAAAACACACATATGCCTTAACTATTCAAAGGCATCTCAAGGGGGAAGCAAGGACCCTGAGCATATTGAGCATAAATACTCAGAGGTTACTCAAAGGTGTTTGATATACATTACTGTGGTAACAATGTCACATACGTTATACGACAGTAGCAGTGCCGTGTTTGTCATCGGGCATAATTCATCATCATATTGCAATTTATCGGCAGGTAAACCTACAATATCATCTTAACTCAGTGACAGCTTGAGCTCAGCTACATCTCTACACTATGCGAGAGGTATTAAAAAAACATTAATTAAAATGGATTCCAAGGTCACCCTAACCTTAATTACCTCTGAGAGTGTGTACTGCATGAGATAATATCAGGAAGCTGTACCAATGCTCAGTTTTTTCTTCACTGTGAAAATATTATAGCACGGGCACCTGGGGGGGGGACAATCCATGTGCAAAACGCATTTCGTCATTTGGTGTAAAAAAAAAAAAAAAAAAAAAAGTTGCCTCCACGACCATTTACATTTTGAAAGTGCACAATTAATTACTGCAGATTTTTCCCCCCTGTATCTCCTGCTGAATTGCCAGAATTGGTCCGCGAAATAAAAATGTATGGAGTAATTAAATGGATATTTATAATTAGAATTTAATAATTTGCATCAGGGACAAACGAGCTCTGATTTCAATCTGCAGTGCATTTAAATTAGCCTGAAGATAGTGTAATTTGATGTTTTATAGTTCCCCCTCTCAGATTATGAAACAATAGTGGCTGCCGAGCCGGCGTGTTTGTGTCCGGGATATACCGTGGAAGCTGCAATGAAAATGTTTGACAACGCAAAGGCACTATAAATTACATGGCAACTGTGTAAAAGCCATGATGGAACAAGTAAAAGGGCTGACCCATAACACATTTGATTCACGGCTGTACACGCAGCTTTCCCGCGCCAGTCTTAGAAACGGCGAGTGCACAGCACGACTACTTAGCACTCGGAGCACTGTAAATTATCGCTAGTCAACACCATTGATTTCTAGTCAACATTTCAATCAATCTGAGGTAAAAATCATACACAACTCATTCAACAGCCTATTAACCAGTCAGGCTCAGGTCTATAGCGTTTTAAAGGTACTTTAACTCAAAAAGGGGGATATCTATCACACACTTGATTAGCCAAGGGTACAGAAACACAGTAATTATACGTTTGGACTCCTTCGGAGTCTGGGACTTGCCAGAAATCTATTTTTTCTTTTCCGCTTTTGATAAATGTTTTAAAGTGGATGAAATTTACTACATTGTGAATCTTTCAGATTCTAGGCAAAAAGGTGACTGAGCAGAAGAAAAATGTCTCCATGAGAGGAAATTCATATTTATGCAACAGATTTTTTTAAAATATGCATTTGAATGAATAGTTTTGGACACATTTTTTATCCATTCTGTTTTAAATTCCCTCTGCTGCCTTTTTAATGAAACACCTCTTCGCCTCTCTCTTGGTTTCGGGGGCAGTCAGACGAGGTGCTGTACAACACAAAAGCAGTCTCTTGTGAGAGGAAAGCACATGAAGGCCTCATGGAGGCAAGTGAATGTAGCAGTTGCCCATGGCAACCAATCAGATGCAAGCTTTCAAATTTCCACTGCAGGTTGGCAAATGAAAGATGTGATCTGATTGGTTGCTGTGGGTAACTACTTCCTAAACCTTGGTTTATCTACACAGGTTTTGTGAATGAAGGACATAATAGTCACTGTCATATTTATTTCAACTACAGTCATGTAGGAACATATGCAAAACAAATGACCAATGTCTTCATTTTAGTGTAGATTCATCATAGGTGAACCTGTGAGAATATATAATATATACTGTATCAGACCTCCTGCACACGACCGTATTTTTCTTCAGAGTGATATCCGTTTTTAAAATGGATAGCACACCGAACAATACCATAGTTACCGACATTGTACATGGTAAATTCAGGGCATGCCCACAAACATTTGAGATTGACACTTATGGGTGGGGCTTACACGAGCCCCAACCATTTTCATCCCAGGACCACCCAAATTTGCCAGGACTGTCTCAGGGACAGTCCCTGCAAATTTAAGATTGTCAGCAACTATGCCAATACACATCAATAGGTCTATTCCCAGATCAGTGTGTCCAATACAGGAATCTCACTGCCGTTCCTATTCTTGCCCATTTTGCAGTAGAGAATTGCCCTTTCTGTTCATGGGAGTGACAAAGAAACAGAAGTACGCACATAAGCTTACTATTTTTCAGGGAACCAATTTCTGAGGACCAAAAATCGAATAAAGGCCTTAAACATAGAATATAAAAACCTTTTAAATCATTCCCTGGTCCTTACAGAGCTCACAATTTAATTTCCTATCACATACACTATTCCTCATGCACACCGCCATATTACAGCTACATCGTGTTGTATACTCCTCCTGATAGGTGTGCTGTATCCAGTTCTGCCTATTTATAGACTGTACTCTGACATTATCTGTATCTGACCTCTGTATTGATCCTACCCTGCTTGCCCTGACCTTGGATCAATTCCTATAGTGAATGTTCTCGGCCAGCCCTGACTTTGGCCTGTTCCTGAGTATGAGTCTTCCAGACCCCTCAGTGCCCTGCACCAGTGTCTCTGACCCCTGGTGGTAAGCTGTCAACCACACACAGACTGCTCCAGGAGGTAGTGGCCTAGTAGTTCCCCTGTAGAGAAGTCCAGATGTATAGAAGATAAAGGGTGAATACCAGGGAACTGTCAGGTTAACAGATTACCCGTAAGCCAGATCTGTTGGTTCCATGCTGCCTATGATATATGTTCTTAGACTCCTCCAATAAGAGTATAATACTAAGTCCCTGATTTTGCCATTCTTCCTACATGGCTGAGTTTCCAATCCCCAAGAACCTGCAGTCGGAAAAAGTTTTAACTTTGGAGTTATTTCTAATAGTTCTGCTAGTTTTCTAACACAATATTTAACACTTTTTCCCAGTACATTTGCTTCTGGAATTGTCTTTTAACTGGGCTTTAAAGTAGTCGTTCACCAAGGTGGTCCACACGATAGACCTCTTCTGAACTACACTGTATATACACACAGGTATACAACTAACATTTCGGAAAGGTCTAAGGTTATGTAACCCGCAGTTCTTACTAAAAGCTGATAATGCAGATAAACTTTCTGCTTGCCATGAATAAAAGATGATGTGACTCGAATATACATAATAATGTAGGACCAAGCTTTGACCACCAGGTGTTCACAAGGTAATATTACACATTTAACCCTTTGAGGACAACAGCAATTTACTAACAGTACCAGTGACTCGCCCATTTCTGAATGACTGGATTTATGTATGGGAATGCCCTACAGCAACCATATCTAATAAGAATGAGAAATAGCGTTATTACAGCACCTTTTAATTCTGTGGGAATGAATAAAAGATGCATCATTCACTGATGATAATGGCTATTATGTAAGCTGCATTCCATATACTGTATGCTCTAATAGATCCCAGTGGTGGCCCTAATTGCAAGCAAATGGTATGGCTTATGCATGTTCTGATCTTATGGTATTTAGCTTTATCCATACCATTAACTTAAAGGTTGTTTATGGGTTTTCTAGGGTAGTTATTACAATTTTATAGCGAAAAGTACAATTCATATATTTGTAGTGACCCATAGACATAGGTAGAAGGCCTAGTAGCTCTATGGTGCCTAGGTGCCTTCTTCTGCTATGAGGTGATCACTCCTGATGATGGAAAGAGCTATGGAAAACTAACAAAGTTTCAATAGGAAATATATGGAAATATGCATCTAAGAGGATAAGAGCAAAAAAATCATACATTTTACATGTCATAAACTAAACTGGTGCAGCAGTTGGATGGAGGTTCCAATCTAAGTTTTGCTATTTGGCCCCATAGGTACTTGTTATGTCCCCCTGGTACCAACTCATCCACAATCATGAAATACCCAATGCATTAAACCTGGGTTCCCCCAACCAGTATTACCTGATATTTGAGCTCTTTGTGGGACAGAGCACACCTAGCTGATGTGGTGGGAAATTGCAGTTGGGGTGCTGGTATAAATGGGAAGACTTTAAGCACAAGAAAATAGAGGGGGGGGGGATAGGTGAGCATTTTAGGGGTGTTTGCTTTTAGATCCTTCAGATGTTCACCCCACGTTTAGATTCCTAATCTCTGTTTTCTCAAAATTAGGTTGTTTTCACATCATTTTTTTCCAACAGGGAATCCAAACTGGATAGATTCCCAAAATGTATGTATGTAAGCTGATGTCACATTTTTAAGACAGAGTTTTTTTTTATTTATTCGTTTGTTTGATTTTGTTCCATTTTTACCTGGAAATACTGTATAGCACCAAATTGTGATGGAAAGCTCCACATCCATTTTTTCCTGGATGCGAAATTTGCCACGTCTTTTTATACAGAAGCCTAAGTATCTAATTTTACTGGATACGTTTAACAGACAGTAAAAAAAAGTATGTAAGAGGCCTTAAAGGCGCACAATTGCCGGGCTCATTATTGGGAATGAATGTTAGTATGAATACATGTTCCCAATAAGGTGCCTGTGTAAAGTTTCCGCAGATCACCTGATTAACGAGCAAAATGCTTGTTCATCTGGTGAAATTATGTTTCATGCGGACATCCCAATCATCATTTCTGGGCATGTAAATGTAGCTCTTTCCGCCACTCATGAGCCTTTCCTTCCCAATAATTGCCTGTTCATTCGGGTAGTGCAAATCTGCCTTAATGGGTGACTCCAGATTTATGGATAATTATCTATCTATCTATCTATCTATCTATCTATCTATCTATCTATCTATCTATCTATCTATCTATCCCTTATGAACTATGTGCACATCTAAAACCATGGATACCCATTGCAAATGTTTCTGTTAATTGCTTATCCTTGAAGCTTATCAGGGAATAGAAAGGGGCACCCACAGCCAAAGAATATGTGCTACATTTCCATCAAGAATTCCACATAGCTGGTATAATCTGCACTTACATCAGGTCACTGTGCAAGGTAAATATGCAAGAAGTCACAATATGGCTCTCTCAATTAGCTGAAGCACAGCAGGATCTCACAATGGCGCAGCTTACAGCTATCTACAACAGTTGCCAGGCACAAATACATCTGAGTTGGTTCCAGGAAATGTGAATGAATGGCAGGGATGCCAAGTTAGTGTAATAATAACAACACATTTTTTTAGAGTGGAATCCAAAATGCTTCCATTGTGTTACTAATTGGTGTTTGAGAGACTGCAGATTTATTCTATGATTTCCTGAAGATTGAAATAACAAATCTTCTACTCCAGTGATCATTCTGATATCAAGAAAATCAATTACATGTTTGATCATTTTTCATTTATAGAACTATGCAAAAAGCAGTTAGTAGATATTTCATGAAAGAGGGACGCTAATCTCCAGTTTGCTTCTGGCTTCTAGGTAGTTATACCTAATCTATGTTCGTGTGTTCGGGTGTACCTACATGTGTCGGCTTTTAGGATGTTTTGCATAACGGCAACTTTTTTGCCACCATTATGTAGAAATTATGGCAAACACCTCAATATCCCACCACATGATATCCTTGTGCTTTCCACATTTTTGGACCCCCCATAGAAATTAATGTGTCTACATCCGATCCCCATTTTTTACGATCTTGTGAATGCACCCTTATAGTGTGATGATTTGGATGGTACAGTACCATTTACACCAAAAGTCTTTTTCATTTTAACCACTCATAGTTGATCAAACATCACTGGAAAAGGGAAATTAATGACTGACACCTATTTATGTGGGAACCTGGTGGCACTCTGGTCTTACCAATATAGGTGAATCTTTGGTTGGCATGCTAGGGACTTTTTGGTGTATTTGTGCCATGCGCACTGTCGTAAGCAGGGGCGTAGCTATAGGGGATGCATAGGTAGCAGTTGCTACCAGGCCCAGGAGCTTGAGGGTCCCAAAGACCCTTCTGCCACATAAGAACACACTAGTTTTATAGAAAGTGCATGCTGGTACAGTTATACCTCTGGCTGGAAAGAAAGGGGCTAGGTCAAGAATTTGGCATGGTGGGTGCCGTTTCAGTTTTTGAAGCATGAAAGCTATGTACTTCTCTGACCCAGTGGCCACAAAGCTTTAAAGGAAGGGGGACCCAAGATGAACTCTTGCACCAGGGCCCATGAGCCTTTAGCTACGCCCCTGGTCATAAGTGTATCTGTAGATGGCACACTGGCATGGGAGCATATGTGGCCAGCACCACTATGTGGCTATCTCTAGCTGACACAATGGTACTGAGACATCTATGGCTGACATAGTGTTATGGGAGAGCCTATTGCCGTGTACTGTTGTGTGGGCAGCTGTGGCTGGCACAATGATATGTGGGCATCTTTGCCTGAAACAATTCCACTGAAGAATGTGCTGCAGGTGCTTTTGTATGAAGGAACATTTTTATAGGGCATCTACAGCTAGTGCTCAGTTATTTGTTACCTGTGGCTGGAACAATGTAAAGGCATATGTGACCTGTTCTCTTATGGGGCAACTTTAGGACCATTTAATAGGGGCACATGGAAATTCATCTTTTAACGATATTTAGCCAAAAAAGACAATAGAACCTTGTTAGCTATTTTCTATGGATTTTACAGTTATTTAAGTAGTTTTTTTTACATTCTTATCTCAACTCCAGCTTGAGGCCTGACCTTCCTGCGTCTACAAATGCGCCATCAGATAAATGAAAGAACACGTTCCCGTCTTAGTTAAAACCACTAATGAAAATAACGTGCCTTTAAAGTAACAAGAATAAATATTCTTTAATAATTGGAATTCAGCCTTGTGCGGCTTAATACAAACTGTTCAAGGTGGGTGTTAATGCCCCTGAATCAGTCGTATGCTTTCCTCCAGTAATTGGCCATTTACAGCCCTGGTTAAATCTGATTATCTTGTAAATATGGTGGGGAGGAAGCCACTGTACACCACTGTATATACATTAGGGGCTCGTTAAGGGATAATAACTGAACGAGGAAAGAATCATACAGTGATTTTAACAAAACAGTAACTTGGGGGACATATTTTGTCTTTTTTATTAGATTTCCCCACATTTAATAGTTAACCTTAAATTGGTTTACATCAATCAAACCTGAAGGCAGTTCTTAAAAGAGATGCATTATTAATCCATCTGCAACTGCAGCTCCGAGTGTGGGAATGAATTCTGCTACTACAGCATGTGATTATTAGAGGGACCTGCAACATATTACTTGCCACTTACTGTGTTTACAGTCATGTCGTTTTTGCAAGGAAGGATTAGAGAAAAGCATTAAAAATAACTCCGATAACAATACGTGATAGTATATAGAGCAGTGTGGGAAATACCTGGGCCTTACATTGTAATCCTCCTGCAAAGACAAGTATAAGGCTGATTAATGGCACCAAACACTGACACTTGCAAAAAAAAATGCCGCAGTCACAAATCTCTGCCTGGAAGAGAAGATTCTTTAGAGCATGGCAGGTAGGCACACGTCAGGCCTAATACACTGGCAGAGGCTATGTACTATGCTGTACAGTATAATAACACGTGCTGTGGATGCTGGGAAGTAGTTCTGCAAGAGGTGGAAAGTTATCCAGTTCAATATAGAGGTAAATAGATTACAGACATGTTTTTATTAATACATATAACACATACCTCTCCAAAAGACCACCACTTTGAGAGGACCACCCCCTTATCTAGACCAGATTTCCTGTGATTTTCAGTCCCACCATACAGTATGCATATTACCCATCCCATAGAAGACCCTTTGTAATACACTGTTGAGTGAACAGTTTATATAAAGGCAGTGGTGTACATAGAGAAGTAAGGATCAAACCAGGCCCCCCACACAGGACAGAAGGGTTTCTACCTAAACCCCTTTCAATGACTCTTGGGCCATTTTTCACTGCCTCATTTGCTAAAAGTTTTTCATTTAGAGGGTAGAGTCCTGACCAAGTTTTCACCCCCAGTAGAAGAGGAGATGATCCCAACTAAGACTGGGCCCCCTCTTGCCCTGGGCCCCATAGCAGGGTTGCAAACCAGAATTTTTCTTTTTTCTGGACAACTTATCCAAAAATCACGGACAGCCAACATTTTATACGGACAAATTGGAAAACTGTAATAAATGATAAAGATTATAAGCAATACATGTCTATAGCTCAATATACTGGTAGGAAGTCATTATCAGCATTTACTGTGAGCTGTAAAATGAGGATAATTACCACCAAAATAATCTGATCAAGTACAACCAGCCTATTTTTACGGACTGTCCAGAAATTTCTGGACGGTTGGTAACCCTGCCCCATAGCAGTCGCATGGTCTGCCGCTATGGTAGTTATGCCCCTGTATAAAGGTATACTGTATGTTATGTACAGTAATTGAGGCCCTATGGATTCATCTAAAGGAGGCTAAGACAACAAAGCACTCACAGTTTAGTCCTTGTGAACAGATGTTGGGGAATGGTGTGGGTGGGACCAATCCATAAGAGTAAGATATGTTGGATACATCCATATAGTAGTGTAATATATGCTCCAGTATTTCTGCTCTATTTCTATAGAGCCATTGAGCTCTATATTATACAGTGGGCTACATCCAGTAACAAAGGGTTTTCCATGTGTTAAATTTTTTATAAGCTATCCTCAAGATAGGTGAGGCTCCAACTCCTGACAGTCCCGACGATCAGTTGTTTGAAGAGGCCCCTCATAGACACGTGATGTCACACTCATCAGTCACGTGGCCTAAGCACAACTCAGTCCCATTCACGTGAATTGAGCTGAGCTGCAATACCAAGCCCAGTGCTATCAAATGGACGGCACAGCCTCTTCAAACAGCTGATGAGAGGTAGTGCCAGGTGTCAGATCTCTATTGATCAGGTAGTGATTAATGGGGATCTAACATGGCATATCTTGAAGATAGGTCATGAATATTAAATGCCCGGAAAACCCCTTTAAGTGTTGCTACTTCTCTGCATAACTGTGATGTATTCATATAAGGTACATTCATTTGGTTGTGGCCAACAAACATGGTGCTGGTAAAGTCGTACCCTGGAAACTATGATTTGTGGGGAACTCTAATGTAATTGTCCACAACAATGTAAAAAGGCATAGGTGTACGGACAGCGCATTCCTCATGTGGACCTCATGGCTAATTCAATAAATGGGTCATCTCTACCTGCCAATGGGGTGTAGGATTTCAGCACTAAAAGTTGGTCTTGAAGACTAGAGTGTCTGGTAAGTTTCTCTACTACATCCAACACAATGAGCTTAAATTGGTACTGTGGCGCTAAGTATACACGGACATTTCTTGTGGATGACAAATCGGGAAACTGCAAGGTAGACCCTGGACATACCCAACAGGTCTTACAGAATCTCTACAACTAGCCCCAATACCACTGGATCAGGGAAGGATGATAAGTTCTTGCACCACAAACAGAGAGAGACACCACCATTGCAGTTGAGTTGCACAGGACCTTGTAAGTTGAACTGATTTGCACTCCATATTGTTCTCCATACTCTGTTGCTAGAGTGAAGCCATATTGTAGTCCAGCTGTATCCAACACCACAGTTGCCTATTGTGCCACACATGCATTGTGTCAGCAGCATTCATACTTCCAACTAGCTTGCGCTACACTACGAATCCTCGTCCAAACCATTACAATGGTGTCTGTTTTTAGCAGCCATGGGTAAAAAAGTAGACTGTTGAATCCTTGAGGAAGTCAATCAGGTTCCCATTGAAGATACATTTTTTACAGCAAGAAGAGAGCTGCAGCCTTTTCCATTCTTGCCCTCAAGACTACCGTAGACCAGATGGAAACCAAAAATGCTACCTGCACATGCATTAGTTCCTTTTAATATAGTATCTACCAGAAATGTAGACAAGATCCTGGGACCTTTATGTTCCTTCCATCTTCCTTCCCTGGTCATGATTCTTATATATAGTATTTAGGCAGTTTATAAAATGGCACCTGCCAGCGTGGCCAAATGACTGGTCTCAACTGGTTCTCTGAGAACAAAAAAATAGACCTATTTTGTTTTCCTTTATGCCTTCAGCCACAAGACCTGAGAGACTATGATGAACAGTCAGCAGGTATAAAAAAAATATTGAATGCTCCTGGGCTATGACACTTTCTCATCAAAAGCCTGGACTTCGTCCAAGTTCATCTGTTAATGGACAGCATCATCCCACCCCCACCCATCTTCTTTCCCTACGCGCTCGCCAGATCTCCTTTAACCCTTTCTCTGCCCCAGGGACTTGCTGCCTGCCGCAGTCATGCTTCTACTGCAAACTATGCTGGGCATTCAAGGGTTACAATTGCCATAGCTTCAGTTACACTTATGCAGAAGAGATTCGACACTTCTAAAATTGAGCGTTAAACTTTTCATTCCACAATGGTGAAGGGTTGTTTTGTAATTTATGTCTTAGACTGATACTCCATATGGCATGATATTAAATATCAGGGGATTTGCACTGACTTTTGTTTGCAAGGTAGATGGCAAAGACGGAAAGGTACACTGTATTGAGGGCATAACTCTAACCATGCAAGAAACATTGCTGGCATTTCAGCAGTTTAGCAATAGACATAATGGGTTTATAAATTATTCATTTTAGTTTTATTTGTTTTATATTTTCTAATGTGTTTTATTATATCCTATGCCACATTCCTCTATAGTTAATAATATTCACTTTTATGTCCATTTGATAATGCCCACTGTGGCATAAACAGGTTAAATAATGTTTTTTCTTTGTCCCCCCCCCCCTTCCTCCCCTTACATCCCCCATCAAGCTCCAACAAACTAGACACTGATTATGTCTCTGCTTTCCCTTGCTATTCAAGATAAACAAAGTGCTTTAAGATCAGGGCACACCCTGGGACCCTTGACAAAGCAATCTATCATTCTGTCTGCTAAACCAGTCTGGCCACACTAAGGCTATAGAGGCTGAAGCTCTCAGTGTACAATTTTTCCATTGTGCTGCTGGCCTATTACAACTTACTTCCATTCTTTGCCACTTTCTCCAGAGCAGATGTGATGGACCACTTGGCTTAAGCCCCTCCTAGTCCAGACAGAATTGTTGAAAGAAACCTCGGGAATAAGAAAGTCCATGGCCAAGACCTAGACATCACAAAGGCGGCGACTCTCAATTTTGTGCTCTCACCTCCACAAAATGCTCACTATTTATCACTGCAAGCTTTTCAGTGCCGTGCTTCTGTAGAGCAAAGATTGGGGAATGAATGAAGCCACAGAGCAGGCTTTTCATGAGGTAGAGCACTGCATTGTGTTGGCCATGAAAGGATTAACAAGGGTATCTATTAATAGTATTGCTGTGTACCAAGCAATATGCTTTCATCACCACATTGTTTTTTTCTCTATATCATTATATAGCAAGGCATCTACAATTCATTGACTATATAGTGTGCAAATACCCAACATCTCGAAGCCCTCAGCTTCTCAACCTCTGATGATCACCATCATGTTCATCAGACGCAGAACAGAGCCAGTTCTAAAATTCCTAGACACATGAGATGATTACTGACCCAGAAGTTCATCATTTATTCCATTTTTTTTTCTATAGAGTAATAGTGTCACCAGCTCCCAATCTCATAGAAAGCTCAGAAGTACCCCACAACAAAACGTAAGGAGACATGGACATTGGCCGCGTTCTCTGTCCCTCATTCCAGCCTTTTAATCACTCATTGAAAGGGGAATCCCACTGGAGTGGTTTACAGATTTACACTCAAGCGAATGGCAAGAATTCTTTGGCATAAGTGTGTGTTTGTTGATCAAATGTCACATCATGTGCTCGCCTTTATTATGACTTACAAAACCCTTGCTTCAGTCCCAAGGCTTTGCCAAAGACAACACCACCAGTACGATAAGCAAACACATGTATTTATGAATCATGTGAAGTGCTAGCAGCCATTAACGTTTCTCTCTATTTCACATGATGTCTCAGGATGCTCTGTGGAACAACTAAGTTTCTTGTGGAAACATCAGGCTCATTTGTCAGATTTCATGCTAATTTGGACAGTCCTCCAACATTTCATTGATATTCATGGAGAGCCTAAGTGGGTATCAACAAGAAATAGAGCAGCATGGCTATATGACACAACATGCTTTTTCTTATTACGTTAGATATGCTTCCACTGTTTGAAGCAGAAACAATTATTGTTGGACTCAATGTTTTTACTTGAGAGGCTTCTATTATTATTGGACTGTGAACACTGCATCTATATAAATATCATCATGTTTTTTCTATTTATTAAAGGGGTTGTGCAGCCTAGGATTGAACAACCCCAATGCTCCTAACATGCCCCCCCATAAAAAAAAAAAAAAAAATCACTCATCTGTCTGCTGTCCTGCCATGCCCGCACTGCTGTCCAATTCCCATATGCTTCCAGTCCACACAGGAACAGGAAGTGGCTTAGTCCTGTGACCTCTGCGGTCAATCAAAGGCCTCAGTGGTCTCATCTGCTTGAACGATACGAGTATGGCTGAAATAAAATGGATATGTGGTGTTGGGCCCTGAGTCCTCAACTTGTAGAACAAGTCTGCATTATGGATTCAATACAGAAATAGGTCTATGTACCCATTATGCTCATAGGGCAAACATTAGACTTTACTCCTGCAGACAAATTTTCAAGATATTCTTTGAGTCTTCATGTATATAACACTATAGCAATCTTTTTATATTATACTGCAGATCAGGGTCCAGCAACCTTCGGCACTCCAGCTACTGTGAAACTACAACTCCTAGCATGCACACTTGATCACATGTACTGGGAGGATTCTGGGAGTTCTAGTTTCAGAACAGCTAGCGTGACGGAAGTTGCTGATCCTTGCTGTACACAAACTTGAATTGTTCCTGTCAACTTTTGCTTATAGAACACATTTTTTTCTAAAAAAAAATGTGTTTTTTTATGTGATACCCTAAAGAGAAGGTGCTCATTCAAGGCTGATCTTAATATGTTCTTCCCAGATGCTACAATGCTATTAAATTAAGTCATGAAAATGGGATGGAGGAACCAATGCCACTTATCCATTAACCACAAGATAGGGGATAAGTGGTCCAACCTCTGTGGCCCCCAGCAGGGGTCCATAAGTGCCTCCAAACTTCTCTCCTTGACAGCAGCACTCAGTAGTCCCATAAAAGTGAGTGAATTGGTGGTCAGGCATGTGCACCACCACTCCATTCTCATGGTGCATTTGCAAACCACTGTTCTTGTGATCGCTGTGGGTCCCAAAGGTCAGACACCTACGTAGCATTCAAATACTTTTACCTCTTTTTGGTACAAACCCTTTAAGCCTTCATTGAAGCCTTTCATTCTGCTTATTGCTGTTCTGTATCGACCAGTTTCTTTGAATGGATACGGTTGATGCCTATCTTGGATTCAGACTGCAATGAATGGAGTAGATCAGAAACGTTCCACTCGTGTGTACTGGCTTTTCTTTGCAACATCATATATATTTTTATGAGTGCATTTTGTGGCCTTTTGACAGTGTTTGCATTATTGGCCGGAAGGCTTGCAATATTTTTCTATGGTGAGCTAAACATTGAAGCTTCTATAAACCATGTCCATCCATGAGAAGGTTGCATTTCTTCAGAAAGCGCTAACAGGCCCCAGTGATATTTTATGCATTCAGTTAAATAGGACAAATAACCCCTTGATTGCCAGTCTTATTTTATGCATAGCACACAAAAGGCTGACATGGACAAAGTTTGAACTGGCCCTGCTCTCCGATAATTTATACAGAGGCTTCTTTGCTTTCATTGTTTATATATGCAAAAGCCTTTTGTGGTGGCTATATACAGATTCAATACGGGAAGTGTTCAGAATGCTGTTTTACAGGAAACTACCCGTCACCAATAGTCCAAAAACATATAAAAACTGCAATATTGTATTTTCCTATGCATATCTGTAGACAGAAGGAAAACATCTGAGGAACAGAGAGCAGTCCTTAATAATCCCATTCCTCCACTGTAAGGATATAATACCGACTTGGTAATTGTTATATGCCACTGTGGCACTGGCCAACACGAAGAAGGACATGTAGCCGTTTTATTATTTTGAAATTGTAAACTATCCATTAGATTTCATCATATTTTACTGAAGCAATTACATCAAGAAAACGATAGCGTGTGTGGAATCAATTATGCATGCACTTGGCCGGAGACCAAAGGCTATGGAGTCGAAGAGGGCAGAATTGTTGGACACACACAAATAAAAAGCCCCTAGATCTCACAGATGGACCCCATCAGTTCATCTTACTGCCTAAAAAGTTCATGCACTTAATAATTTATTTGCGTTCTGGATACTGTTTCCAAGCTGAATATTAACAACTCTAGCGTGCTTTTACCACACTATGGAGCAGAGGTGAAGGGCACAATAAGGTCTCTGTAAGGTTAAGAGATATATTATTGTATAGGCAAATATAGAAATATTTCCATTTTCAGATGAGATTTTTTGTATGTCTGTTCTATATTCATTTACTTATCTATGGATGCCATATGGTGATGCACAGGCCATGAGGATTTCATTTTATGCTAAAATCAGTTTTGAATGTTAAAGGGATTGTCCAGCATTTTTTTCTTTTTCAGTGTGCACCTCAGCCTGGAATAACTGTGGAGAAAACCATCCTCACCTGCTCTCCACCACTCTAGTTTGGCACCCTGGCTCCCTGCCGCTCTTCACTGGTCTTCTAGTCCCCATTTGTCAACTGCTCCTGGATCACATACAGCTAGGGGACATGTCAGTGCTGAAGCCCATCATTGGCTGCAATGGCGCACATGACCTTTTCCACATGGGACAGTGAAGAAAGACAGCGAGCCAAGGTGCCAGAACAGGAAGCAGGTGAATATAGAGTTTTGCACAGATATTCCTGGTTGGGGTATCTAAGATCCCCATATACAACCTGCCAATTTCTTTGAAGGTGTCTGGGCACCTTTAGAGTTGGTAGACCAAAAAGTTAGGATGCTACCTTTGTACTTTACAGGCCGGTACTGTGCAAAAAATTATTTCCCATTTGGGTGAGCAAGATTTTTCAAAATCTATGTGGGTTTGAGTTCATGGTACAGATGTCAGTGAATATAACCCATGACAGTTCAATATAGAAAACAACATATAAATGATAATGGAAATCTATATATGTTTTTAGATGTCATCAGGGCACCTCGTTGTTCTGCAGACACTTACATTATCTAAGCCCAGAGCCCAAAAAGGTTTTTTCTATGGTTCCATGTTCCATCAATGTTGCATTATGCACGTAATATGGTGCCACACAGAGGCACCATATGGCATCACACAGAGAGCCTACAGTTCTATAGTACGGAGCCAAAGAGATTCAGTGTACCACCATAAGGCTCTGCCCTGTACCTAAGAGTATTGTACCACAATGGTGGAGAAACCCTTTAACAGAGCTAAGGCTCACTTCTTACTCGCTGTTGATTCCTATATTGTACTTACAAATACGATTTTGGTATCTTGGCGCAAATGCTACAAAAAAATAGATGTGATGAGAAGTGGACCTTGGGTAAAAGTGAGTTTTTGATGATGATTGGAAAAACACACGTACTTTGTACAGTTTTTACAAGTGGAGGCCAGCATCAATCGATGATAGATGTTTCTGTAAGACCAGTTTTTATATCTTGGAATGCTGCAGCCTGGTGGAACAGCACAAGCACTAAAGCATTCCGTCTCACTATTGTCAAATTGCTTGCAGCTTAACCTCCCTGCCTTTTTTTTTGCCAAGATCAATTCAACTGAACCGTTGGGAAAGAGGAAAAAAAAATCTAGATTTTTGAAGGAATGTCTCCCCCAAATGGGAACTGTTTCCTTCTACATTCCACAAACTGTACTTAACGTAAATGCAGAAACTGATAAAATATATTTAATTACTGGAGGTTAGGATCCTAATTCCTCAATTCACTAAAGGAAAGTTGGCAAGGAGATGCATCATTTTGCTGCTTTCTGCCTGAGCATCTGAGGGAGAAAAGCCACTGAGGCAGCTAATACACAAAACATGATCAAAAGTGATTAACAACAGCTTCATATGCAAATTGCATTAATGAAGGAGTGCAAAGTCATCATGTAAATTAAATATGTCAAATCTCTCGGTGAACTTTCACTCATGAGAAAGGGGGGAAAAAAAGCTCTATTTCTTCACATCATCCATTTCCACAGAATGAAAAATCTTAAGAATCTTGGTGCTATAAACAATTTTCACCTTTTTTTTTTTTTCTCCTTCAGCAGCCTGACAGGCCAGGCTGATATGTGCCGAATGCACATGTTAATAAGCCAATCAAAAATGCAAAACAATTCGCAATTACTGCAAGGACCTAATGGTCATTAGAATTTACAACTAGGTAATGAACTAAAGTCTGCCCACACCATGCATATTCATAAAGCAATTTAGCCTTTGAAGATTAAAGCAGTGCTTAAAATTCAAATGAGCTTTAGCAAATTATCAGTAAAATTCATCCAAAAAGCACAGTGCTGCGTGTCCCATGATTTCCCCCCTCCACCTCTTTTTAATACAAACCCGCAGAGCCGCCTTTATAGAGAGGTGCTTAGGGGTGCAGAAGGCAGCACTGCCCCAGGCCTCACGTGTTTTTATGTGGCCTTACTTTGCCTCATTTCACTCACAGCCCTTCATGTATTTTCCGTGCAAACACAATTAACTCCTTCATCGCTCTGGGGCGTATGGATAGTTAAGCTGGTTTGCAATGGCAAGAACTTTTCTGTATAGTAGCGTAAAATCATTCATGTTTCACAACCGTTCTCAAACTGTACTGCCAAAAAAGACTCGATTATTACTATTATTATTATTATTATTATTACTATGAAAGTTATCATTATTATTTTGACAGCCGTAACCAGGTTGGTCCATTTTATTTCAAGGCTTCTTTGAGTTGATTTCAAGGGACGCGTTGGCGTATGTAAATTTCCAGTAAATGAATACATGTCTCTTTCTTCAAATAATATGTGGGAAGAAAATTTTAGATAGTCAATCACCCCTCACTTGTATTTTTTCTATAGATGTAGCAGAGCGGAGTTCATTCATTCAGTTCTTTGCATTGGCGTTTATCGGTTATGTTCAAAGGTAAGCCCCAACGTACAGTATACGGCTGTACCAATGTCTGCAATTGGATGCCATTCAAACAATTGTATATCATACAATATATTTTTCTTTTGGTATACAATTGTATTCAAAAGCAGAGTCAACTATGCTCTTCAGTACAGTTGGGACTACTGACTTATAATGTATACTGGCCAAATGAGTGCCAAAAGGACATCCTTTTGGCATTTGATTTGGTCATCGAAGAATATGGACACATCCGTGTCAGGAGATTTTCCTAGCATGCATGTGGTGTGACTTAAACCTTAGGTCTGCCAGCAGTTCTATGTAAAGCTATAAAGTAGTATTTTATGTATAAGCATTATATTGATGACTCTTCTTGTTGCCCATACAATAGGCCTAAACACAGCAAACAGTAGTCAGATCTTAGATTGAGTCCAAACTAGGGCTCGGTTGGAGGAGGGGGGGACTGGGCAATTGCCCAGGGCCCTCACCCTCTAAGGGGCCGCGCGCTTCTGTGCTGCTGAACGTTGGGGCAGCAGATCACTGAACAGTCGGGACTCCGGAAGAGTCAGGACTCCGGTTCCCAGGTTAGGAGTCCCTGCTCTGACTCCATATATGGCTGTGTCCATATATGGAGTCAGTGCTATGAACATGAAGGGGGTATCCCCAACTATTTTCACTATGCTTGGGGACACCCTGTGTATTTATTTAAATGTACATTATTACAAGATTTGGGGCCCCACTTTTGACCTTACCCAGGGACACATTTTGTTTAAAACCGGCCCTGGTCAGAACTTTAACAAACTAAGGACATAGACTATAACATGTAGGTATTAGTTATAGCTGCCAAAAGGAGAAATCAAAGTCTTTCGACCATTCAACAAAACTGCTATACATGACTAGCACAAGACACTGGGATCTAACGTTGCATGCATTCCAGTGGTGCAGGCAGTCGATCTTATTTTTATATTGAAGGAAGAGGGCATATATAGGAGAAGTGAAACCCTGGTGACTTCATAGTTACATCTTTAAATATTGGCTGTGGTGGCTTTGGACAGTCAAATGCAAACCCACGTCTCAAGCTGTCTTTTTCGAAACCTAGATTTGCATGTACCAGCCAAGCCATGTGAGACAAAATCAGTTGTTAAGGCCGTTAAAGTTCTGCTTCATCTTCATTATTTTTGAGGAAGTAGCACCATCAATCAAGTTCACACTTTCGAATAGAATTAGGCTCTGACCATTGCTCGATTATGCTTTCCTAAAATGACTCTTAGTTTCCTTAATACCATCTTTAATCTTCGTGGAGGGGGGGTTGTTTTATATTTTATACAGTCTTACAGCAATGACGAAGAAGAAGCTGTGAATGTTTAACATTTATGTCTTTAGAATTTCTTGTGAGTGGTCCCTTCATTGCATTGCATGTGTAGCCTTGCCTCAGGTGATTGTAGAGATAAAAGTAGAAGTCAATTCACTAAAATCAAGAGTCAACTAAAACATTTACTAAAAGTTAAGTGGTGTAATTAAAACAGCCAGCTAAATAACCCACAAGTATAATAATGCAAGACTTGGCCTGCCCCTAAAGGGTCTTGCAACATAATTACACAAGTAATTGGACTAGTTGCTCTTCAGCCAGGGACCAAATTCACCATTTTAATAGTTGCATTGGTTCCTAATCCAAATCCATTTTATATTTTTTTAATCATTTGTTTTATGTATGAAGCCAAATTCATGAATGCATTGATCGACTGGTCCCAGAATATGTAATATGTTCTCTTACTCTGTCTGACTCTTACGAGAAGAACAGATTAGAAATATGGAGTAATGATCCCTATAGTCCCTATTACTCCGTCATAGATGTTTTGATGCAGATGGATTATTTGAGACTACTGAATCAGTTTATCACACTTTGGTCCTATATTATCGATTGTCATATGAACAAGTCCTGCCCAATGTAGTAGATGAACATGGTGCGACCCAAGCCAGAATAGCATATAACCGATATCAGAATGAGCTGCAATGAACAGTACCTGCAGCACTGAAAAACCATATATGACCAATGAAGGGACTTTAATAATATTCTATACGTTGCGAATATGACATACATTACCCATGTGCTGTGTATGGGCAGCTCTTGTATATTAAAGTCACTATGGCTTTGTAAGAAATTTAGAATCGAAGTTTGATTGGGGTTTGGCTTCAATCCATTGGTTAAAGACTTAAACCTATATCAGCTCTATTGTCAGCACGTGAAGAACGTCCCTCATCCAGTTGTCCGTAGATCACCGCCTCTTTGCGTCTCTGACTGTGTAGGACTTAGTCTATAAATGTCAGGCCTATAACTAGATCGTGAGGCCTATATATGGGATCAGAGCCTTCAGGCACTTATTTCTAAGGCTCAATGCTTAGTTTTGAATGAGCGAGTACAGAGATTTTGCTCCACAGTGTGAGCTGCAGGATTCTCTAATCACACTCAGTGGCAGGTAGTTGTACTCATTAGTGGCCTCACATTAGAATTTTACACTTACACATCACAGCGTCTCCTTCACTTTTGATTTGTATGATACCGAATTCCCAGATGTCACGTACCAGACTCATCGTTAGAACGACGTGATTCAGGCTAAACGGCATTGTGTGTATCACTGCCTAGTTTTCACCATGCTACAGCTATGGAAGAGCTGAGTTTGTCACTTATCAATATGCATTGTCCCTGGGACGAGTTACATGACAAATTCGGCACTGCTACATCTTTAGATTCCTGGCATCCTTTTTATAGGTTGTCATAATCCGTTACCAATAACAGCAAAACATTAATATGACTTGAAGTATGAGAAGGAAAGTTCGACGCCGTCGGGGAAAAGAAGCCAAATCTTGAAAAATATAGGAGAATAACTAGAAGAATGTGAATGTACAACAAATTGCAGCGGAGGCAAGTACAAAGCATTCTTGTCGTGACTTCCTCAATAAAGTGAGAAAATCTCTCCCTTGTGCAAGCACTATTTTTTAGCAATTTAAACTTAAATTAAACCAATTTAGTATATTAGCACGGGGAAGATGAGACTGCTGCACCATTAGGAGCTTCAAATGACCAATTTTATCTGAAATTAAAAAAAAAGCACCAAAAAAAAATACGAAATAAATAAAAAATTCCTTCAGACATCTTTGTCAGCCATAGGTCTACATCACATACAATCCCTCCCAGCGGCAAAGTTATTATACAGGGAAGCAGAGCCCAGCCATAGTTTACATGGGCTCTATCAGAGCCAAGACAAAAGACTACAGACAGACAATAGCTTGCAATGCAAATGCATAAAAAAAAGGGGGGCCACAGTTCTTAACCTGCCAAAAAAACGTTTTCCCCTTTTGCAACGTCTGCAGAAAACTATAGCAGTCTTACCAGGGGAGAGGAAGAAAGAAAAATGTCACAAAGGGAGGTTGAAATATTTCTAAAAATTAAGCAATTAACTTTTCGGCAGAATTCAGCAAGCGATTGTGATAGACTGTTCTGCATAAAAAGCAGGAGTCGTGATCCTCGATCTCAGACCCGCGGCCGGCACAAAGGAGGCAGCCCCTGCACAATGCCTGCTGTCAGCAAGTGAATTATTTTTATACAGGAATTTTTATCTCTATTGTACAAACAAGTATGTGCCTGCGCTGACTTGTTAAGCAATCCACTTGTATGTAGAATAAGAAATGCCTTTTTCTTCTTTCCCCGCTGCTCCGCGTCACACACAGCCCCTAACATCACAAGACAACACGTTCTTTGAAGACCCTGATTTTTCTTTTTTAATCAAGAAGTCGTTACCGTAACTGAATTATTTTTGCATGGATTCAATAACTTTAAAAAATTAAATCTAAAATAATTCCGTCGAAATTCCGACGAAATTTTGTTTTTTTAATGACTGACATGTCTCTTTTTTTTTTTTTTGTCTTTTTGTGATACCCATGCGCCAGTTTTCCACTGCAGACTGAATGGTACAGTGTTAAAAATGGAAAATTACCTTCGGCACATAACTAGCATGGAAGGTAAATAACCCTATTTCTGTCAGTTTTATTAAGTGCATTGCCTGAGGTCTGTTGTTTCTATCTAGAGGTAACAAATGCAATTGTCAAAAAAGCAATACACGCACATTATATAGACAGTGCCATTTGTGGCCTACAATAGGCGCTTCAATAAACAACGGGCTAAAGCATCTATTCCGTAATGTATTAGTATAATATCCATTGAACATCAATAATAAAGCACTGCGTGTGTAAACTACAGAATATCAACTATTACCTTGTCAGTCTCCATAGGTAGGTATAGGTCGGGGGGGTTACTTTTTATACAGACACCTCTTACGTGTGCTGCAGTTATGGTAACTTAGCATTAGAGGATGAGACGAGTTTGTTGCCAGCACACCTCTTCTTGTCTGCACATCTGTGCGAGGGAATTTTTTGGGGGGAGCTGTTAAAACTAGATTCTGAAAATTGTTAAGGGTGAGCCAAAAGTCAAAGCAGAACACGAACTGCTGTTTTACATTTTACTACCTCAGCCACAGAAGCTCCATAAAATTCTCTTCGATTTTGCACCACGGGGGTTGCAAAACTTCATTTTTAACTTCGTTAAAGACTCTATGGGTGCAGTTGTCCAATACTATACACCCTACACAAAGAGCAGCGCAGAGTTTGATTTGGGACAACTGTGTGATTATGATCGGTGGTTTTACATGGGACTGCCGGAAAACCTTTACATAGAGGGTTATGAGGATGCAAAAGCAGTCTAGGTTTTGCTTATATGTAATTTTACTTTATTTGATGCTCTTTTAGATTTACTTTGCTTTTTATACGTATACCATGCAGACTTTTTATGCACATGGCCTCTAGTGTTTTTTATTTTTTTTTTCATCTAGACTGAGCCAGTGCAACTCTGCATAGGGCTTTGTCCTTATTAAAATATTCCACCGCATTGTGTAAAATGCTGTCCATGGTCTGGTTTAAAAACACCATATGCAGCTGGGGTTATTGACAAGCATTTGTCCATCTAACACCCTGGAGCACCCTAATCACAAACAGGTTTCCATTATGGCCCAATGTGGATTCACAAGAGCATAAGAAACTGTAAAAACACTGTCAACGCTCTTTTAACTAAGCAAACTGGGGAAGGGTGAATGTGTTCAAGTGTGTTTTATTATAAGCATGCCTCTTTCTTCTTTGTACACTCTGTTAATTTGGTCCATCTGCCAACGAAGATGTTCTGCCTGCAAAATGGGCATACTGCTAAAAAAAAAAAAAAAAAACTCCTTCCCACCATTAAACAAAGGAAATGAAGGCTTCTAATGAAAACACCAACCATTCTATCTTGGGAGGGGATGGGGGGTGGTCATGAGTTTAGTGAAAAATTACAGAAGTGTTGAGACCAGCCATTATTCCAAAAGGGTTAATAGGAGCACCTTGAGCACCAAGGTCCAACATTGTACCAGTATATTATTGCACAGTTGCGTGCTACTGATGTTGTATGGTACTTTCAATTGAGCCTTTTATATCTATGATAAACCATGGCAGCAACTTAATTTTCAAATAAGACCCATTAGCAGAAAAGAGGGGAAGGTAACTGCACGGACTGGCACAGATGAAGTCGGGAAACAGACATATTGAACATTTTAACAGCGCTGTCACTCGCAGTAGGCTAAGCACTCTACAATTCCCTGGACTGACTTGCACGTTATAATTTCAGCTTGTAGCTGTGTACAGCTCTATTACAGAGGAAGGTGAATGGAGCATTAAGATTCCACCAGTGCGTCTGCCAGGAAATTTACATGTGGCTGATCTAAACTTGCACCTAAAAGGCTTCTCAAAGGTGCTGTAACTTTGCTAATATTTCATATACAAATCAAGAGTCCACGCGGCAGGAAGGCGTCCTGACCTTAACGCACCTGCAACTTTTCCCGTTCAAGTCCAGCTCAGAATCACTTGGGAAAACCACAAGTAAGCCTAATGGAAACATTCAATAATTCTCCGTCCCCGATGAACAGCAAAAAACCTCTCCAAATTGCGCTCAAGATGTTTATTGGGTCTGGCCAGACTAAATGTACATGGGAAGTGAGACCATTGACAAAAAAGTCACATCTATTTAGGTGACTAAAAGTCATTCTGCAAAGTCATAAACACCCACGACACATCCGTGCCAGCGCGAGCACGGGTATCGTTGCTGGCTTGCAGTTGTTTTATTGTGTACCAACGTTGCACATGTAGCAGAGCTAGGCTGGTTATTTGGCACAGATCATTGGGATGTATCAAAGTAGTTAAAAAGGACTTCTTTATCTGGTGGAGTGCCAAGGGAAAATTCGGGTTCTGCTACATTTGTCTACACCTGATGACAGCCAAGGCTTCTTAATAATCTGCAACAGTTACACAGAGAGCTAGTAAGTAAATCAGATGCAGAATGCAATACAAAAATGACAGCTTACTGCGAAAATCTATAAATTCATCAGCTTATACACAAAATTGAAACACCATTTTGAGCCAAGGCCAATCTCATGAGAAATCAAGCTGAAATCTACCAAAGGAGTGTGCAGATACAAAGGGCTAAGGTAGAAAAGAAATACAATGAGGTGCCCGGTATAGTGTATGTCAGGTGTGGACATGGGTGTGAAGAATAGAGGATCAGGCCCCCTTTATCTAATCACATAACTACCAGCATACCCATGGCACAAACAGAACCTCTACCAGCAGAAAGCAAATAAAGATGCTTACTGATTAGATCTCATAGTAAGTGATGGCAAGATGCCAGGCAATGTCCAGCTTGATGCTAAGCGTCTTTTATTGCACAAAGCTGGTACCACGGCATACAAATGCCAACTACATTGCTGGCAAAACGGTGTCTAATTCAATATGAAAGGAACCATTGCTTCTGTAATCAGCTACTTCGGCATCTCCAAAGGGCATCTCCATTATTACGGTTTTTACATAATAAAGGCATGATGCAAGCATAGTTGCTGGGCATAAAGATTATCGATCGAACAACACACATCAATTTTGTTTACTGCCGGTGAATGGAAAATCTTCATTCTAGCAGCGGTCTACCTGATTATGCCGTCTTCGTCTCGTAAGTGTGATCATTGTCTCTCTAGTGACAGTCCCTCCCACAGTAAAACATTATAGCTTTACAATTCACAGTTCAAGGCTTGCATGAACAGGAAAGCTAATACAATATGCATGCGGTACTACTACTGCAAGCCATTCTCCTACGTGGTCTGTATATACGTCTAACAGGGACACTTCATCTTTTCCCTATCCGATAATAAACACATTCTCACAACGCTATCCGATTCAATATATGTATTCTGCTAGCATTAATTGGAACTAATTAGGGTATTTAGCAATTATAACCCAATATATTCCAATACAAGCAGAACGCGAACACTTGCTAATGACTTTCTAGCCACATGAAGATAAATATTCTCTATAGCTTCAGCCCAGCAACAATGATATCATTGACTCAATACATAACATATTCCAAGCCTATAATAAAAGCCAGACTAGAATTTCGCCAGCAGAAGTCTTGTGTACAGTGTATAAATGCAATCCTCATGGTACAGTTCCTGTGTATACAGTTGCATTTTTCCTACATCAAAGTGCATAGGCATTCTACGTCATATTTACAACTCAGTGGGGCCTCCATAATGACCACATGTTAATTAAATCATTTCAGACCATAGATGTAGAGCTTTTTTTTGGTGACATAAATGGGACATTTATGGTGGAGCTCCAGAACAGAGGGAGCACTATTTTGTGGTATTTCATCATAAACCAAAAATGTGATGTCCATAAACATGTGGATGTGGAACATCTTTATATTGTTCACGTCATGAAACTGTGCCGCATTATGTCCAATAAAAAGCTTTATACTATACCATTTGAATGAATTTTGAGAAATTGTTACCTAGTCGACACAAGATATACAAGATACAATACATTGTCTTAAGCATTGGAGAAGACCTGTCCCATCAAAACTGTGCTGATGGTCTGCAGAGGTTCACGTTTAACTACCAGTATATTTCTTTAAAATTTCCTAGCATTCTGCTCATGTTTCTTATCTAAGGTGCCATTGCTAATGAGATTCTCAAAAGTAGTCATGGCGTAAAATAATTTGCCTCATAACTTTGGAAACACACTGGACTTGTGAGAAACAACCTCAATCTTAGGCAAGGCATGAATTGACTGCCATGTTTTCAATTGGATATTAGTTTAAGTCATAACGGATCTATACATGAGACTTATTAGTAAGCAATACTAAAAAAAAAGTCCTTATTGATATTGCATGTCCCGTTTTGGAAATGTTCTCCGGTAGAAGGATGTGTTCAGAGATTGAATTTTGTATCTGCTTGCACAATTTGACTTCTATTTCCACTCAGAGTATAAGGATTACACAGAACATCATCTAATGAATTACAACATGTTCCAAAAATGCTTGTTAAGGGATGTCTGAAGATATAAAAATCCCAGAAGCTACTTGTGAATACTTAAACCCAGGTCTCCAGATTAAATTATAAATGGATCAAAGGCTGGAGATGCTTAGGTTCTAGAATTAACAGAGCTAGAAATTTATAAGGTTGAAGATGCTCAGATTCTAGAAGTAACAAATAGAAGAAATGTGTTTATGAGGTCAGAGTCGGAGATACTCAGATTCTAGAAGTAACATATAGAAGAACCTTATTTATAAGCCTGGAGATGCTGATGTTCTAGAATTAACAAAAATAGAGACTTATAAAGGATACTCAGGTTCTATAAATGAAACACAGAATATTTGGTTGGTGATGCTCAACTTCTAGAAGTAACAAATAGATGAACTTTATTTATAAGGCTGGAGATGCATAGGGTCAAGAAATAACACATAGAGGAACTTTATAAAGCTGGAGATGCTCAAAATTGTAGAAGTAACAAACAGATGAACCTTATTTATAAGACTAGAGGTGCTCAGATTCTAAAAGTAACACATAGAATAACTTTATTTTTAGGCCAGAGATGATCAAATTCTAGAAGTAACAAATAGATTAACTTTATTTATAAGGTTGGAACTGCTCAGAAGTAATAGAAGTAGAGGAACCCTATTTATAAGGGGCACTCTGGGTTGAGGTGAACACACAGTTCCTTCAAGGAGTTCTCTGAAGACTGTTTAGTTACGGTAGCCTCCGAATGAACATATGGAGTTTATCAATAGAGTGACCTATTTGGGACAATGGCAAGCAGTCTGCTTTTAATTCCTTCTTGACAGATACTGTGTTTTGTCTTTTAAACAGAGCTCTCCAATATGTAAATATGATGTTACATCACTCCAGTGTTACTCCATATTTGGTGATTTAGAAGGACTTTGGATCTCTAAAGGCTACAGATCCCTTCCACCAATCCCGGCTTCATTAATCATGGAATACTATTCTGCTGTTATTCCCTCATATGAAAGACAGCAATTGGAAATGGTCACTAGGCCCTCAGTAGTGGAAAGAATATTAACCATGCACATGCCAAAAGAGGCTCCTTTATAACTTTTCAGAATCATATTCTTTGTGCACTCTGAAAACCCACTAAGTTTACCCAGTCACTGTCCCTTCAGTCCTATATAAAACTGCATACCTACTGTATATCTGTCCATATTTACTGTACACAATACGCATATGATATAAAGGGAAAATAAAAAGATTAGATCTCTAAATGAAGATTGATATATTACACTCAGGTCTATACTCGCAGAATAATAAATGAAAACTTTTATAATACAATTTCTACAGTGTGACTGACAGTTGTGAGAGTACAAATGGACATAATGGACCATGACACCTCCTATGTGTTCAGGAAAGGCCTATGAATTTTATAATCAGACAATTAAAATAATACTTGTCACCATAAAACATGAAAGACCCAATGTAACGTTTCAATTAACTATTACTCTGCCACCTATACAGCAAGTGCAGATCTCCCCTGCAGAAGAAGACCTGTAACTAGGTGCAAGAACCTACTGTATTCCATATCCATCTTGCAATGCGAGAGCTACATTAAGATGTAACTGTTTGATTTTCACACAAGCTGACCTTATACTAAATACACCACCCAGTCCTCGTTCTCACACAGTGCTGAGCTCCAAGTCAATTCACATTTCATTGTCTGTGTCTAAAAGGTTAAAACAACAGATACAAAAGAGAGGGAATCTCATAAAGAGTAATACACTTGTGACCTATTCTTAGGAATGAGGTTTGTCTGGACTTGGAAAGGCAATCACCGAACTACAACTCTTTACGTTTATAATCCCATTTCTGCAACGAGAATGAGAGTGTGCTCTTAGCCTTCTCTAAAATGCAAATTGCCCTGGACTGTACAGATGTAGCAGAGTTCAATTAGCCATGTATTTTTTTAGTGCACCCTAGTAATTGATTAAGTTATCTCAGTAGGGTTGACCTGAAGTTCTTGAGAAAACCGTCAAGTGAAAAACTGTGATATCATGATCAATGGCATCAAAACTATCAGTTCTGCTACAAATGTATATTTATTGATAGATATGAGATAGATAGATAGATAGATAGATAGATAGATAGATAGATAGATAGATAGATAGAATCAGTGCAAGGTTCTTCTTAAGTGTGGTTGTGTAGACCACAAAGGAAATAAAGATACATCTGTCAAAACCACATCAGAGGTATGGGAAAGCACAGAGAGGCATTTATCATTTGGCTGAAGAGGCAGACTGCAGAAAGCGGCCTTTCCTGTCAAACCAACCTTTTGAAATTTCCAACATGCCCTTAAACTTTTCGAATAAGCATGTCTGTGCGCTTCAGCAACTGCCCTCTCTACTCTGGCCTGGCCAGTCGAAAATGGCATCTTAAAGTCAAGGTCAGAGGTGTCACAATGCCATGGGGCTGTGTTTAATTACAGTCTGCATGCTGACAGCCAGTATGGATCCAAGGCTAGCTGCAACATGCTTTAACCCTTCCTGTACTTCTAGTAGCAAACCTGTTTTTGAGAAGCTTTAAAGAATACATTTTTGTAAACTAAAAAAAAATGTAAGACCTAAATTGAAATATTTACTGGTACTGGTTTGAGGGACAAAATGGCATGTCATTTTTTTTTCAATTTGGACACTATTAGGTCAATTCGTAGAAATACAATTTTTTTTCCTGTTTTCTAGTAAAGCCATTGTACCAGACCTGGACACGTAAGATGTAGCAGACACCTCACTGTCCAGTCTTCTAAGAAACAATCAAATATGCATTTTTTGGGATTTTGGACATTTTGAAACAAAGAAATGGTGAGCGGTCAATTCTACCATTGCAGGTAAAGTGATGTGACTGGAGTTGAGAGTGAAGCGTTCAGTAACCTCCTCTCATTAGATTTACCTGTGGCATTTTCCTGTTTAGGACAAATCCCTCTAGATGACGTTGACAAACAGTCATCATCCTCCGGCGTGACCTGGATGCCAACCTCCACAGGATTGGACGCTTTCTTCAGCTCACTTGGCGTAGGTGAGGGCGGCTTATCCACAGCCTTCTCTAAGCAAAGACTGCCATTGCATTGTTTCCGCTTGTGCTCAATAAAAATAAGAATGTCCCCCAATGGGAAGTTCATCTGACACTGGCCACAGGTAAGAAGGTCATGGTCCCCTTCTCCAGTTCCCAATGTGCTGTTGTCTGGTTCATCGTCTGTTAGAATGGCTTCGACAGGTTCGGCTGCAGTGTAGAAAACAAAGAAAACATCAGCTCTCTTGAGAAGGGAAAGGAGAAACAAGCAATAGGCAAGGTTTATACCCCTGTACCAATGTGTTTGAGAACCCTGTACTGTCAAGAAAAAGATACAGTGGAAGAACCATGGTGAGGGAGTAAATTGGAAGGCTTTCATAAGACCTTACTACCATGGTTGCTGTTGTAAGGTGACTATGTCTTTATAGACTGCAAAGACATTTTGAATGAATATGTAGATGATGCCTGGAAAATGATTTAACCCCACTGTGCTGTGAGGTAGTAGAAAAAGATACAGCAGAAATATATAACTGCTTCTAAATACTTTGGAGTCAATACTACAAACAAATCATTTAGCTCTTTTGTGATATACGAGAACATTCATACAATCTCTAGTGTCCCTCACAGGTTTACATTCATGTTGCACCACCATGTAGAAGTCAGTGTGGTCAAGTGAACGCCACGTTTCATAACCACTGATAGAAGTCTATTTCGTCAACCTGAAATACCTATTCAACCGGCTGTCAAACTTGACAGATTGTCTACATGGAGATACAAGTCATTTTTTCAGAATGGTAAAATGAAGCTTTTAATGAAACATATATATGCCGTTTTCCTAGAAAGCATTTTAACAAGAATAATTCTGCAGCAAGTCTATGAACGTTCTATGAAAGTGGAAAGAAAAAAAAACTGCGAACCACGTTCTATGATTCGTCACACAAAGGCAATGGTGACACTACAATGTCAATTAGAGCACAAAGATAACCCATTTTGAAAATATCATGGTGCCCAGTGCAACTATCAAATAGTTAATCAGTCTGACCTTCTTAAGCAGACTGCCAATTTCACATTTTAATGAACTTAAAGCCACAGAGAATCAAAAAATAGATTTTAATTTGGTCGTAGACTATTGGAATAGATGTTGGTAAAGTGCAAAAATCTACTGAACTCAGGTTAAATTTATTTCAGCCCCACGTAGAGTGAATATTGAAGGGGGAGATCTGGAGTAGCTCCCAGTTGAGCAGTATGAAATAATATGAGTGACACCTTACTGCACCTGAGCTTCAAGTAGGACAAAGTCTGACTTTTGAGAAGTCGATGCCTCTAGGACTGCACTATAGTTCGTGAACCCTAATTTTATGGGTTCAAGGTGGGCATAGTCCTGCCATAACTCTTCCAGTGGCATCTTACCACATACAAGTAGGGAATATTATTACGAGGGATGAATACTGTACTATCCAGGAAACTGATTTTCTTTATATTCGAGACTGTACACAAGTTCTAGGATCTTTTTGACCCTTCGAATCCTCCATAAAGCATAAAGAAAATCGCTCCACATCCATAAACCATCGGTGGTTCAGTCGCATAGACCAGGCACAGACATAGTTAAAAGATATTTGAGCAAAATAGGCAAAGTCTACTGAGTGCAGTCACCAGCCTGATTTACAATCAAAACCAGGAAATGAAGTGCTTATTCAGAGGTAGCTGATTACCCCTCCACATTTCACCTAATTAATTTTATAGGAGGCAAAGTTCTTGAAAATAACAAGATGATCAGATGTACAGATATAAAATACATAACCTTAACATTTCCGATGCTCTCCACGTAAATTATTTCTAATTAGCAAGGAATACATCCTGATAAATAAGTGCATTCAACGGGCCTATGGTTGGCTCCTGATGTATGGAGATAGCACAGGGGAACAATTCCATTATTCTGGATTATTAAAATCTGAGGCAGCTGTGGGTAACCTCTCAGTCAGTGTATATGTTGTATACAACACACTACAGCACATATACATTGGATATCGCTTTTTACTTTGGTATGACATATGGGCTATGATTTCAAAAGCAATTCTAAAAAATTCAGAAATAAAAATTAGAAGATCCCAACTCTTTATAAAAAAGTGCAATTTCTTTTACATTTGGAAGGAAATGCTTGTGTGTTCTCACTGCTGGTTGTGAACATAAAGTGTTCAGTAGATTAACAAAATAATCATGTTGCCATGAGTCTGGTCTAGTCCAGGATTTACTAAAAATAATAAAGATCTCGGGCCTGACGACCAGCGTTTTTGATGTGAACTTTGCAAATAATAAAGGCACAATGGGAGCTTGAACAGAGGACTCTATCCCTCCCTCTTCCTCTCTCTGTCCAAACACGTGGATGAAAGGCAAACATGTCAGACAGTCAACAAGGAACCTCTCTGTTTTAGGAAAAACCTGTTTCCCTCCCCTCCCCCTCTTACACAAGACTTCTTGCCTCTCTACATCGTAGTTAATAAAGAACAGAACAATGTAAACTTTAAAAAAAAAGCCCAGGCTGGACTCCACATGCCACAAGCAAACTTCAACTTGCCTATTAATACAAAAAAATTACGAAAGCGTAAATGAGCCGTGATGAATATGGAAAACATATTTTATTATAGAAATATATTTTTTACAAAAATTAATTTTTAATGCCTATGGGATAGCTATGGGTAGCTAACACCGGTCCCATTTGAGTTTTTATTTCTACACGACTGTATGAAATATCTTCCCTAGAAAATAAAAGACAGCCATCAAGGATTAATATATGTATGTATGTGCTTCAACAGCATGACTAGTGATGTCTGCCAGTGTGAAAGCAGCTGAGGACACCGTTTTGTTTTTTTTTCAAGGTAGTATAATCCACTGCCTGCATCGTCTCATTTAAATAAAGCACCATAAATTGTAGATATGGACAAAGAAATGAGAAGGAGAATAAAATGTGCTTCCCGTTCACCCCCACCATGAAGAAAAAAACAAATTATGAAAATGTAGGAATATATGTTGAACCGGTCAGGTTCAAGTTTGTCCGTGTTTCCTGATCTTTCTCTGCTCCCTAGCGGTCAGGTCTGGTATCACACAAAGTGTCTTAAGTGAAACCTCATGTTGTCGATCAAGTCCCCCAGAGCTCCCTTGGCAAACGGGGAAGGGGGGGGGGTTGGGAATGGCAGAAATAAACATAAATGCAGACAAGAGGCAAAATAACAGACAATGATCAATGATAACTCAACAATCAGTAACAAATAGAAGTTTATAGAATATGATTTTCAGACAGGATACGTTGTAAGGGAAGTCCCAAAGGGAACAGAGCAGTCTATAGGGTAATACATTATTATCTATTACATTGTAACTTTTCTAATCTGAGCATCTTTAAATGAGAAGGTCCTATACCTAACTATATAGGTAATATATGGAGGAAATGCAGTGGGACCTAATCCCAATATAAACCATTATGACTCTATTGCGCAAATCAATATCCCGGAAATTGGAAAGGAATTGATGAAAGTTGGGGAATAAGTGATCCATGTCCGGTTACCCCATAAAACATATGGCTAGGTAAAAAGAACATGCCTGCCACAAGGCATTCCAGCATTGTCTAATAAACGGTGGACGCCATTAAGAATACATACATGTAGATGGGCTGACAGAGGTTTGACACAAGGTAATGGTACAATGCAAGTTTACAACAAGGTGCCCACCGTTCACTCATTGTTCCCAAGATCCCTAAACATTTACTCTGAGAAAAAAATTATAATTCCATGCCAAATGCCCCCCAACCGTTTTTTTTTTTTTTTTTTAAAATCTTGTATAGGTTACAACACGTCTGTCAGTGAGATTTTTCCACACAGGATCTGCCTCTCCAGATCATTTTTTTTTTCTGCTCACTTTTTTTTTTCTGGAGATTATTTTGCTTTTCCTGTCTCAGTTGTTGGCAGGAGATTCTGCACACGCGGTGCTTGTAAACATTCAGACACGAGATTTTTCCCAATCAAAATCCACTTCCACTTTTTTTGAAAATCTTCCAAAAAATAGTAAAAGAGAGAGAGAGGGGGAAAGGAAGAGATTTAGTCTGCCAGCTGCTATCGAGGCAAAGTTTTCAAAGAAGAGTTTTGGAAGAGGATTCTTTGAAAGAGCAGTGGCATCTGAAGACGAGCTGTCCCCCTGCACAGCACTGACTGTGTGCTCGCTCTCACTGGGCTTCATGGAGCAGCTCTTACAGCAGGACACAAGCAACCCTGGGAGCATGCAGCGACCCTCAGCTCGCAGAGCTCACGCTGTCCACAAAGCAACGATCTCTCGGACAACCTTGCACCTTTAAGGTTACAGCTTTCCAACTTGCAAGTTCCATTTCAAAACTGAACCCTACATGCTTCCCCTTCTTACTAAATGACTATCCACCCGGGGCTGCTTAGTGAGTTACATGATCTCTGTCAAGTGTCCAGTCTGAAAGCGTCAGATGCTTCTCTATTACCGTAATCCCCGTGCTTCCTTAACAGAAGAAAAAAAGTATTTCATTTCAACGACCAGAGAAAACTAGAAGAAAGTGAAAGGGTTCTACATACGGATGAAATTACTTTCTCTCCCCCCAACCCCCCCATCTGCGGAGCTACGTCTGTGTGCAGGTAAAGCATGGATTAAGCAAGGTACTTACGTGAGTATTCCCGTTTGCTTAAGTGCTGGGGCTTGCCTTGCTTGCGGCGAGACATGTTGGTTGGTGGGTGGCTTGTGAGAGCTCGGTTCACATCGGGAGAGCAGGGTTAGAAAGAAGGAGACTCCAGAGAAAATATCTTCATCAAATGCCTTTGACATCCAAAATAAATTAGAAATAATACAAAGATGGTGCAGGGAAGATGAATTGTGGGACAGCCGTCATGCCTTTTTTTTTTTTTTTTTTTCGTTTTGGAGGGGGGTGAAAAAAAAGAAGAGAGAGATAGAGAAGGAGAGAAATGAAAAAAATGGCAAAAGCCCCCCTGAGCTGCAAGTTCAAGTGCGGACGTGACGTCCCTGCAAACTTGAACGTCAGGAGCTGGATGGACAGAGACATACAAAACATGGGCAGGGCCAGGGGGAGAGAAGAGGAGGAGGGAAGGCAACACCAATGGACATTCATAAGGGGCTGGACAGGAAAACCAGACCCGGGCAAGCCAATGGACAGTGATCAGAAGGAGAGGGGGTGGGAATGAGGGCACTCACAGTACAAGGGGGAGGGTGAGGAGAGAAGGGGCTAGACACAAGCTGCTGCTTATTGAAAGGGAAAAAAAATATATAGGAGCACAGTGTTGAGCTGGAATCTGATCCTGCTGTGGAGATAGCAGAGAGAAAAGAGATCACAGCCTCTATCACATAAGCACACTCTATACGTCCAGCTCTGTGAGATCCAAACATGAGCTGAAAGGCTGCACGCAGGGAATCAGACGAAAAATAGCTGGCATGCTAGATGATGCCGGGGTCATGGACGCACACGAAGTACAGACAGGATGCTATCTAGAGGAGCAAATACACTAAAGTTTTACAGATGTGAAAGGGACGGTTAAATATAAGTTAAAGAGGAGGGAGGGGTTAAGAAGTTGTATCCGAAAAAAACTACTCTGATAGGAGAGGTGTGAGGCATGGGAAGCATCACCTACACAGAGCGTTGCAATCATAACATATATATACATACACATATACATTACTTTGCGTATGCATAAATATATAGTTAATATGTGAATAGGTAGAAATCAGATATACAGTCATATCAATGTCGACGGCGTCAGGCGGTAATTTAAATAGGTCAAGTACACAGTGGTCAGTCTCTGTTTTGCACAATTCAGTATGCAACGGGTTAAGTCAGAGGAGGAGGCGTCACAAGGAGGCAGAGATAGGTAAGTGCAGACAATGAAGCAGAGAGGACATGCGATTCTATAGCTGGAAGGCCACAGGGAAAGAGGGCAGAGTTCATCTGGTTTAAGGTGACTAGTAAAAGCATTGATTGGTCAAGCAAACAGAAGTGGTAAAAAAAAAAAAAAAAAGAGGAACAAGGGTTCACACATTGTGCTTCCTTGAACGATGAAAACCACCAACAGGCGACTTATCAATAAATACACCTTGTCCGGCTGAGAGATATAGACTTCTCCCACAGCTGTGCATAGTCTATGCTGATAACAGGGCACGAGGCAGAGGAACAACACTGTCAAACCAGCAAGACCAACAAAAGAGGGAAGAGAGCAGATCAAAAAGATCCCACACGTTTCATGAAATGCAGCCCTGGACGTTGCCCCTTTAAGGGCAGATAGGCAAATAGATCTAAAAGTGGTAGAGTCCTCATTAGATAACATTATAACATAAGCAAAAGACTGCACCCTTGTCCTGTAGTAACACAAGCTATTGCTGCCAATACTATCGTACACTAGCATAAAGAAAGTAACGTAAAATGAACCGCGGGTTGTGTTTCTGCTGACAGGACTTTGTCTTGGGGGCACAGACGGCTTTGAAGAAGCTTATTAAGGAATGTGCAGAAAAGCTGTTGGAAATAAGACACTGCCTGAATCCTACACACAAGTTGCTGCTGGCAGATATCCCTGTCTCTGTCGTTTCAGCAGTAGCACCCCCTAGGAGCTCAAGTTTATTCTTATACAATAAACTACTTCCCATCTACTGAAATTTCTCAGGCAGGTTAAGAAATTCAGAAAGTCACGAATTAGCAGATCCAAAAAGTGGGATTGAGATTTTTTTTGTGTTTTTTTTTTCCAGTGAATGAAGCGTTTGTATTTCCTCCAGCTAGGAAATACTTGTACATAATGAACATCTGGGACGCCCCTTTATTAGGGTTTATTTTAGCAAGATGATAGGATGCGCTAGTTCAATCTTTGTTGAGACCAACGAGACTTCTCAACCATGTTGTTAACTGAAGTACTGAGCTTTCCTATGGATGCCGGATGCCGTAATTCCAACCGAGGTGTGTATGATCGACCGAATGCATAGGGTAGGGAACGCCGGATGCATCATTTCTTGTCACTTGTGCATGCATTGGGGAGAGGTGTTTACATTCGGGGAGGAGGAGCAGGCGGGAGGTATGGCTGGATGGAATACACTGTGCATATGTCAGATGTCTCCTTGATACGTATTATATATGGCTTGTTAACTTTACCTGACGAGGTGTCAACATTTGGGAGCGCTGAATGTGTTAAGTCACCATGTTAAGTGCCTGATAGCTCTGCTTCAGTTGTAATCGAATCCAGGAGATAGGTAGTAATGACATTACTTACCTCAAATAGATGGGTAAATATTGGGGTTCAGTATGATGCCTACACCGTAGTCCTAGAGACTCCTTATATGCTATTTACTGTACAGGCTAACACATCAAGGATATACCTGCTGTCTTATCCTACACCCAGCAATCAATTGTATGTGATAAGGCCTCATACAGAAATCATCCCCTAAAAATTGGAATAGATAGATCGATAGATAGATAGATAATAGATAGATAGATAGATATGAGATAGCTAGAAAGATAGATAAATTGATAGATACATAGATAGATCAATAGATCCTGTAGATAGATAGATCCTGTAGATAGATAGATAGATAGATAGATAGATAGATAGATAGATAGATAGATAGATAGATAGGAGATAGAAAGATAGATATAAATGTGATAGATAGATAGATAGATAGATAGATAGATAGATAGATAGATAGATAGATAGAAGATAGATAGATAGATAGATAAAGAAGATAGATAAAGATGTTTTACATATTGCACTTCTACATGTAAATCTCCTTAATTTTCTTCTGCGTTGACTTCAAGAAGGTCCCAGCAGCAAAACACCTCCTGAAACTTACAATGGTTTTTTTTTTGTTGTTTTTTAATCAATTTATAAATGTAATTCTGATTGCTATTCCCAATAGAAAATCCTGTAAACAGAGCAGGACGAGCTGTCTGGATTTACAAGAAAACAACCACAGAAAAGTGAACGTTAAAAAGCATTTAGCCAAATAACGTATGCATGGTGGAGCTGGTACGATGCAGAAATATATTGATAGATGGCACCGAAAGGAAATGTATGCATTGTTCTAATGATCGGACCACACTAGAATGGAAAACAATTCATTATATAAGTTTAAAAATGCAAAGGGAGGTTATGGAGAAGCCTTCAGTGGTTATTCTCAATCAATACATTGCATTGTTCTATTGATTTCTTTAAAGAAAATTCACAATAAATTCTAGAGCACTTAGTTACAGTAGATTTATTTATTGTTGTGCTGCCGTCAGACCGAAGAGGTGACTTCCCGATCTCAGTTGCAGTGCACTCATTAGACTACTCTGTCCTCGAAAAAAAAAACATCAAATTTGTGCTAAATCCAAGGGCTTACAATCTAGATGCTCAAACTGTTGCTAATAGTTCAACTTGTGCGTGAAATTTCATCTGCCTTGAGATGCAGGTAGTTTTAGGACCTTTGCCCCAGTAGGTCCCCGATATTCTAGGAATTTTCCCTGCACAGTTTTTATATTATGTGTGTGTGTTTTTTCCCCCCTTTTCGTTCTGCAATAAATAAAGGGAATGTTAAAATACTTTCTTGCGAGTCAATTTTATTGTGTTTTGCCGTGGAATGCCTGCAGGGATTTTATATCTGCTTCATAATCACTGACGATGAGGCTTTATTCACTTGTCCCGAGGTGGCACGAAGGCGGTATCTGTCTGAAGCCCAAATACTCATGTTGTCTTCTGCTCTCTTTCTTCCTGTATTATACACCGGCTTCATTCTTCAAGCCTTCATGTAAGCTTTATCTTCTAGTGGCAAGTTTTCTAACAGAGTTCTCTAAAAGAATGCACAGAGATTGGCGCAGTTAGGAACTCACTGGTGTAGTCTACTAGATCTATATCCTAATGCACTGAGAGAGTGTAAATCATAGAGGATTTCATAGCTCTTTCAGTAGTTTTCTGTATGAAGTATGAGCAGCGTGGCCTCCAGACGTAACCTTTTAGAAAAAAAGACAGTGCTTTTATTTTATGGTGTAAAGTGCTTTTAGCTCCAGGGCTCGGGACGTGAACGTGGTCAGCAAACAGTTTCTTGAGTTGAGCTTGATGGTAGCTGCATCACCTGCTCAAGAGCGATATCATGTAATCAGGAGGCAAAGGGGTTAATAGCTTATCTCAATGGTAATAACAAGATCACCACAATATCTTCTGGCATGGTTTTCCAGGCCAAAACCTTTCATTATTTACTTAAGAATCAATCAATGGCCAGCTTGAGATAAATGTTCATGTTGGTGGGGAAAATGTCATCATAAGAATTACAGTTCTACATCTCAAGGTCACTTTCATGAATGTTGGTTGAACCTAAAAAAATTGATAGGTACTGGGTATTGAAAGATCAGGCAATGATTGAGCACAAACGGCTGTTCCCGGTGCATTGACCAATGTAAAGGTGCTCATCTTCTAAAACTGCAACATATAAAAGATTGGTAGTCCTCAGAATACGGGACACTGAGAAGCAGCCACCATGGGGGGGTAGACATTTCTCTGGAATCTGCATCTTTTAAGGAGCTCATAATCATGAGATATTGGTGATGGTCCCGAGTGTTGAAGGTACTGGCCAGCAGTTTAATGTCTTTATAATGTCATAAACAGTATATTGTCTTCAGATCCCTCCACCATTTGCTAGATCTATCTACATAATATCTTATGTCTACTGCCGTCATTGAAGAGCACTACAACCAAGTGCCTAGAGTCTAAAGTAGCTTAGGTTAAACCAAGCATGAACTGGAGATAAGATGTAGTATAAGTTTATTGGTGAAGTAGTGATCATAGGTGTAGAGCTGTCTCTGAACACCATCTTTTAAAGGGGTTGTCTCACTTCAGCAAATAGCATTTATTATGTAAAGAAAGTTAATACAAGGCACTTACTAATGTATTGTGATTGTCCATATTGCTTCCTTTGCTGGCCTGATTCATTTTTCCATCACATTATACACAGCTTGTATCCATGGTTACGACCACCTTACACTCCAGCAGTGGTGGTTGTGCTTGCACAGTATAGGAAAAAGCACTAGCCTGTCTTTACTCTCACGGTCACGGACACCAGAGTGGCCTATGCTTTTTCCTATTGTGTTCAGGCATGACCACTACTGACAGATTGCAGAGTGGTCGTACCCATGGAAACGAGCAGTGTATAATGTGGTAGGAAAATGAATAAAGCCAGCATAGGAAGCAATATGGATAAAAACAATAAATTAGTAAGTGCCTTGTATTAACTTTCTCTACATGATAAATGTCACTTGCTGAAGTGAGACAACCCCTTTAAGGGGGTCATAATCATGACATATCGGTTGATAGTGCAACATGTTGAAGGTACTGGCCAGTGGTCTAAATCCCGAAATGCTGTAGACATTACATTGTCTTTAGATCCCACCACCATTTGCTAGATCTATTTATATAATATCTCATGTCTACAGTCACCATTGCAGAGCACTACAACCAAGTGTCTACAGTCTGAAGTAGATTAGGTTCAACCGAGCATGAACTGGAGATAAGATGTAGTATAAGTTTATTGGAGAAGTAGTGATCATGGGGGTAGAGATGTCTCTGAACACCCTATCTTTTAAGAAAGTCATAATTATGACATATTGGTTGATGGCCCAGCGAAGGTACTGGCCAGTAGTCTAATGTCTTTGAAATGCCATAACCTTTGTACCGTTTTCAGATCCCACCACCATTGGCTAGATCTATCTATACAATATTTCCATGTCTATGGTCTAATGTCTTTGAAATGCCATAAATGTTACATTGTCTTTAGATCCCACCACCATTGAGATCCCACCACGTATAGATCATCAGATCTATCTATACAATATCTCATGTCTATGGTCTAATGTCTTTGAAATACCATAAACTTTGTACCGTTTTCAGATCCCACCACCATTGGCTAGATCTATTTATACAATATTTCCATGTCTATGGTCTAATGTCTTTGAAATGCCATAAATGTTACATTGTCTTTAGATTCCACCACCATTGAGATCCCACCATGTATAGATCATCAGATCTATCTATACAATATCTCATATTCTATGGTCTAATGTCTTTGAAATGCCATAAATGTTACATTGTCTTTAGATCCCACCACCATTGAGATCCCACCATGTATAGATCATCAGATCTATCTATACAATATCTCATATTCTATGGTCTAATGTCTTTAAAATGTCATAAATGTTACATTGTCTTTAGATCCCACCACTATTGAGATCCCACAACGTATAGATAATCAGATCTATCTATACAATATCTCATGTCTATGGTCTAATGTCCTTGAAATGCCATAAACTTTGTACCATTTTCAGATCCCACCACCATTGGCTAGATCTATCTATACAATATTTCCATGTCTATGGTCTAATGTCTTTGAAATGCCATAAATGTTACATTGTCTTTAGATCCCACCACCATTGAGATCCCACCATGTATAGATCATCAGATCTATCTATACAATATCTCATGTCTATGGTCTAATGTCTTTGAAATGCCATAAATGTTACATTGTCTTTAGATCCCACCACCATTGAGATCCCACCATGTATAGATCATCAGATCTATCTATACAATATCTCATATTCTATGGTCTAAAGTCTTCGAAATGCCATAAATGTTAAATTGTCTTTAGATCCCAACACCATTGAGATCCCACCACGTATAGATCATCAGATCTATCTATACAATATCTCATATTCTATGGTCTAATGTCTTTAAAATGCCATAAATGTTACATTGTCTTTAGATCCCACCACCATTTAGATCCCACTACGTATAGATAGATCTATATATACAATATCTCATGTCTATGGTCTAATGTCTTTGAAATATCACAAACATTACATTGTCTTTAGATCCCACCACCATTTACATCCCTCCATGTATAGATAGATCATCCGATCTATCTATACAATGTCTCATGTCTATGGTCCAATGTCTTTGAAATGCCACAAACGTTACATTGTCTTTAGATACCACCACCATTTGCTAGATCTATCTATACGATATCTCATGTCTATGGCCAACATTGAAGAGCACTGGTCTGTAGCCAAGTGCCTACAGACTGAAGTAGATAAGGTTCAACCAAACATGAACTGCAGAAAAGGTATCAGTTTATTGGCCATAGTATGTTATCTATTGCATCTATCACATTATTTCTGCTGTACTTCTGCACTTTTGTAGGGTGATAATATTTCACTACAAGCTTGAAAAGGGCTGATGGTCACCTGGAACGTTGCATCGCTGGACTCTATGGAAGAAATACCTTCACTACATTTTTTGTAATAGGGTCATGAGATGCCTTTTTTGCTTTTTTTGTGGAATATTCCACTACTGACAGACCAAACATGGCTTCCCTTTCCGTATCAGGAGTGTACACGGTGCTGATGAGCGCTGCCTACCGGGTTCTCTCTTCCCAATTGTTGTGCGGCAGTCTAAACATAACCATTTGCAGGAAATAGTTTTTATTTATTTGTTTACTTGTGCATAAGGAGGGATTTATATTTTTCCAGCTACCTTCCCCTCGCAGCCAGGCAATCATAATGAACTGCAGGAGGCGCCATAAATATGCAAATTGCCAAGAAATTACTAGTTTTACTGATCTTACCTTTTGAATGTTAGAAGACTGGCAAATGCATTTAATCAAGGGTCGCTCCTTTATAGGAGATTATACTATGTGCTTTGCGTACCTTTTAAGTGCACTTGCATATATATATATGGTTTGTAAAATGCTATCGATCAGTGACCAGGTGTGAAAATCTGGTTCATTGTTGTCAAGACTATATAGATATAGCAGGGCTGAGTGCGTCATTTAACTCCCTAGGGCTGAGAATGCCTCGCTGAGACACCTCCCCGGGTTAAGATGTTACATGAGATTTACCTGCAGCATTATGTTAAGCCCCACTGTGAGTTTGTCCTGTGAGCCATATGACAAACTCAGCCCTGCTACATCCGTAAACAGAAGCACCTTGCAGCTTCCCTATGTATGAGACTAATAAAGTACTATGGCGCATAAGCTTTCAGAGCTATGCAGGTGGCTTAACATGATGTGACTCAAGCGTATGCCTTACTGATTTAGACTTCTGTCACATGAGAAGAAGTAGCCTGACGCTACGAAAACATATAGAAATGGAATATCCCGGTCAAGGAAATATTGATACACAAACAGTATCCCTACCAGAAGGAAAAATCTCAGCCGAGTCACAAAACGTAAAAATCATAAAGAATGCTTAAAATACAGAGGACGCCACGTAGGAATAGGGAGGATTCATAAAGTGGGGGTGCCATAACTAGCGATGATGGATCCTTGTGAATTTGCAAAAGCAATTTGTTACGACCAGTAAAATTTTGCAAAAATTTATTGTTCAGGCTTGAAACGTTTTGAGCGCTCGATCACGAGGGTGTCCAGCGGGTCATGAGTAGAGTGTCTGGTCTGGAATGATGGCCGGTTAAGGTCGCTCGATCGGAAAGTCTAAACTCTCATTTATCCAACTGTGCCTGCAAAATATCCGACTGTGGGAAGAGGGGGGGTGGTATTGTCAAAAATTTCTGACACAGAGCGTTAGAGGGTGTTTGTGAGATGGGAAGCTGCGGCGCACCACAAGCCCGGATTTAGCAGGATGTATCAGACTCAGAAGGACTGTCACTTACCTTGGAGATACGGAGTGTAGCCATTCAGACTATTGAATCAAGAGGCTGTTTGATCTTATCTGCATCTGTGAGCTGACTGTCAACCTTTCCCGGCTGCATATTAAATCATGTATAGTAGCTATATCAAGCTGGGATGATCTGTTAATTCTAAATTTATTAACCCTTGGAGTGCAGTCATCATGTTTAATCTACTGTATCCAAAATTAGTTTTCGGAAAGTAAATCATTCAGGAAGATATGAGTGCGATTTCGATTAGAGAGCCATTAATGAGCGTTACATTAGGATAATTGAAATATATGACTGATGTCGGGCAAACATGAATATATATATAGCATATAGAACATGTCATATGGAAGAGGACCCGGTGCAGTATATACCACCATTTATATATTCAAGTGATTACAGATTCAGTGGCCTGTACCACGGAATGGGGTACTTCAGTCATAGGAAGACTCTAGCAACATAAATGAGGCTGTGTGACACTGTGACTAAATCAATAAGTGAGATCAATAGATGGCATATATGCGGGCATTGTGTCACTATCCCGAAATTGTCTGACATTAGAAATGTTTTCAAATCTATTCTAAGAGATGGATGGATGGATGGATGGATGGACGGACCGATAGATAGATAGATAGATAGATAGATAGATAGATAGATAGATAGATAGATAGAGCTATGACCATATAGCTTGGATTGATGGCATCTACTTCATATAAATGAATTACATTATATTATCCTCAGATCCCACCACCATTTGCTAGATCTATCTATAGAACATCTCATGTCTACGGCCACCAACCGAACATGGAGATAAGGTATAATATGTTTATTGGTGTAGCAGTGATCATGGGGGTAGATAGATAAATAGATAAATAGATAGATAAATAGATAGATCGAGCTACGACCATATAGATTGGACTGATGGCATCTACAGAATATAAATGAATGAAATGCCATAAACATTATACTGTCTTCAGATTCCGCCACCTTTGGCTAGATCTGTCTATAGAACATCTCATGTCTACATGAACTGGAGATAAGGTATAATATGTTTACTGAAGTAGCAGTGATCATGGGGGTAGGTGGACAAATAGACAGAATACGATGGATAGATAGATAGATAGATAGATAGATAGATAGATAGATAGATAGATAGATAGATAATATATAGATATGTATATATCTATATAGTTGTATAGATGTATATATAGAGCTACGGCCATATAACTGGACTGATGGCATCCGCTGAATATACAGAAGATGCAGAGCTGAGTTTGTAACGTGCCTCAGCATGCCCTCAGTATACATCCATGTATATGGCAGCCATATTACCGCCCTCCTCTATACATGCACCATATACACCTTTGTCGTTGGTAATGGCAGCTTTCCCAGCTTTGATTTCAGACACAAACTGCCAAGCATGCTTCTTTTTTTTGGTAATCACGTGTCTGATTTGCCTCTAATGCAGCCTAATAACAATTTTAGCATTCAGATGAAGCGATTTCATTCTGTGACTGCCTTTTCTATTAGATTTGATTTTGAGAAGCCCCAGTGGGTGCCTCCGAGGCAGAGATCTATCTGTGAGGCTGCAGCCGATTCAATAGCAGCCTGAGCTAACCTTGACCTTTCACTAGACCCTGCTCCATCTGGTGCCAGCCTGTTTTTTTTTTCCCTTTACTCCTTCTTCTTGCTTCATACATTGATCACGGCGAAAATCGAGCTTCTCATCTCCTCCAAGGGCTATGGAGACTGGAAAGGACAGCACATTTCAATATATGGAAATGATAAAGCCTCTTATGCAATCATAAATCTACATGCAGCCTTGTGATTTGATATTTCGCTCACCTCCATCTATTTCTCTGGGAGATGTAGAAAGCGTAGACACAGATCACAGGACACTATTGGGCTCCCATTACGCCAAAGAAAATGGAAAAACTGCGCTATTTACATCGTGTCTATGTAAAAAAATGCTTTGGAAATGAACCTTGTGCCAGGTAACTGCCTAGGTGGACACAACCAGCACCCATCCTTATCGGAGTACATATAAAAAAATGTCGCTTCTTGGGAGGCGTAAGGGAAGATTAATGACATTTTAAGGCGTTTTATTGCATGGTGCTATCATAAATGTGCATAACGAAGGGGCTCAGAGATATGTTAGGAACTCCCAGCCATCATTAGTTCAGTTCCTGCTTTACCAGGTTAAGAAGGTATAAAAACAAGGATACGGTACGCCCCCCCCCACCTACAATACCGGTGACATTGATTGCCTGCTCATGTCTTTAATATGTTTTTGTCTTGATCAAAGCTAGAGATGCAGAATAGGAGGGAGGGGGGAGTCGGATGAGTCACATGGGCAGATCATGGGCAGCGGCAGCAGCTCAAAGGAAATTGACTGACTGGCCGCTTGGGCGCATTTCAATATATGGAAATGACCAGGGGCTTCTGCAATAAATCAACACCCAGTGCTGTCATTTTCCCAGTTTTTTAGCAACATATTCCTCGCCTCTTTATTCCAAGCAGTCCCTTTCTTCTCCGGGCTCTGTTAATTGGAGCTCACTGTCACTGATTTCCAGCACATGCGGTAGAGTTGTGCGGTTCATTTTTTTTTTCTTTTATATTTTTTTCTGTTTGTTTGATGTATGCATTGCATATAGCACACCATTTTCTATCTGACATCTGCTTTCATGGGCTCCCCGTGCAAGGTAGAAAGTGCAGGGGCGCTCCTAGTGCAAAAAATGATTATACTTATTTATTTATTTATTTATTTAAAAGCGTGATATAAATAATATAAAACACTAAAATAATATAAAAATACAAAATGATATATATAGGAAACTATTAACAAACTGGAGAGGACCCTGCCTCGAGAGCTTACAATCTAATACATAGTGATACAGAATATATGATGGGTGTATTAATTACAGTTCGTATGGCGAAAAAAAAAAACACTCTACTTGAATAACCATTAAAGTATCTTGCCAAGATTCCTAGAAGAGGGTTTCTATTTTTGATCTTTTTTTTTTGCCAGAAAACCAAAAACATGATATCTCCCACCAGCCATGTGCACAATAGACATATACATAGTCAGCAGTCATCACCCTTTAAAACTGACCCCCCCCCCCCTTTATGCAATATGACAGACATAGTGCATTAACCCTCTATGGTCTGCAGCATATGTTTCCTCCCAGCAGCCCACAGTAATTGTAATTGTACACTGGTTACCAGTTGTGTCAGACAAGATTTACATGCAGAGCAGAGAGGGATCCGTCGTTAAAATGATCCCTGTATCTTCTTTTTACCCGCATGCTGATAGAGACATTATTATTTGGCATTATTGTTTTTATTAGGCTTTTCTACATCTGCTGCTCCCATAAATACGTTACCTAATAACCTCTGGCAAATTTTATATTCAGCCGGCAGTTCTCCTGTCCAGGAGTTTATTTCTTAATTATTAGAACATATTTTACATGGTTTATGTTAGCCGGCATATTTTCCAGTTCCCTCCACAGGCATAATCACAAAACAGTTCTCTCAATTATATGCACAAGTAATCAATTTAACCTGGTAGTGGACTGGATGGCACATTGCAGAGCACAAAAGATGACATCATTAAAACCAGCAAAAAGTCTAAAAATATTTGAAAGAGGTTCTCCACCTAAATTTATTTTTTTGAAAAATCTGATTAATATGGCTGGCTGAAATGGACAGCATAGGGTGGGCTTCTGCCCACCCACTTTTCACCATGGTGCCATGGTTTGCTCAGGATACATAGCATAAGACATCTAACCTCCCTTTATATGTGGTTGTCAAGCAGCATTTCCCTAGTCAGATTTCTAAACCCATAAACTAGAATTGACAGTTTGCGCCCAGGGGGTTTGGCACTTCTCAGTCACATTTCTCTTTCCTTCACTGGCACATAACTCCCAACATTGGAAATCTAATTTAAGAGAAACATTTTGCCCTGTCCTGATCTGCCCAGGAATCCCAGAAAATATCCCTGGAATGTCTATATTGGGGAACATTTGCTTAAAGGAGTTGTCACTTCAGCAAGTGGCATTTGTCATGTAAAGAAAGTTAATACAAGGCAGTTACTAATGTATTGTTATTACCCATATTGCTTCCTTTGCTGGCTGGATTCATTTTTCCATCACATTACACACTGCTCGTTTCCAAGGTTACAATCACCCTGCAATCCAGCAGTGGTGGTCGTGCCACTGGATTTCTGTAGCCACACCCTGCTCCATTAAGCCCTGCTTCATCACAGCGGAAAAAGGGGGGGTGAGAACTTTCAGAAGAGAAGTTGAGCTGGGGGCAGCCAGGAGTGCTTCTCAACCCCTCAGTCAGCCACAGAGAGCCATATCTGCGGGCTCTAGGGGTGAGAGAAGCATCAGTTAATATGTTGCTGAAGCTCACACCCAATGCTGCTGTCTGAGCTTGAGCTACTGAAAAGGAGGACATACCTGCGTCCGTCCAAGCCCTGCTCCGGACAGAGGACAGGGAGACAGAAAACCGGACTTTTCAGCCTAAAACAGGATGTCTGGCCTCCCTAACCCCACATGCTGAGTGAAAAGGATCTCATATGCAAGGGTGCTGTGTTTGGTAAAGGTAGTCATGTTTGTCATGACAGCTATGTGGAGGGGGAGTCTGGAGTGGGTGTTACAATAGAAGGGATCTATTGTGGGTACTTATCCCCCAAGACTGGATGGTGTACATTAAAGGGGTTTTCCGAGATTTTAATACTGATGACCTATCCTCTGTATAGGTCACCTGTATCTTATCGGTGAGGGTCCGACACCCAGGACCCCTGCGATCACCTGTTTGAGAAGGTAGCGGCACTCACCATAGCATCGCGGCCATCTCATATCTTTCCCTAGGCCAGTGACGTCACATTCATCGGCCACATGGTCTTGGCCTCAGCAAAATTGTGTAGTGGTATACCTCCCATATAGCTGCTATGGGGCTCGTAGGGAAGTGGCCCCACAGTGGATAGGATAGGGAGGTATAGGCCCCCTAATTATCTTCAATACTGACTCACATCCATCTTCAGCCTAAAATTTCTATCGTCAGTGAAAAAAGCTAAAGGACCTTTGATGATGTCATCACAGGTCCTGTACATCTAGCAAAGGAACTGCACAGAGAATAGTGTAGTTCCCAAGTTAGAGCAGTGTAGTACAGTGGGTACAGATACGTATTGATATGTGAGGTACGAGCTGCAATTTATACCTCGTACCTCACATCAATACACTGTTGTTTATACTATATACCTGTACACACTTCATCTGTTACACCTCTTTTGTGTGTCGGGGATGTTTTGTAATCCCAGTCCAGCCCTGATGGCATACAATAAAACACACCGCAGCAAGCACAGTTCATGGAGCAAAGATAGAGGCTCCGAATGGGTATCGGGATGTGCTATAAACGGGCCATGGGGGTCCAATTTAGATTCTTGCCATGGGCCCAGTGATTTCTTTATATGTCCCTGTGTCAGCATTACACATTCTCCTTAGAGAAGCAATCTTTTAGACACATTAAAAAGGAAGGTATTGAATCACAGACGGCTGAAGTCCTTTAGTCTTCCTTTTCTCCTCTCTCTGACCCAGAACACCATGAAAATTCTACCAACCGCAACTCTTCCCTGTCTAACCAATATGTCATTGACATCCTGCACATCAGTTAGACTATAGGCCTAAATGATCCTATGGCCTAATAGAGAGAATGGCAACCAATGGCAACTAAACTGTCTAGTGAACAAAAGCAAAAGGTCTTTTGTCCTTGGTACAGTATGTGGGTGCCTCCAAACCTCAAAAAGTTTAATAGCAATATGTTTAATGCTTTAATAACTTTTCAAAAAATGTTGTACCATTATTGTATGTACAGGTGTTTTATGGGTTTTACTAAAGTTAAATTGGATGACGGCAGGTCAAGAAGTCGATGGAATGGATATGAAAGAACCTAGTTGACGGTAAGTGCTTAGAACCAGGAAGAAGGGAGTGATCATTGCACTACGCAATGCAGCATGTGAAATAAAATATAGTCCAGAAAACAGTCCATTAACCAGTTACACTTGCTGTTGTTAACAATATGCCCACATGGTGGACTATTTTTATTTTGTCAGCTGGACAGAAAAACTGTACTACAATTGAATGACGTAGTTCTGTTCAGTTGCATGTTTTATGTGCTTGCATTATCTGAAAGCTACTCCAGTTTTTATTATTGTGAATTACTATTATTTTACATTATTACTACACCTTTCAATACAAAAAATGTAAAGGCATGTTTTAAAGCAGGAGGTAGATTGCTCTCTTTTACGTCTTTCATTGTCACTGTTACAAACCTGTAAAGTATTTCCCACAATTCCACTTGATGATCTGCCTTTGACACTCTGTATAACTTGTTTGTGAGACTTGTAAGCACTTGCAGGTTTAAGTGAGCCTCAATTAATACATATAGAAAACCAGCAATATTTTTCTCACTCAGGTAAAATTTTACATTTTAGAGGTAAGTTACCAGCATCCTTTTCACAGTACTTCAATATACGGCACTTAGAAGCGCCTTACCAGGGGTAGGGTTTGGGGACCTTTGTATTTGTTTTGTAACAGCTAGAAACAAGTGGAAATGGAAATGTCATACAGTAGTGCTTTCAGTTTCATTATTTTTTTGGAATTTTTTTTTTGTATTTTAACATTTTCAAGCAGAAAATGTTCCATTTTTGAAACAATGAAGGAAAGGGAGATGTTTATGAGGCAGACAATAGAAATATCTTGCTGTCATGTTTCTATCTGATAGTCGTTCAACTCCTTACCAGAAGTTATATGTATTTCTGTAGAAACAAAAACACCAGTGACTGAAAAATGAAGATATTCCCAGCCTTTGTTGACCGTAGCTTCTTAAACGCTGTGAAGCCCTCATGACCCACCTGCACCACATATGGCACAGTTAAAATCAATCAAGTAGATAGGACTTTCTTCAGATTAATTTATTTGATGACGCTTGTCAGAAATTAATATATAAGTAGTACCTCAGAAAAAAATACATACAACAGACAAGCAAATGCATAACATGTATATATATATATATATATATATATATATATATATATATATATATATATAATAAAAAAAAACATAAAATAACATTCCACCAAATATTCTGTATACCACAATGTAGCTTCACACTGCACCAAATAACAGCTAGACCATTACATAGCCAAGAGGCTTACACAACATAACTTTACAGTAGTCTTCACGCATTGTGCTCACATAGAAATGTGTTCTTTTTATGCAATCATATTGTTGGATGTGTGTTCATAAACTAATTGCATATGCAATTCAGTTCTGTCTGTGAATTTAAAGTGAACCAGTCGGGTGACTTCTGTTGCAGGATATGATAGAGAGAAGGAAGTGGAGCTCCTTGATATATAGGCTTATATGATTTGGACCAGAGTAAATCCTGACAGGACTCCTAGTAGAAACAGTGAAAGAACAAAATACATTTGTGTGCATGAGCCCTAACTGAGTTACATCTATACATTTTGAACCTTTTTATTATGGGAACCTGGTCATTGGTGCTCAAGACTGACTACCTGACCAGAGGGCAGACAGGCTGAAGCTGCATCACATAGGAAAACATGGAGACACTTAAGTGTGAGGGGATAGAAGCTGTGTCACTAATCCGTCATGGCCGCCATTACAAAGAGCAGTGCAGTGTGGTGAGACTCCATTCCCTCCGTCTCTGCAAATCCTGGCATGATGGGAAATGTAGTTCTGTCAGCCATCTTGCTGGTCTCCTAAAAGGCCTGTAATAATAACAGGTAAGAAAATTTTGAAAAAGGATTATACTGCCATTTTGGCATCAATTTTTCAAAGTATGTACATCAGCCTCTCGGGTTTAAGAGGCCCATTTAATAATATATGCCATTTGTATTGTAAAATCTGGATTCCTTGCTCCTCGGCCTTACAGAATTCAAACAATTCTCAGCATCCCCTGCTGTATGAATGCAGTTCTATTTATGAAATGAGCAGCAAACTATAAGCAAGTGGTATTTTTCCACGCTGAAACTCTTGTCCCTGGGTCAAAACATGGGCATATCAGACTAATATGTAGACCTTATTATCTCAGTCAGGCCATAAGTATTAATGAGAATCTGTGTTTTATACTTCCATTACTCAAACTTGAGACTGTATGTACTCAACAGTTGCCTAGATGCGATATCTATTTCTCTACCATGTATCAATTCAGTTGTGTTGTTTCTCCTCAGATATTCCATTAATCTTTAGATTCCATATTGTTGCTCATGGGTCATTAAGGTCATATTTGAAATTTTGCAATGACATATGCCTACATCAGCATGGGCGTATTGTTTGTACAAAACCATGCCTACTGATAAAGGTTTTTGAGACTGGTGCAAGGTTCTATAAAAGCAACGTATCAGTAATTCAATTTTAAGAAGATTATTGTAGGCATGGAGGTCATTTGGGGGTTATGCTCTAAAATACTTACCAATTTATCAATAGATCATACAGAAAAGATGTTGTGTAAGAAACTTATGATCATCACAAGTATGAGAAAATCTTTACAAATAACTCATGGCTATAAGAAGGACCACATAAAAGGATACTAAAATTGCAAAAAAAAAATTTACGCAAAGATCTATTTCTAATAATAGTGGGACTTGTTATACTGGGCACTACTGTTTCATCATCCTATTGATTTTACTTATCTGTTAGCTGGAGACCATTAATTTGAGTGGAGCTTAGAAATTAAGCCTGTACACATCAAGAAAAAGATGAAGAAACAGTTTAGCAATTGTCAAGAATTCTGGGGATATAGCTGATTTGGACAAAGGTAATAATTTGAAAAGCAACTTCATTCATTGAGAGTAAGTGATTTATATTAAAGTTTGTCTTCAAGGTCCTACAGTCAATCTGTATATTAGTTTTTTTCCGTAGTTACCAGAGGAGACATTTCCAGTTTGGTCAGGAAATAACCAACTGTGGTCACAGTCTTTGTCCTCTAGGAATTTTCTTTCTTTGAAAAAACATTGAGTTGTCCTTTTAACTGTTTTTACTGGAAAGTAATAAATCTTGTAATAATATAGGCTCGGGTAAAGAATATGCTATCTGCTTCTCTGTTTGTAATTTTTTGAAGGTCTCATCACAGATTCTATCACATTTCAGGTTTGAGGATAATATGTTTTTTTTTTAATTACACCCAACATACTCATCATTCCTCACAGAGACCGCCTGGTCACCAGGACGCAGAGACTATCATTAGATCACTAGAGAAAAGACACAATGCAATTGGATGATCTGTAAGTGACTAGACATTGGCCATATCTTCAAAAGTGACTAGACATTAGGGGGGCTCAAATGAGAAGTGGCTTCCGCTACAGCAAAACCTAGTGCTTGATTCTGTCACCCCTGACAAGTATATATAGGCAGCTTGTAATGCTACATTTCACCTGCAGTAGCCACTACAGTCAAATACTGTAGCCAGACATGGCTTCCCTCTGTAATAGAGAAGTCAGGAAATAAAGAAGCTGGACCCAATCAGCCATTTTTTGTTTTAAACTCAGTCTTGGTGAGACAGCCCCTATAAGTTATCCTGTGCTGAATTTTGTAAGAATACCCATCCAGTAAAGAACATGCAGATTTAGAGTAGGCCTTACTTAGGGAAGGAAAATGTAAACTTTACAGATGGGGTGGCAATGACTGACACAGGGGAAGTGCCCACATAGTGCCCATTTAACTAAGCCGAGTCAGCCAGAGTAGGATGGTCACAAGATAGTATAGAACTCCTGTGTTTCTCCACAAACCTGGCTTATCTCCCAGAGATATGTGCATTTCAAAATGTTCTTTTTCCCATATATGCTGGTAATAAAGCAAAATATAATGTTTTGGAAAGAACATGTATATTATGAAAAAGGCCTGCTGGACCAACATTAATCTTATATTAAGATTTTGTGACATCACAGTTTCCAAATACCGTATAATATCTCAGGACACTTCTTCTCCACCATCAACCTCCAACCTTTTCCAAAGTGGTATGAATAAGTAGAATGAAATAGTCCCAAAGAACCGTCAGTTATAGAATATAGAACACATGATGTTTTCTCCAACATTTGGCACCCTTGGCAAAACCCCAGGTATTTGATAGGAATGCGTAACTTTTAACTGATGCCCAAAGCCTGCCTCCACTAATGAAAGATTCATATTTATCTGCTCCCTGCCACTCCGGTCCTGCACACTGGCTCCCGTGCGTTTATTTTCTGGTCCTAAGCTTGTTTACTTCCTCCCGGGCATGCTCACCTGCTCTACTGCAGTCAAAGACTGGCTTCAGCGGTGACATGTCAGTGGTTGGCTTCAGCTGAGCAGGTGACCTTGCCAAGGAGGAAGTAAACAATTTTGGAACAGGGAACACACAGGAGCCAGTGCACAGGACCAGAATGGTGGGGAGCAGATAAGTATGAATCTTTCAATAACTTAGGCAGGCTGAGGGCATCAATTAAAAGTTAGCTGTTCCTGGAAAAACCCTTTCAAGGGGTATTCCCATCTGGAGAATTATGGCATATTGACAGTATGTGCCATAAATTCCTATCTCAAGAACGGAATGGAGAGCAAGCCATGCATGGTGTCACTGCTATGGGACTTCCAAAAATAGCTGAGCGCTGGCTATTCCCATAGCAGTAAGTGGAGAGAATGTAGCGAATCCACAGTGTGCACTTCATTCATGTCAGAGCACGGTTCTTGAGATAGGAGCAGGTCCCAAAGGTGGGACCCCCGCCTATCGGACATTTATGGCATATCCTATAAATATGCCATAGATATCTAGATGAGAAAACCCATTTAATGAATACTTCAGCAAACAGCATTACTCATGTAGAGAAAGTTAATACAAAGCACTTACTAATGTATCATTATCATCCATATTGCCTCCTTAGCTGGCTTGATTCATTTTTCCATCACGTTATACACTGTTGGTTTCCATGGTTATGACCACCCTACAATCCAGCAGCTGTGTCTGCAATTGCACACTATAGGAAAAAGAACTGACCTATGCACTCTCTTGCGGTCCTAGCCACCTTTCAGGCCAATGCTTTTTCCCATAGTGTGCATGCACTGCCACCACTGTTGGATTGCAGGTGGTTGTAACCATGGAAACAATCAGTGTATAATGTGATGGAAAAATAAATCCAGCCAGCAAAGAAAGCAATATGGACAATCACAATACATTAGTAAATGACTTTTATTAACTTTCTCTGCATGATAAATGCCACTTGCTAAAGTGAGACAACCCCTTTAACAAAGCTTAGATGTATTCCTTACATATATCGACCATTGAATTATTCACTTTTATTACCCACCTGGACGTTTAAATTAAATTGCTGTAATTTACTTCTACATTGAGAATTTTCTGTTATAGTTGCCAATATATTGTGTGTGTGTAAAAAAAAAAAATACAGAGAGGAAGCCCATGCAAACACAGGAAGAATATACAAACTCCATGCAGATATTTTCCTTGGTTAGATTCGTACCTTGGACCCCAGTGCTGCAAGGCACCAGTGCTAACCACTGAGCCACCATTCTGCACCAAAAATTATCAAAATTCTTTGCACACAGTTAAAAGTCACGAGGAGTATGTTGTGAGTCCCACTATGACGTCATCACCATAAAACTTCTAAAACTGCATATATTATTAGAAGATCCTAGTGCTCTGATATGGATAGAGCAGCTCATTGAGCAGTAATCTCCAGCAGCTTCTTCCCTTTGCTTTCTTCCGGTAACTGGGCTTCATATTATAATAAATTGTAAGCTTCCTCAATCACCTCACATAAATGCGCAAAACATATTTTGTGGTGAATAAATGATTGACAACATATGCCATCATTTCAGCATGCTGCATTAAGCTTTACACAACAAAGATGAAGAACCCAAGCTTAAAATTATTTATAATTATACCACAGTGAACTGCATTGTCTAACTTTCCATTTCTCAGAAAATCCTCTATTATTTTACATTATATGGTTTCCCTCATGGGTTGCCCATAGCATACTGAAAAGGAAATGTGGAACTTCCTGTATGCAATCCTTTAAAAAGATTGCCCCATCAGGACAACCTATGTTCTAAATAAAGGTGGAACCAAAAGATGAAACCCCAGGTAAGACAACCTATTTAGTGCTGACTTTATCAAACGCAGCCTGGAGTTCCTTAGATGGTCCTCTAGGATCAGTTGTGACTTCCAGTCTGGTCACCATTGGGAAAATTAGTTTGGAGGTAATTGCTCTCACTAGTGTCCATCTGTTTTGGGATTTTTGCAGATTCACAAAATAGTTTACTACTTGTTAAGACATTTTGGCCCAATTTGCATTGTTTGAAACGTCTATTACTTTGGACAACTATAGCTTATACATAGGATATGTCAAAAAATGTCCAGTAGGTGCAGGTCCCATCTCTGGGACTCATTGCCATTTCAAGATAAGAGGTCCTCGATCCCTGTCCTACGACTTCTGTTAATGCAGAGGTGGCCGTTCAGGCACAGCTCTTTCCACACACTTGTATGGGTGTTCTGAAAATAGCTGGGTAAGCATTCAAGGCTGCCTCTCCATTCAGATGTGAGTCAGAGGTCAGGAAACCACTGTTCTTGAGATAAGTGAGGAACTCAGAGATGGGATCTGCACCTTTGAGACATTTATTATCCTGTGGATATGCCATAAACATCAAGATACTGCATTTATCTGCATGATATATATTTTGTCCGACAAGCCTTGTCCTTATGTAGGGCTTTTCTAGACCAGGGATCAGCAACCTCTGACAATCCACTTGTTCTGAAACTTCAACTCTCAGAATTCACCTTTCACTAGCAGGGGAGTTACAAAAACAGCCAAGAATGTGTGCATGCTGAGGATTGTAGTTTCACAGCGACTGGAGTGAGGATGGTTCTTTGTGCTTTTTGAGGGTTGTTTTTTTTAGCTTTGTTTGTTGTCTGTTCATGTGAAATAATTGTAATATGCAGTTTTTTTCACATATGTCATAACTTTAAGAAAATTGTAATTTCATTGATATTTCATTGGCTCTGAGGTGCAGTCTTATACACAGTTTTTTTGCATCTCGTTTTCCATTGTGGTCCAGGGCTCTTGTTGACTAGCACTTGGAATTGTCTAACAAGCTGTGCCCACCCGCCTTTGTATATTAAAATTGCCTGGTACAAGCATCTCATGTGGGTTCAAGGCAAGCTTGGAAGTTTCCCCCTGTGTGCTCTCCATTAGTCCTCTCAGTTGAGGACGCAGAGGAATGTAATCTGTGGAAATGGGATACAAGCTTTTCCAGCAGTGATCACAACCTTCTACAATAGTGTCATATTTCATAGAAGTAAGGAAAAGCATACCTCTGCACTGCTTTGCTTTCAGGTTAGCAATTGCCCTGTCACCCAACGCACACTAGGATTTCATCTAAAACAAAAACAAAACACAAACTTTACTTTTCAAATAACACATTTCAGGCTAAAATCTGTTCTATTCTGTCAGTCAATGGACTTTCATGATTTAAAAGCTTTTTTTCAAGGATAGACTAAAAAGAGGGCAAGCCAGTGACAAGTAGTAGAACATACCTATTTGAGAAGTAATATAAAAGAAAGTGCAGACTGGAATGCATTTATCATAGCTTTTCTTGTGTTGTTACAACAGACCATGTATCGTAAATGATGCTTACCAAGGTATGAGCAACCTTCCACATTCCGCTGTTATTTGTTCTTCCTCCATTGCAAAACCAACCTGGGAGCTAAACCTAAAAATTGGTAACTGGCTACAGCGTTTCTATCATCGGAAACATCTTACTGCATTAATTACTGTAAAGGCTTTAAAGGGGTCGTCCCCCCCAGCCTGAAATGGTGATAACATATTCAAATAATGTATACTTGCCCCTTTTAATCCCTGCCACTTCTCACATTGTTGCTCAGGCTGTGACTGCTACAGCCAATCACTGGAATCAGTGGTCATGTGCAGTAAAGAGATGACCTCATGGTTACAGCAGCACAGAGGACCACAGTGGCTGGAAGCAAAGAGGAATAAATTGGGCTGGATGGCCATCCCTTTAAAGGGAACCTGTCATCTCCGAAACACCCCCTGAGCTAGAGTAAGCGGTGTATAGTGTAAGTGATGCTGAATCCGAATATGTAAGTTTTATCTTCATACTCACTTCCATTCTGACGCTGTGATCTGACAAACCTGCAGTAAAATGCACTCGCTGGACTCCAGTGCTCACTCACATAATGGAGAGAACTCAAAGAAGAGTCCTGTCAATGCATTTTACTGCTAGTTTGTGGGAGCACAGCGTCAGAATGGAAGTGAGTATGAAGATAAAACTTACATATTTGGATTCAGCACCAGTTACACTATACACCGCTTACTCTAGTTCAAGGGGTGTTTCGAAGCTGACAGGATCCCTTTAAGCCTATTTCATTCCCTCCACTTTCCCTTTCCCATAATGGACAGAAAGTTTAAATAATGGAAATGGCAGGCGTCATGTGGAATATCATGTGCAACTGGAAATTATGCATGGTGTATAGGAAAAGGGATGTCGCTCTGCTGTGGATTACACATGAACATTGTGTGATAATCATTTCCAGAAGTTGGACTGAGCAGCTGGATGACATTTAACCCTTCTGCCAATGGGGGCCCCTCTGAAATCTGCATCTTTTGGTAGCCAAAATTCTTTCAGCTTCTTCTGAAAAAACCTTGGCATCTTTTAGTTTACCCAAATGAATTTTACCATTTTTTTACATTAATTTTTAGTGCTGGCTAAAAACGAAACACACTCGATTGTTATGTATTAATTTTAGCTGCTGTACCAATTTTTTTTTTAAATAATCTTTATTAAGGTTTTATCATTTAGCTTTTTACAAACAGAAATGCAAACAGAAATAGGAACAAAAACATGCATAAAGAGGAATAAAGAGCAAAAAAATGGTTCATAATACAACAGATACAAAATTGTATATGGCCAGTTAGGGTGAGTTCAAATCACCATTATGGATTCCGTTTTTGTTTTCCGTTATAACATGGTTATAACTAGAGATGAGCGAACATGCTCGTCCGAGCTTGATGCTCGTTTGAGCATTAGGGTATTCGCATATTCTTGCTACTCGGACGAGCATATCGCGATCCTCGAGGAAATGGCAACTTCCTCTTCCTGCATGTTAGCCGCCTTTTTTCAGCCAATCAACATGCAGGAGAGTCTTTGCTACCTCCTAGCATCATGTGGGGCCCCTACAAGTCGATAGCAGGGATTGGCTGGCCAGATCAGATGACCTGGGAATATAAGAATCTGGTCCCGCGCTGCTCGCGTCATACGCCGTCTGCATGAGATTAGGGATAGAGCTGCTGTCTGTCAGGGAGAGTGTTAGGGCCTGAATTTAGATGTTGGTTAGGCAGGAATCAACCACAAAGAACCCAACAGCCCTTCTAAGGGCTACAAGCACCTTTTTTTTTTGGTCTCCTCCAGGCTGCTGGCTGGGACTTGTAGTGCAGCTACCGCCATCTTGGCTGCAAACTGTACACAGTGACTGGTGGCTGAAGAGACAGCACGTGGTCCACACAGACCCAAAATAAATTGCCCAAAGTACTCATTTTTGCTGCTGTACCTTGGCTTGCTGAGATCTGTAGTGCAGTCTAGGGAATACGTTTTTCTGTCATTTCAATACACTACAGTCCAGTGAACAATTATGTAGTGTACTGTACAGTAGCGTCAGTCTAGGGAATACGTTTTTCTGTCATTCCTATACACTACAGTCCAGTGAACAATTATGTAGTGTACTGTACAGTAGCGTCAGTCTAGGGAATACGTTTTTCTGTCATTTCTATACACTACAGTCCAGTGAACAATTATGTAGTGTACTGTGCAGTAGCGTCAGTCTAGGGAATACGTTTTTCTGTCATTTCTATACACTACAGTCCAGTGAACAATTATGTAGTGTACTGTACAGTAGCGTCAGTCTAGGGAATACGTTTTTCTGTCATTTCTATACACTACAGTCCAGTGAACAATTATGTAGTGTACTGTACAGTAGCGTCAGTCTAGGGAATATGTTTTTCTGTCATCTCTATACATTACAGTCCAGTGAACAATTATGTAGTGTGCTGTACAGTAGCGTCATTCTAGGGAATACGTTTTTCTGTCATTTCTATACACTACAGTCCAGTGAACAATTATGTAGTGTGCTATACAGTAGTGTCAGTCTAGGGAATACGTTTTTTTATATATCCTACAGTGCAGTGAAAAATTGAGTGGTTTGCGGTGCAATAGCCACCATCTAAAGACTACGTTTTTCCTCTCAGTCATATATACTACAGTGCAGTGAAAAATTGAGTGGTTTGCGGTGCAATAGCTGCCGTCTAAAGACTATGTTTTTCCTCTCAGTCATATATACTACAGTGCAGTGCGAAATTGTGTCGTGTGCTGCACACTAGCCGGAGTGTAGAAAATATACGTTTTTCCTCTCAATTATATATTATACAGTGCAGTGAAAAATTATGTCGTGTGCAGCACACTAGCTGGAGTGTAGAAAATCTAAGTTTTTCCTCTCAGTTATATATTATACAGTGCAGTGAAAAATTCTGTCATGTGCTGCACACTAGCCGTAGTGTATAAAATATACGTTTTTCCTCTCAGTTATATATTATACAGTGCAGTGAAAAATTGAGTGGTTTGCGGTGCAATAGCCACCGTCTAAAGACAACGTTTTTCCTCTCAGATATATTTACTACAGTGCAGTGCGAAATTGTGTCATGTGCTGCACACTAGCCGGAGTGTAGAAAATATAAGTTTTTCCTCTCAGTATATATTATACAGGGCAGTGAAAAATTTCTGTCGTGTGCTACACACTAGCCGGAGTGTAGAAGATATAAGTTTTTCCTCTCAGTTATATATTATACAGTGCAGTGAAAAATTCTGTCGTGTGCTGCACACTAGCTGGAGTGTATAAAATATACGTTTTTCCTCTCAGTTATATATTATACAGTGCAGTGAAAAATTTAGTGGTTTGCGGTGCAATAGCCGATCTAAAGACTACGTTTTTCCTCTCAGATATATTTACAACAGTGCAGTGCGAAATTGTGTCGTGTGCTGCACACTAGCCGGAGTGTAGAAAATATACGTTTTTCCTCTCAGTTATACATTATACAGGGCAGTGAAAAATTTCTGTCGTGTGCTGCACACTAGCCGGAGTGTAGAAAATATAAGTTTTTCCTCTCAGTTATATATTACACAGTGCAGTGAAAAATTCTGTCGTGTGCTGCACACTAGCCGGAGTGTATAAAATATACGTTTTTCCTCTCAGTTATATATTATACAGTGCAGTGAAAAATTTAGTGGTTTGCGGGACAATAGCCGCCGTCTAAAGACTACGTTTTTCGTCTCAGTCATATATACTACAGTGCAGTGCGAAATTGTGTCGTGTGCTGCACACTAGCCGGAGTGTAGAAAATATACGTTTTTCCTCTCAGTTATACATTATACAGTGCAGTGAAAAATTTCTGTCATGTGCTGCACACTAGCCGGAGTGTAGAAAATATACGTTTTTCCTCTCAGTTATATATTATATAGTGCAGTGAAAAATTGAGTGGTTTGCAGTTCAATAGCCGCTGTCTAAAGACTACGTTTTTCCTCTCAGTCAGCCCCCCCCCCCCACGGAAAGTATGGATTCAGATTAGGCATACGCACAGGAACTCTTTTCAGGACCCTACCCAGAGACACAAACCACTGCTCAACAGCAACCTGAGCAGTTGCCCTGTCCCAATGCCCAAAATTTAGAACTTTCACAGTCTGTGGGTGATGAGAGTGTGGACTTAGTGCAAGTAGTGCATGAAGAGGTGTCGGATGATGATGATACTGATGATGAGACACGGTTGTCAGACAGTGACGTTGTTGTCAGGGCAGTAAGTCCGAGGGGGGAGCAGAGTGAGGAATCGGAGGAAGAGCTGGTGGATGATGAGGTGACTGACCAGAGCTGGGTTGGTAATCCAACTCAAGACAGTGCTTCTGAGGGGGAGGCAAGTGCAGCACCAGGACAGGTTGGAAGAGGCAGTGGGGTGGCCAGAGGGAGAAGCAGGGCCAGAGCAGGTAGATCAGCAACTGTTTCACGGAGTCAAGCTCCCGTACCGAGGCCTAGATGTTCGCAAGTCTGGAGGTTTTTTAAAGAAAGTGAGGATGACCGACGGACTGTGGTGTGCAACCTGTGCCACACCAGGATCAGCAGGGGAGCCACCAATACCAGCCTAACCACTACCAGCATGTGCAGGCATATGAGTGCTAAACACCCGACTCAGTGGAACCAAGGCCGTTCACCTCCTGCGGGTCATACCACTGCCCCTTCCCCTGTGTCACATGCTGGCTCGGCGAGTCAACCCCCCGCCCAGGACCCCGGCACGAGCGTCTCCCGCCCTACAACCACATCTTCACCTCCACGATCCTCCACAACCTCCACCAATGTGTCCCAGCCCAGCGTTCAGCTGTCTTTGCAGCAGACATTTGAGCGCAAGCACAAATCCAATTTCAGCCACCCACATGCACAAGCCCTAAACGTCCACATCTCCAAATTGTTGAGCCTGGAGATGCTGCCCTATAGACTGGTAGAGACTGAGGCTTTCCGCAACCTGATGGCGGTGGCTGTCCCTCGGTACTTGGTCCCCAGCCACCACTATTTTTCCCGGTGTGCCGTCCCAGCCCTACACCAGCACGTGTCAGAGAACATCATCCGTGCCCTGACCAACGCGGTTAGTGATAAGGTCCACCTAACCACGGACACGTGGACAAGTGCTGCAGGGCAGGGACACTATATCTCACTGACGGCACATTAGCTTAACTTGGTGGGGGCTGGGACCGAGTCTGACCCTGGGGCCGCTCATGTACTGCCCACTCCGAGGATTGCGGGGCCTACCTTGGTCACGGTTCCTCCAACCCCTCCTCCTCCTCCTCCGAATTACCATCCGTGGGCACGGCGCCTTCAGTTGGTAGCTCTAGGCGCAGCAGCAGTGCCGTGGGTAAGCGCCAGCAGGTGGTGCTCAAACTGCTGAGCTTAGGTGGCAAAAGGCACACCGCCCAAGAGCTGTTACAGGGCATCACGGCGCAGACCGATCTGTGGCTGGCACCGCTGAACCTCAAGCCAGGCATGGTTGTGTGTGACAACGGGCGTAACCTGGTGGCAGCTCTGCAACTCGGCAGACTGACACATGTGCCATGCCTGGCCCACGCGTTCAATCTCATAGTTCAGCGGTTCCTCAAGACATACCCCAATTTGTCAGATTGCTCACCAAGGTGCTCCGCATCTGTGCGCATTTCCGCAAGTCAACCACAGATGCTGCCACTCTCAGGGCAGCGCAGCGACGCCTACAACTGCCCGCTCACCGACTGTTGTGCGACTTGCCCACGAGATGGAATTCGACATTAAACATGTTATCCAGAGTTTACCAGCAGAGCGATTGTAGATGTCAACTTCCACCAGAACTGGTAGTCAGGTCAGTCAGCTTCCTCAAGTCTACAATGAGGAGTGGACGTGGATGTCTGATATCTGTCAGGTGTTGAGCAACTTTGAGGAATCAACACAGATGGTCAGCTCGATGCCACCATTATCAGCCTCACCATCCCGCTGCTTTGCCTGTTGAAAAACTCACTGCTCAGCATGAAGTCAGCAGCTTTGCGCTTGTCACAGGAGATGGGGGAAGAAGATACGTCGCTTGATAGCCAGAGCACCCTCCGGTCTGTTTCTCAGCGCCTATTGGAGGAGGGGGATGGGGATGAGGAGGAAGAGGAGGAGAATGTTGGCGAGACAGAAGAGGGTACCAATGCTCAGTCCTTCTTAACTCTTGATCGTGTATGGGCTGAAGAGGAGGAGGAGGAGGAAATGGAGAGTCAGGCCAGTGAGGAGAGGGAATTCTTGCGTGTTGGGACTCTGACGCACATGGCAGACTTCATATTAGGCTGCCTATCCCATGACCCTCGCGTTAGAAGCATTTTTTCAAACACCGATTACTGGGTGTTCACTCTCCTGGACCCACGGTACAAGCAGAACCTTTCCACTCTCATCCCTGTAGAGGAAAGGAGTATGAGAGTGAATCATTATCAACAGGCCCTGGTGCACAAGCTGAAACAATCCTTCCCATCTGACGCCGCTAGTGGCAGAGTGCGTGGTTCTGTGGGCCAAGTAGCGGTGGAGAGGAGGCGAGCAGGCAGCTTGTCCAGCACTGGCATGGGAACGCTCTCCAAGGCCTTTGCCAGTTTTATGTCACCCCAGCAAGACACTGTCACCTGTCCCCAGTCTAGGCAGAGTACGGGGGAGCTGTACAGAAAGATGGTGAGGGAGTACCTAGCTGACCATACCAACATCCTGTGTGATCACTCTGCTCCATACAACTACTGGGTTTCAAAGCTGGACACGTGGCCTGAACTGGCGCTGTACGCCTTTGAGGTGCTGGCCTGCCCTGCCGCTAGCGTGTTGTCAGAGCGGGTATTCAGTGCAGCTGGTGGCGTCATCACCCATAAGTGTACATGCCTGTCAACTGACAGCGATGACAGGCTGATGCTTATTATAATGAACAAAGCCTGGATTTCACCGGAATTCAAATCTCCTCCGGGGGAAAGCAGCTAAAGAATAAGATTCCTTATGTATCCAATTCCTCTCCTCTACTCCTCCTCCTCCTCCTTCTCTTCATTGCCAAACGCTGACCCAAAAGGGAATTTTTTAGAGGGCCAACTGGCACTCTTTTAAGACAATGTTTCCAGAGGGCCACCTACAGGCCCTCTCTCCAAACAATTTTTCAGGAGCGTCAACTACAGACACTCTAAAACAATTTTTCAGGAGCGTCAACTACAGACACTCTAAAACAATTTTTCAGGAGCGTCAACTACAGACACTCTAAAAAAAATTTCAGGAGCGTCAACTACAGACACTCTAAAACAATTTTTCAGGATCGTCAACCACAGGCACTAAAAAAATTTTTTCGGAAGGTCGACTTCAGACACTCCAAAAAAAATTTTTTGTGGAGGCTCACCTACAGCCATTTGACTACAATCTCAGTCGGACAAAGGCATTGATGGTGTCACCGCCATGCTGTGTCAGGCTAAATTTTTATGTGCTTCGCCTGCTCCCGCAGTGTATCTCGGTCACTCTGTAGTCACAGCCATACAGGGCCACGATAAATTTTTATGTGCTTCGCCTGCTCCTGCATTGTAACTCAGTCACTCTGTAGTGACAGCCATACAGGGCCACGATAAATTTTTATGTGCTTCGCCTGCTTCTGCAGTGTAACTCGGTCACTCTGTAGTCACAGCCATACAGGGCCACGATAAATTTTTATGGTCTGGGTGAGCACAATTGCCTTGAGGGTCACCACCAGGCTGTTGCCCGAGAATTTGGGGTAATGGTGGGATTAGGCAGCCTCAGAGGCATCCATGCATGCTGCCCCTGTTGTTTCCTGTCCATTTCCGTGGTGTTTCCATCATTTTCTGAGGTTTCCAGGTTTTCACCCAGCCTTCCCTAGGCAGAGTCTTGGTCCCCTGCAAAAAATGCTCGAGTCTCCCATTGACTTCAATGGGGTTCATTATTCAAATCGAGCACCCGAGCATCAGGAAAAATTCGACTCGAATAACGAGCACCTGAGCATTTTAGTGCTCGCTCATCTCTAGTTATAACAGAAAATAACGGAATCCATAAGGCGGAAGTCAAAATTTAAGAGGCATTTCATTTTGATCTGTTATGTCTGTGGACAATCATAACAGATCCCTTTGGTTCCTGTTATGCAAGATGGAAAACAAAGTCCTGTCAACAGGACTTTTTTTCATTCTGCATAATGGATACCAGGACAGATCCGTTATGCTTTCCATAGACTTGTATTATGAAGGATTAAAACGGAAAGGCTCTTAAAGACTTCCATTTTGACTTCCGTCTTATGGATTCTGTTATTTTCCATTATAATCATTAGAGATGAGCAAATCATCCAAAATTCGGGGAATGTTCGACGAATTTATGACAAGATTCGTTCCTAATACGAATTTATTCGGTCGAATTTTCGTTCAAAAATAATCGTTGTTTTGCGAACATTCCTACTCAAATTCCGAACATACAGTCAGCGTTGTTAAAAGTACGCAATACGTAAGCATTAGAGTACAAAGTGTGCACTAATCCTTAGCCTTTTGACTCGCAATTGCATCATACGCACGAGGCTAGGCCGCAACGTACAGTCTTTAGAGGCAGTCCATATGAGCTAGAAAAGTAAGGTGCTAGCTATCTGGCTAAGTGCATAATTCACTAAAAAACACCATACAATAAGTGCATTAATATAGGACACATTCCAGTACCTGAAAAAGAATACACACAATGGGCTAAAGTGCTTGAACGTTGCTGAACCTGTAAAAACATTATTGCTAAAATACAGCAAAGACAATTATGCAAACATTTTAGTGCGATTTCACATTTGCAAGCATAAGGCAAAAGGCTCATATATACGTTTGAGTCTCACCTCGAGTCATGGCTGCTTGATAATAAAACACTGGAACACAGTCCAAAATGCAATTGTAATCCACGTGAGGTAATTTTATAATCCAAACAGGTAATGTGTAATCCACATGGATAATATAAAATAGCAGCAAATAGAGAACCCTTTTTGCAAAGTGGGCTCCCAAATAACCTGCATGCTTAGGAGCAACCGGGAATTTTCAGCAGAATGGGGGGGGTCCTGACAAGCCATGACCATCTGGGTGAGAGTCAAACGGGGACAATAAAAACATAAACTAAAAACAAGTGCCAACTAGCTCTCACCTGTCAGGTGCAGTCCATGGTGTGGCTCCCATAGGTCCTCTTGAAATGTCCTTTAAACCAGCCAGTAGTTGGGTTCCTCAGATGAGGGACCTGAAGGCCTCCTCGCTTGAGCTACTACTGAACGACATCAGAGGACGCTCCTGCCTTCTATAGGCCAAGCTCGCTGCCATGGTGGAACTCCACTGCCCTCTTCTTCCGGAAGTCGGACTTGACCGGGTCCGGGTGGTGGTCACACAGGCGAGCGCTGCGCTTTTCCGGATCCTCCTGCCGAAACAGCAGGGGTAAGGACTTCTGGCTGCAGCGGTGGAGGCAAGGTTGCACCCAGGGAAAAAGCCCTAGCTCCCCTGACTGCTGCGGGCTTCATCTTCCAAGTTAGTTGGTACTGGTGGATCACCGTGGATTGGAATGTAAATGATGACTTTGTCAGCTGACCCAGCTGAAAGGACTGTGATGGTGGTGGTGGTGGTGGCAGTCCAGGTATCAGAGGCTGTGGCTTCTTCCTGAAGCGGAGGGTGCCATCACCTGGTGGCTCCTCCGGCCAAACTTCAGTTGGTGATGTTGGGACCAGGGGCTTAGATAGTAGGGTAACCCCAGTAGCAAAGGGGCCTTTTAGGGATGCCATAGGGGTGTACTCCACTTGATTCCCCACGTACAGGCTGTGATGGGGTTGGAGCAGGTACAGCCGTTTAACTGACCTGCGGCCCATGAAGTACTCCTCCCCGTCCTCGTTGTCCTCCAGGAAGACAGAGCCTCGCTCCACAGAAAATCACAGGACAGTTCCCTTTCTGCGCTCCAAATTAGGATCCCGGCCTAGGATGGTCCAGTACCTGGATCACCCAGTCCTCCACAGCACTCTTGTAGTCCCACAGGGTCTGCGCGTTGGCTGCCACCGATGGCCGGCACAATCGGGTTCTGTCTTATGGAAGGTGTTGTTGATCTCCTCCTGGGTGCACGTGCCACAGCAGCCGCACCAGCCGCCTCACAATTCGCGGCAACCTCAGCAGCTGGTAAGGAGAATAAGGGCACTGAAGCTGGGTTTCTCATCTTGATTTCAAAGTGTGACACCCTGATGTCTGGAGCGGGCGGTGATTCGGGGAACTCGTTTCCAAAAACCATCTGATTCCAGTTCGGACGCAGCGCTTTAGCCATGCTTGCTGTACTGATCAGTGTTCAGCTCTGGTCTAAACTGGTTCAGAGGAGGGTGGAGTACTGAGGGAGGAGTCTTCACTCCCTATACATGCAAATAGTTAGATCCCGGTTGGCCGGATTGGTATTTTCCAGTTCTGAGGGGGGCGTATCTTCACTTTCCCGCTTCACGAAGAATGCATACGTTACGTACATAGCGTACGTAGCGTACGGATCGTACATAGCGTTAGCGTTTAAAATTTTCCGAAAATTTACGAATAATACGGAGTGAATCTGAAAAAATCCGGATTCGCTTCGGAGTAGAAAATTTGTAAGATTCGATACGAATCTACGAAGCGGCGAATAGATTCGCTCATCTCCAATAATCATGTCATTTTTTTTAATTTTTTTTTTTAAATATTTATTTGCAAAAATTATCATTACATTATACTAAATAGGTAAATTGCGCACACAGGCACTGTCCAAAGATAGACGGTAAAAGAAGAAACAAAAATAAATAAATTGCAGCCAATCAGAACACATAATATGAAAATCTGAAGCAAAAAGAAGCAAAATACGAAACACAAATAATAACTAGCATTATGTTCACACAAGAAAAATAAATAAGTGAATAAAACAAATACTGAAGACTACAGAATAAAAATAATAATAAATAAAAAGAAAGCAAAGAAAGTAAACAAATAAACCATATGTTCTTATCCTCGGTCCAAATCATAAAACATAATGTGTAAAATATAAGTGCTAATATATAAATATATATACTAGAATCCAGGCAATTCCCTGGTCACAGATTGTTTCTATACGATAACCACGGCTGCCATACCGTAAGGTACTTTAGATGAGTACCTCGTTCCCACCCCACCAACTCCTCCATTCGTGCTAATTGATCTACTTCCTGATGCCATATGCCTACTGTTGGGGGGTCAGAGGAGTGCCATTGAGATGGAATAAGTTGCTTAGCTGCTGTGAGGAGGTGTGTTGCTAGATCACCCACCCGTGGTGTAAAAGTCAAAGTAGGCATCCACAGAAAAATCAGAGCTGGTGTTGGAGAGATGGAGACCCGGCATACTTTTTCAATCACTTCCAGAACAGACTCCCAAAATGGGCGTAACACAGGACAATCCCACCAAATATGTGAAATGGTTCCTGAAGCCAATCCACATCTCCAACAATCATCTTCTGACTTTAAGCCAATAGAGGCCAAGTAAGAGGGTGTTCTATACCATCTAGTATAGAGTTTAAAAGATGACTCCTGAGCCCTCACACAGCAAGAGAACCCATGGGACATCTTAGCAAGCGAACTCACCTCATCTGTTGAGAAGGTTTTAGCAAGTTCTTTCTCCCATGCCATAACATAATAAAGCTTAAATACTGGTGAGGGAGCGATGAGCTTATTATAACAATACGACAACAGTTTACTTGGGAGTTTGGAACTGGTGAGCACATCATCCAGCCAGCACTCTTTCCTACATTCTGGGAATTTTGCTCTAAACCTGGCCCCCACCACTGAAAAGTCAGACAAAAAAGGAGCAGGGAAACGAGCAAGAGAAGGAGTGGACAGCAATAATGTCACAAGAGGAGCGGTCACAAATGCATAAAGATCAGATAGCGCCTTACTCCAGAAATGTGTGCAGAGAGGCGGCGTCAGCAAGGGACTCTCTCTAAGAAAAGCAGGGACTAATGACAAAGGCATAGCTGAAGAAGGTAATGTCCCAAAGCCGGAAGATGAGGACAGAAAAGAAAAGAGGACATGAAGAGTAGCGAACGTTAGCGGATGAGTAGTCTCAAAAGCAACCGGTAGAGGACCCTGTCTCCACAACGAAGCCAAATATTGTTGGGGAAACAGACACCTCTCCAAATCCACATACAATGGCAAGTCACCAGGGGTCTCATAAGGAAAAACTAAAGTAAGCCATTAAGATGTGCTGCTTTATAATAGACACGGAGATTGGGCAAACCAAACCCTCCGTCTCTCTTGCGTAGTGTAAGATGATAATAAGAAATTCTAGGTTGTGCTCGGTTCCACAAGAATTCTGAGAACACTCTACGCACTGCAGTAAAGAAGGACAAGGGAATAGAAATAGGGAGGGTTTCAAATAAGAAGTCAAATTGGGGAAGAATATACGTTTTTAAGAAGTTCTTACGCCCCATCCAAGAAGCAAAGGGAAGATGAAGAGTACGCAGACGATCAGTAACTTTGCGAAGAAGTGGGGAATAATTATGTTTAAAAAGAAGTTTAGGATCAGGGGTGAGATAAACACCTAGATATTTTATTAAAGCAGTTGCCCATTAAAAGGGAAGGGAGCTATGCAGGGGCTGTATAATCCGCTCAGGAGTCGAGACATTCAATACCTCTGATTTGGTATAATTAACCTTAAAATTAGACACCACTCCAAACTGATCAAATAAAGAGAGAAGCTTTGGAAGGGCGCGGGCAGGGTTAGCTATAATAACTAAGAAATCATCGGCAAGCGCCGCAGTTTTGTGTTCAAAAGAACCTACTTTAATACCAGCAATGTCCGAGTCCTGACGGATTTTTTGCACAAGGGTCTCCATTACTAAAACAAATAAAGCCGGGGATAAAGGACAACCCTGTCTAGTCCCATCTCGTATTTGAAAGGTCGGAGACAGGGTGCCATTGATTTTAAGTTTAGCATGAGGGCAGGAATATAGAGACATTATAGCCAAAATAAATTGGGGTGGAAACTTAAATTTATTTAAAGTACTTTGCATAAAGGTCCAACTGACCCTATCAAAGGCCTTCTCAGCATCAGTGCCGAGAAGGACCAATGATGAGCCAGAGGATCTAGCACTACAAATCAGTTGTATTACTCTAGAGGTATTGAATCTCCCTTCTCGCATAGGCACAAAGCCCACTTGTTCTGGGCCCACTAGACAAGGAAGAAGCAACTGTATCCTGAGGGCGAGAATCTTTGCCCACCATTTCAAATCCGCATTTAGAAGAGAAATGGGGCGATAGTTCCCACATTGCTCCATATCTTTACCTTCCTTGGGTATAAGAGTGATATAGGCCTCAAGAGCCTGTGGGTGCAAAGACGACCCCCCCAGGATAGAGTTCCAAAAAGTAGTAAAATGAGGAACCAAAATTTTACAAAACTGCTTATAATACAAAATCATGTTATAACGGAAAACAAAAACGGTATCCTTAACAGTCATGTGAACCTGCCCTTAGAGACATTCTGCCTTTTGTAGAAGAACTAGAGTTGTTTAGTAGACTCGAAATACAGATAAAACAAAGAGGGGAGACAGACACTAGAAGGGAAGGGGGGAAGGGTTCTACCGCAAGGTCGTGGCAAATGACAATCATTTTGTGGTATGGGTATGTAGATCCTTAAATCGAGAGCAACAATCTGTTTCATTGATCATAAATGGAATAAACAATCCATGGAGCCAGCCTGTGAGTACAGTTGTTAGCTTTTCATTAATCATATAGAAGTCTGTCTTTTAACTTCTAAAAAATCTAAAGAGATTTTTTCCAGGCAGTAGCAATTGTCCGCCTGGTTGCCAAGAAAAAAGAAACCAGTCAATCTCTGTGGGTGCAAAGTGATCCCTGGGATTTTCTTAAGTAATCTCTCCAAAGGGTCCTTTCTGAGGTTATAACCTGTTAATTGATGAAGAAGTAGATCCATATCCAAAGTATCTTCGCCCAAGGACAAGTCCACCAAAATGTGTAACATGTCACGTAAGGATTGACAACCTCAAAAACAACTGGGGGTAGCCCAGTACTCATGGGCAATCATGGATGGACCTAAATACCACCAAAATAGGATTTTAAAGGACATTTCAAGAATCAATGTATTTTGAGTGTGCCTAAATGATCCTGGAGAATTATTTCACAGAGGAAATAGAGGGTTTTTTCAGTAAAGGTAATAAGGATAGATGTGGGGAGATTAGGTAGGCTGAATATTTAATGCAGTCCCAGATTCTGAGAGGGTGCTTGGTTATTGGGTTGGTAATGGCAGGTTGGAAGGTAAACAGCATCCAAAGAATTGAATTAATGGATAAGGGAGCAACCTCTAAGGCTTCAAGCGAGAGTGAAATTGGGGCGTCCATGGAAGAGTGGAGTAGGGCCAACTGGGATATCTGGGTCAGACCACACATAGAGTATACATTTCTGGGCCCCTGTGCACAAGAGAGACATAGCAGACCTAGAGAAGGCTCAAAGGGGGGCAACTAAAGTAATAACTGGAATGGGTGGACTACAGTACCCAAGATTGTCAAAATTAGGGTTATTTAGTTCAGAAAAAGATGACTGAGGGTCAGTACAGAGATCCCGCCCATCATCTATATATTCCCAGGACTGTGACTGTGATAAGGGGACATCCTCTGCATCTAGAGAAAAGAAGGTGTCTCATCAACATAAAAGGGTGTTCTTTATGGTAAAAGCAGTGCTGGAAGAGGTGGTGATGGTGAGCTCTCTGGAGTTTAATAATATTACAGGTTATAGTTAATAAGATTTCTGGAGATCCAGGGAGTTATTCTGACTGTCTGATTGGAGTCAGGAAGCAATTGTTTTCCCCTAAAATGAGGAAAATTGTCTTCTACCTCGTGTTTTTTTTTTGGATTGGATCCTTTACCGTGCACCCTCTCTCTGTTGTTCCCTGTTTGTGTGTGGTCCTCACATGTATTTCAGCACAGGGACTGCTACTCAGTTGTGGGGTCACTGCCTAGGGTGACCGTGCAAGTAGGTAGGGATAGTGAGTCCGGGAAGTTTTAGGGCTGCTCTATCCCTGTTTGTGTTTGACAGTACAGTGATCCCTCAATATACAATGGCCTCAGGATACAATATTTTCCACATAGAATGGTCTTTTCTGACCCATCGTAAGTTAAAACCAGACTCAACATACAATGTCTCAGACCCAGATCCAACTAATCAAGGCCTCTTCTCTGGTAAAATTGTTGTATTAGTAACTAGTTAGCAGCTATTCCTGACTGTTATATGTAAGGACTTATATTACCTGTCTTAGTTATCTGCTTATTTTTCTTAAATCTTCATTTACTATTATCTTGGATGATGTTTTGGGGCTTTGGAACCGATTACTCTAGTTACAATGGTTTCAACATACAATGGTCGTCCTGGAACCAATTAATATTGTATCTTGAGGGACCTCTGTAGTCATGTTATCCTGACACTTAGCATTCTAGCTAACAAGATGAAAAGTTTTTTAATTTAGAGTGTAGTACCTCTGGTTTGACCAGCATAGTTTATGTTTGACAGTATCAGTAAGGCACAAATTGAGTTCTGTTTTCATGTGGGAAAGGTTATGAGCGAAGTCCTTCGAGTGCTTGTGGTTGGGAGACCTTTTGTTTGAGTTGTTAATTAAACATACATTCACATTTACGATGGACAGCTGTCTGTATTAGCAATCCTCGATGTACAGTTTTATGGACCTCCCAGAGAGGTATAGGAGATGAGACCAAATGGGCATTAGTTACAAAATATTCTTCCAGACTCGTTTTAAAAGAGGAGAACACCTCAGAAATAGCTAACAGGGAATTACTGATAGGCCAAGAAGGGGACGGTGTTTAGACATAATGGACCGGCAAGAAATGGAAATATGGGCTATGGTCTGACCATGTAGTTAAGTGTATTCTTGAGTCAGCTACCTGAGGTAAAATGAAACAGAAGGGAGAATATGATCTATTCTAGAATACAGCAGGTGCGGAGCTGTAAATGTGCATAGTCCTTCATAGTGGGGTGGATGTTTCGCCAGATATCTACAAGATGAAAGCAATGGGGAGGTTTTGACAGTATCTGAGGCAGAGGTCTACGATAGAGGAGGGGATTGAATGGAAGTGTGGAGGATTTATCTAGAATCAGATTCAGTTTCTTTGACCAATTTTCTTACTGTATTCTCCACAGAACTATGTGTTGGTAAGGCTACATTCACACAATGTTTGCATCCGTAAGCTCCCTAACAAGCAAAATGTAAAGGATAACATTACTCAAATTAAATGAAAGAGTTTTCGGGTCCTATGAATAAATGCTTATACTCACCATATACTAAAAAGTTCTGCATCCAATTTTATATGTACTATTGTTTTCAAGATCTCTAATTCCTGTCATTTAGAAACATCATAAACTCTAATAGGATTAGTCCTGTAGCAACTAAGAGGTCCAGGAAAATGTGAAGCAAAGCTCCTCTCTTCCCCTGATGTGCACATAAGTGTCTGCAGTCCATTCAGCATTAGTGCCCTCCCATCTGTTTAAGCCCAAGTGTCCCCCAGGCTTGTGGAGGCTGCAACCTTAGGGTATCAGTCTTGGCCTTGGTCCAGCATAGAGCCACCTGTACTTTCATAGTAGTTCATTGACTACTAATCCGATCCTGTGATGCATTTTGCTTCTTCACAGCCTCTAGAGAGCATGTGCAGTGCAGCCAAAAACATCATGGTTGCTCAGGCCATCAGCCCAGTAGCTCAACATCCATAGAGGAGCTCAAAATTTGCCTGAATAGTTAGCATCTTCTCACTTCAGATCCTGCCCCTATAGTACCCCAGAATAAGGTACTTGCAAACTCTTCTTGTTATGTAATGTTATTTAATATGTTAATGCCTTGTCATGTACCAGCACATCTCTGTAAGGATCGGGGTTAATAATCTTGACTTTGCCCCTGTAGGAGCCTAGCTCAGTGAGTAGTGTGCTAGTGGAGGAAGTGAGAAGAAGCTACATGCAGTCATTATCTTTGAGAAATTTACACAAAGTGACTTCAGAACTGAACAGGACCTTTAAAAAGTGGGTTTCTTGAAACATCCCAAAATTACAAAATGATGGCAAAATGATGATTACAATGTAGACATATGAATTTTACAAATTCAAATCTAGAAAATAGTGAATTTTTCAAAATTTTCTCTAAATTTTGGATTTTCTTTATAAATAATGGAAAGTGCCACAAAAATGATGAAAGACCCTTACGAAAGCACTATATGGCCGCAACACCTACAGGTCTGTAATTTGGAACTGTAGAGACTCCAAGTGCAGCCATACAGGCTCCAAACATGTGTCTTTGCCATATGGATGAAGCCTATCATACTGAAAACAAACAAAAGCGCTGTCATGACAGCAATAACAATAATTGTCACCTTTCCAAAACGTCTATGATTTTTTTATTTTTTTTTAAAAGGGGAGACCTCCCAGACTTCTGGAAGAGTTGGGAGCAGGGGGAGACCTCCCAGACTTCTGGAAGAGTTGGGAGCAGGGTCAGGTAGTTGGGAGCAGTTCCATAAAAGTGGGGGGGGGCAGCAGGAGGGCCATGGGCCACGAGCGCTTCCCTTGTGGAAGCACTTATTTCTGCATCACTGTTCTCAGGACACCGATACAGTTGAACGCTGCGGCATGGCATGGGAGTGATGTATCCCTGCCCCACCGTTCCCTCTAATAGGCTTTAGTCCTAGTGCCTGTAGCCTATCAGAGGCTGGTGCCATCATCATCATCACACTGCCTGAGCAGGGCTGCATACAGCACAGAGCACAGACCGGAAGAGGTCTGTGTCTTGCACAACAACGCTGACAGCGGAATGGAGGTAAGTATTTCAGTTTATTATTTTTATTTGGCAGTGTGCTGTTGGGCCACAATGGAGGGTCATTATTTTTTAACTGGGCCAAGCACCATGGGGACATTGGGGGTTCTAAAAGGGGGCATTTTTGTACTGGCATACATTATAAGGGGGCCACTATTGGGACATTCATTCTTATGAAGGCACTAAAAGAGGGTAATTTTTTTGTACACGCACACATTATAAGCGGGCATTTTTTTGTACTGGCACACATTGTAATTCCAGTATTAAGATCCTCTGCCGGACAACGCAAGTGTGAAAGTAACCTAAGAGGGGTGAAGTGAAGGGTTGTCTTACAGTGATTGGTTGACCGACATAGCTGACAGAGGGAGTGGAAAAGAATAGAGTCTGTCCTGTTTTCAAGTTATTCTAGTTTTTAAAATGACCCCGCAACTATTATTAAATTATAATGATCTGTTGGTAGTTGTTGGTAGTTGTGGGCAGTTGTGGGCAGTTGTGGATCATCTGGAGATGCATATGTAAAAATTCACCAAGAGGTCAAAAAATGTTATATATATTTTCGAATATGTTCTTATTTCATATTTCATCTGTACAGAGTTTTGCAAAATGATAAATCAAAAGGACTGTCTCATGAAGACAACCCATTTTAAACAGAAACCATCCTGGAAAATATCTTGAGTCCAGTGGTGTCTGACCACATATTTACTCTGCAGCGGCCACTACAGGAGAACTGTAGTGTTACATGTCAGCCATTCAAATACCACTATTTAAAAAGGTATTCTGCTTACTAAATTTTTTCTGCATTTACTGGATTGGAGATAAGTAACTCATAGATGGTTGTCCAACTAATGGGACCCCACCTATGCTCAGAATGGAGGTCCCCTGTCAAAACAGAGTTGCAGATTCAGCATGCGCTCTCCCACACCATTTATTTTCTAGACCCATAGAGAATGAATGGAACAGCATTAAGATGAGTGAACAGGAACACTGTTTTTCAGAATCAGTGGGGGTTCTAGCATTTGGACCTCCACCAGATCAGTTAATTATCTTGTCGCCAGTGGATAGGGGATAACATGTAATACATGGGTGTACTTGGTCCATCACTCTCACTGAGCTGCTCTTGGTGACAATCCATAACATTCATTGAACCAAACAGAGCACCTTGAAAGTGGTTGTGTCCTTTATGAGACAACCATTTTACACAGAATGACAGAGTGTGAAAATATTCATTGTGTGAATAAGATGTTAAATGTTGTATATTAATTTTTTATTATTACTATTGTCCTTTTTTTATTATTTCTAACCTTTTAGTAGCTTTTTCTCTACAAAAGTAGACCTTTAGTTGCTATTAGTAACAGATATAGATTCCACATACAGTAGTTTCATATAAACTGTGGTTCTATCATCAATTCCATTCTAAAATGTATCTGATTTATATATTCTGATTCAAATATATAAATAATAATGTCCACTAGCTTCATTTCTATAAAATATTCAGATGCACATAATTTGACCCCAGCAGTATTGCTGCTTCTAATCCCCTGTGGCCAGATGTCCTTCACTCCTTGATAACAATCCTAGTTTCAACATTTCTGCACGGATTGACAAGGTGTAATGTAATATACTGAAATGTGCCAGTAATGTAGTTTGAAAGCAATAGTAATATTACAAACTGTATAAAAAATGTTATTGAAATGAACTATGCAGTTATTAGTGTATGTGCCCTTCCTGGGAAATCAGCAATAATATCCTGTCCTAACTCTCAGTCTTGTTCCTATTACACCTTAATGGTTATACAGCTATAACTTAACGAAACACTCCAAGCAGAGTGTTCCTTAAATGGGTTGACCATTTTCTGGCTACTTGTAACCCATGTGTATGCAAGATCAGCTAGTGATCATCTATCCTGTAAATAGGCCATCACTATTGGGTAGTGCATGACAGGGATACTCTCATTGGCATTCTCTGACTCACTGTGTCATGTTCTGCTCCATTGGGTTCTGCACTAGGCGTTATACTGGAGTGTTCTTCTAAAGCAGGGCTACTAAACTGCCAGACCATGGTCAGGACTCCAGGACCACCTTTATGTAGGGGCACTTGAAGGGGCAGCTCTATGGGGGGGGGGGTCACTTAATGGGACATCATACTGTGGGAGGTCGACATAAGTGTGCAACATACTGTGTGGGAGCCACTTAAAGGAAATCTGTCACCAGGATAATTGCTGCTGAAGTAAAGCCATGGCCTAATAGCACTTAGTACCTAATTTACAGATTTTGTTCCAGCAAAAGATGTTTTCTATCTTCTGAAAATCCAGTTTATTTGGTATGCAAATGAGCCAGTAAGGTGCCCAGAGAGGCGTCACTCTTGCAGGTAGGAGCCCAGCCACACCTCCTGCTAGTGCACAAACCCGCCCTCATGCTGGGAGCAGGGAAAAGGGGGCGGAGTTATGGCTTGAATGTGATGTAGGAGGCGTGCCTATGCTCCTTCCTGCAAGAGTGACGCCCCTCCGGGCACCTTACTGGCTCATTTGCATACCAAATAAACTGGATTTTCAGAAGATAGAAAAGATCTTTCGCTGGAACAAAGGCATATCTGTAACTTAGGTATTTGTGCTGCTGGCAGTATTTTGTGATGGACTGTGGTATTTGGCTCTGTTGAGGTGGTATAATGTGCCACAATATGGTATTGCTGGTCCTGCCTTCCATCAATTTGGACCCAACTACAAAACGGGGCCACTTTTAGTATTTTTTCCAGGGCCACTCTAAGTTCCCACTCCGCCCCTGGCTATTAGGCTATGGCTTTACTTTAATAGCGAATATCCTGGTGACAGATTTCCTTTAAGGGGACATTGTACTGTGTGGAAGCTACTTAAGGGGGCATTACTCTGTGTGGGGGCATTTAGGGGGACATAATACTGTGTAAGGGGGCACTTAGAGGCCATCACTTTCTGTTGGCAGCACTTAAGTAATTATCCTACTGTGAGAGGGTACTTAGGGGCATCATACTGTGTGATAGCACTAAGGGAGCATCACACTGTGTGGGGGCACCAAAAGAGGGCGCACTTAGATGACATCCTACTGAAAGGAGGGCACTTTGGGGCACTAAGAGGGCATTGTGGTGAGGCACTAAGGGGGCATCATACTCTATGGAGGGGATTAAAGGGATATTTTACTGACTGAGGGGCATAATTACTGTTACGTAACACTAGGAGGACATTTTTACTGCGTGGGGAGGTACTAATAGAGCACTATTATTGTGTGGTCAGCAGAAGGGGGATTAGGCAGGACTAGAGGTGTGGATCATTGTAAAAAAAATTCACACATCACGAGCGTTGTCCCTCCTTACATTTTTTTTTAAGTTTTGGACCTTCACTGTATAGCAGAGCCAGGTATGTAGAAAAAGTACTTGAGTAACCCTGCTCTAAAGGGTTATTCAAAATTAGAATTCCTTTTTTCAGAAAAGTGCTCTATCTATCCATTGGCTGTGTCTGTTACAGTTCAGCCCCACTGATGGTTGTTTACACAGTGGTATACGGTGCCACATGCAGTGACCCAAAGGGGAATTACTTTGAGGAAGATGGTAGTAGTAACGGTGGCACAGAGAAGAGTGGTAGTGGTTTACAGTGGCTGTCCTCACTCTGATTCTCCCTGGGGCCAAGCAGTGAATAGAGGACCCACCCTTTCTTTCCTTGGTGCACACCCTGAGCCTTTTGGGGGCTTCTAGCTTGTGGTAATTGGGGTGCCCTTGATGGTATACGATTGGTAGGGTACAAGAAAAGAGGGCAGGTGCAGGGCCGGAGAAAGGATTGAGTAAATCACCAAGTCCATTTGATTGCAATAAATAAAGTCTCCCCTTACCGAACAGACAATGAGAATAATAAATAATGTTCTCATTAACTTTGCAGTTCCGAGGCTGGGGGTGCAGATCATAGATTCATATGGGCAATCAGTCGTAAAGTGTGGTGGGTATCAGAGGCAATTAACCTTTTCCACAAGCAGCAAAGTCTTAATGTCATAAACGAGTGGTACCTTACTGTCCGAATCCATTGCGCCGCCTTGATGGCTGCAATCCTTCTGTCTGTTCTGTTTCACTAAGGAGTAGTCTCTCAGTTAAGTTGTTCTCTGGCAGCTTTTCAGTTCTCAGAAATGGTATTTCATGGATGAAGCTTCTATTTGTGCCTAGTTAGCAGGTGTGTGTTGCGTCTAGTTCTGCTCAGCTAACACTCTCTAACCAGAAGAGGCCTGAACCAGACGGTCTCCATGGTAACCTAACCAAGAATGCCAGTGTTAACTGTTTTATGTGCATGAAAGATGGGATTGGTAATTGTGGCCCTGAGGGTCGTGGTAGTACTCACAGAACACTTTGACAATCTCCATTCTGGTACTCCCTAGGCCCATGCAGTGACTAAAGGGTGCACTTTTTTCCCTCAGGGCCATGGGCGTAGCTATAGGGGGTGCAGAGGTAGCAGTCGCTACCCGGCCCAGGAGCCTGAGGGGCCCCAAAGACCCTTGTAACGCATAAGAAGACACACAGAGCACTAAGAGGAGGGGGCCCAAGCTGAACTCTTGCACCAGGGCCCATGAGCCTTTAGCTACGCTCCTGCTCAGGGCGTACCCTGATATTGGGGCTCCTGCCTGATAATTGGGGTGCCCTTGACAGTAGATGGTTTGGTAGGTTTGCAAGGCAAGAGGGCAGATGTAGAGGGCCAACTGATGTACAATGGAGCCAATGACCAGGATGCAAGTCTTTCTTTACTGTAATGAAGATGGGAGTAGTAGTACATAAAACATTAAAATGGCACTATTCCAAACTATGTCTCAGTGCAATTCTCTCCAAAAGTAGCATATAGAAAACAACAATGATGACTGTAGTATGTCCTCTTTCTCTAAAGACACTTTTCACTCTCTCAACAGAACCACAGGCATGCATTGAGTTTCCTTTTGAACTCCTAAAGTTCCCGAGCTAAGAGGTGCAGAACCAAGATAAAGGTAGCAAATCCATCTGAAAGTGCGGTAATGTCACAGCTAGGGAGAAAAAAAATCCACCTTCTCCCTGTGACACGCTCCACTGCAATTGGCCAGCTCACAGCCAAGGAGAAGGAGACACTCCCTGAGAAACACTGCCATCTCCTCCTCCCTGTACCGATAGTATGGATTAGCATACAGGGTGGGAAACCAGAAAGGGGGGCACAGCAGGACAACAGAGCAGCCCATCGAAAAAAAATAAGAGATGTCACATCTCCTCAATATGCCCTACACTGGCAGGTACTTATATTGTAATGTCAGGACAGGTGAAAGATCTTCCTTAAGCTGAGCCTTAATATATTTGTGTAGTATTCCAAAACGGATTCTATGCATTTTAATATTTCCTCCGATCAAATCTTATTTCAGCAATCCCTTCTGAGAATCTACAAAGGCCATACATGAGATATCTCATGAATTGGTTGCCAGTCACCTGACTATGGTCTGAAGTACAATTCTGTTATTTTTCTATTTTTCTACACAGCCTAAGAGCAGTGTGACAACCTCCTTATCAACAACTGTTTCCTACAGGAGTGAAAGGTGGAAGTTCACTTCTGCAAATAACTGCATTAAACTGTTGAGCCCTGTACGGGTAGCTACAGCCATGTCTCTCCTCATGCACTATATTAACACCAGGGTAAACCTTTGACACCTCTTGGGACTGAGAAGAAGAACTACTGATCTCTGACCAAATGCTCTTGTGAAGCAGAAACTACCTCATTTTGGCATATGACCAACGTAGGGGAAAAAATTGGCGCCCACTCCATTCACCTATAGCAGGGCTGACTCTTCCAAGGATCTGTAAATATTTCAGCAGCAGAGATGTTTCAATGGGATCACCAGTGTGTAATTTCCCCAAATTTTACTTCCAATCCAAAATCTGGTCAATTTGAGCCAGACAAATTGCACAAATTTCACATATAAAATTCAGTACGCCAGTGAGCAAAACCAGGCAGGGAGCGGAGCCCTGGCTTGCCCATAATGCCTTGCAGTCAGCCTCAAAGCCAGTCAGGAGGGAAAATATTGACTTGTCCATGTAAGATCCCAAGCAGAGATGCTATTTTTATGCTCAGCCACTGAAGGGATAGGACATGTCTGTCATAGAAACAGCAGTTAGATATGCAAAACAGCCATTTTAGAGTCTTACAGGGACAGTGGTAGGGATTGGGAAGAAATATTTAGTTAGGTAGATTGCATTATTTTATAGAACTACAGGTCTTAGCATCAGGAACAGGATAGGGTCAGTTATTTTATATACAAAAAAAGAACAACTAGACTACACACCATCTCTCAGAAGCCGGGATCAAACCTGACCATGGCATCATTTTCTTCAATCAAAGGGGTTTTTCAAGGACCTTCAATGATGTCATGACCATGTGATCAGTCACATGGTTTAGGAGGAGACAGGCTGTTTGTGTGATCCTAACCATGTGACTGATCACATGGTCATGACATCATTGAAGGTCCTTGCAAGCTATGGTGAATGGAGTGTTTCTTCTCTGCCTGGGCCTGTCAATCAACAGAGCCTCTAGGAGCAGGGGTAACTCCTCTTGCACCTAGAGGCCTTATTAGCATAAAATAAAAGTTCATTTTATATAAAAATGGGGGCACCAGTAAATAAAACAGATATATATTTGGAATCAGGTGACATTAGCACATCTCTAATGTCAGCCTGATTCATACCGAAAAAACTGGTGACAGAAACCCTTTAAATATTGATGATCTACACTCACCGGCCACTTTATTAGGTACACCATGCTAGTAACGGGTTGGACCCCCTTTTGCCTTCAGAACTGCCTCAATTCTTCGTGGCATAGATTCAACAAGGTGCTGGAAGCATTCCTCAGAGATTTTGGTCCATATTGACATGATGGCATCACACAGTTGCCGCAGATTTGTCGGCTGCACATCCATGATGCGAATCTCCCGTTCCACCACATCCCAAAGATGCTCTATTGGATTGAGATCTGGTGACTGTGGAGGCCATTTGAGTACAGTGAACTCATTGTCATGTTCAAGAAACCAGTCTGAGATGATTCCAGCTTTATGACATGGCGCATTATCCTGCTGAAAGTAGCCATCAGATGTTGGGTACATTGTGGTCATAAAGGGATGGACATGGTCAGCAACAATACTCAGGTAGGCTGTGGCGTTGCAAACGATGCTCAATTGGTACCAAGGGGCCCAAAGAGTGCCAAGAAAATATTCCCCACACCATGACACCACCACCACCAGCTTGAACCGTTGATACAAGGCAGGATGGATCCATGCTTTCATGTTGTTGACGCCAAATTCTGACCCTACCATCCGAATGTCGCAGCAGAAATCGAGACTCATCAGACCAGGCAACGTTTTTCCAATCTTCTACTGTCCAATTTCGATGAGCTTGTGCAAATTGTAGCCTCAGTTTCCTGTTCTTAGCTGAAAGGAGTGGCACCCGGTGTGGTCTTCTGCTGCTGTAGCCCATCTACCTCAAAGTTCGACGTACTGTGCATTCAGAGATGCTCTTCTGCCTACCTTGGTTGTAACGGGTGGCAATTTGAGTCACTGTTGCCTTTCTATCAGCTCGAACCAGTCTGTCCATTCTCCTCTGACCTCTGGCATCAACAAGGCATTTCCGCCCACAGAACTGCCGCTCACTGGATGTTTTTTCTTTTTCGGACCATTCTCTGTAAACCCTAGAGATGGTTGTGCGTGAAAATCCCAGTAGATCAGCAGTTTCTGAAATATTCAGACCAGCCCTTCTGGCACCAACAACCATGCCACGTTCAAAGGCACTCAAATCACCTTTCTTCCCCATACTGATGCTCGGTTTGAACTGCAGGAGATTGTCTTGACCATGTCTACATGCCTAAATGCACTGAGTTGCCGCCATGTGATTGGCTGATTAGAAATTAAGTGTTAACGAGCAGTTGGACAGGTGTACCTAATAAAGTGGCCGGTGAGTGTATACTCTGGGTAGGTCATCAGTATCTGATCGGTGGGTGTCCAACATCTATATCACCGTGCAATGCACCAAGATTCATAACTAATCCCTTCTGTTAAAAAAAAGCATATACCACCCTTCAGTAAATCAAAAAACACTTGTGTGCACCCCTGCAGTGCAATGACTTCTTAGTGGAACAAAATAAAGAAATGGAGGCAGCGTCAATAATGTAGTGGAGAAAAAAAATGTTATTTTAATGCATGTTGTGGCAGTCCAAACACATGCTTTTTAATCCCTTCTGTTAGCTGTACAGTCATGGCCAAAAGTTTTGAGAATGATACAAATATTAATTTTTACAAATCTACTGCTTCAGTTTTTATAATGGCAATTTGCATATACTCCAGAATGTTATAAAGAGTGATCAGCTTAACAGCAATTGCTTGCAAAGTCAATATTTGCCTACAAAATGAACTTTATCCCCCAAAACACATTTCAACATCATTGCAGCCCTGCCTTAAAAGGACCAGCTAACATCGTTGCAGTGATTGCTCCATTAACACAGGTGTGGGTGTTGATGAGGACAGGGCTGGAGATCAATCTGTCATGATTAAGTAAGAATGACACCACTGGACATTTTAAAAGGAGGCTGGTGCTTGGCATCATTGTTTCTCTTCTGTTAACCATTCTGTTTCTTTATCTCTAAAGAAACATGTGCAGTCATCATTGCACTGGACAAAAATGGCCTAACAGGGAAGAGTATCACAGCTAGAAAGATTGCACCTCAGTCAACAATCTATCGCATCATCAAGAACTTCAAGGAGAGAGGTTCCATTGTTGCCAAAAAGGCTCCAGGGCGCCCAAGAAAGACCAGCAAGCGCCAGGACCGTCTCTTAAAAGTGTTTCAGCTGTGGGATCGGGCTACCAGCAGTGCAGAGCTTGCTCAGGAATGGCAGCAGGCAGGTGTGAGTGCATCTGCACGCACTGTGAGGCGGAGACTCTTGGAGCAAGGCCTGGTCTCAAGGAGGGCAGCAAAGAAGCCACTTCTCTCCAGAAAAAACATCAGGGACAGACTGATATTCTGCAAAAGGTACAGGGAGTGGACTGCTGAGGACTGGGGTAAAGTCATTTTCTCTGATGAATCCCCTTTCCGATTGTTTGGGACATCTGGAAAACAGCTTATTCGGAGAAGACGAGGTGAGCGCTACCACCAGTCTTGTCTCATGCCAACTGTAAAGCATCCTGAAACCATTCATGTGTGGGGTTGCTTCTCAGCCAAGGGAATCGGCTCTCTCACAGTCTTGCCTAAAAACACAGCCATGAATAAAGAATGGTACCAGAATGTCCTCCGAGAGCAACTTCTCCCAACCGTCCAAGAGCAGTTTGGCGATCAACAATGCCTTTTCCAGCATGATGGAGCACCTTGCCATAAAGCAAAGGTGATAACTAAATGGCTCAGGGAACAAAACATAGAGATTTTGGGTCCATGGCCTTGAAACTCCCCAGATCTTAATCCCATTGAGAACTTGTGGTCAATCATCAAGAGATGGGTGGACAAACAAAAACCTACAAATTCTGACAAAATGCAAGCATTGATTGTGCAAGAATGGACTGCTATCAGTCAGGATTTGGTCCAGAAGTTGATTGAGAGCATGCCAGGGAGAATTGCAGAGGTCCTGAAGAAGAAGGGTCAACACTGCAAATATTGACTTGCTGCATTAACTCATTCTAACTGTCAATATAAGCTTTTGTTACTCATAATATGATTGCAATTATATTTCTGTATGTGATAAAAACATCTGACATACACACATAAAAACCAGAGGGCAGCAGATCATGTGAAAATATAATATTTGTGTCATTCTCAAAACTTTTGGCCATGACTGTAGATATACTGTGTATCAGTATTACAGGTTACTATTACCATCAGACCTAATTTATCGCCATGGACTTAAAGGCTGTGTGCACTTTTGGGGGCAATTTATTTTTCCAATTCGTCTTTATTAAAATCTGAATAGGATCTGAATTTTCTCTCTGCTCCATCAGACAGCTAGCTGACAGGCTCCTTATCTCTGCTATCTGACCTTATAAACACTCCTAAAAGCTGAATCCTTATCTTACTGATAAGAATGTGGCCCTTTACACGGGCTGACAATTGGAGTGATCATTGCTAACCAACGTTACTAGTAACGCTCGTTAGAGATGATCTTGCAGTGTAAATACACCGCCAATTACCCGATGAACGAGCAAAACACTCATTTATTGGGTAATTTTATCATTTGTGCAGCACAAAAGATTATTGTTTACCAGTGGCAGATAGTGCTGTGTAAACACAATCTGCTGCAGGGAAAGAACGAGACAGTATGGGGAAGAGAGATGGCGTCAGCGATCGCTCCTCCACATACTCTTGAAGATCTGGAGGAGATTGATGCATGTAAATGCACTGGTCTTCTCCACTAGCTATTATCAGATTGACGGGAAGGAACACTTCCTTACAAATAATCTGCTAGATCGTCATCCTGTGTAAAGAGCTATAACTGTTTATGACCTGTTTATAACCTACTAATTTAGAGATAAGGGTTATTAGATGAACAGCACAAAGCGAACGTGAAAGGAGGATACACACAGCTAGAAAAACAATTAACCCTTTGTGACAGAACGGCTCAATATTTTTAATAAAGACCAATTGAAAAAATTATTTTAGCTCCAAATGAGTAAAATGCTATCATAAAAAAAAATTTCCTCCGGAGATGTGCATAGCCTTTAACGTGCCCCAAGGTTCGAGTAGTGGCCCCATGAGTGTGGACAGTGGCAGAAGTAGCAGTGGCAGTAACCATGACAATAAGGGGCGCATGAAAGAGTGGGGAGGGTTGCAGAAGCAGCAGTGGCAGTAACAGTGACAATAGTGGCGCCATGACAGAGTGGGGAGGGTGGCAGTACCAGTGACAGTAGTGGCCCCATGACACAGTGGGGCGGGTGACAGAAGTGGGAGGAATAGTGATAATAGTGGCCCCATAACATAGTGGGGAGGATGGCAGTAGTGGCAGTAACCATGTCAATAGTGGCCCCATGGTAGAGTGGGGAGGGGGGCAGCAGCAATGGCAGTAAGGCTGTGTTCACATCACTGTTTATTCTATTAGTGCCTTAGTCCATTTTTCTGATCTTTCAGAAGAACAGAAAACAAAAAAACCTGTATTGTGAGCATCCATAAAAGTATTTGATCAGTAATTGTAAGCCAAAAGCAGGAGTGGGTCCGAAACAGAGATAAAATGTAATAGAAATATTTGCATTTCTTCTATGTTTTGGACCCACTCATGCTTTTGGCTTACGAATACTGATCAAATACTGATGCAAAACACTGACAGTGTGAAAGAGGCTTTATGCTCAATTTGCACCCGTTTTGGTTCTTTACGTCTGAAAACAGTTTTTTAAACAAGGAAAAAGAGTCCTGCATGCAGGGCTTTAATGGCCTCTTTCACACTGTCAGTATTTGGTCAGTATTTTGCATCAGTATTTGGTCAGTATTTATGAGCCAAAAACAGGAGTGCGTCCAATAGAGGGAGAAAATGTAATGGAAATATTTGCATCTCAGCTATGTCTTGAACCCACTCCTGTTTTTGGCTTACAAATACTGATCAAATGCTCACCAAATTCTGATGCCACACTACTGGCTGGGCAGGAAAGTATGCCCATGGCAAACTCAGCCAGTTGAGGCCACACTTCAAGTTTGCGTGCCTAGTAATTCAGGGGATCTTGGATCATGGGTAACAGGGTGCAGTCCAAGTAGCCACCACCTGCTGGTTGAGGTTCTGCTGTATGTCCTGTTGCTGTTGGGTTGTTTCTTCAGTAGGCAGCTGCAGATTGAATTTGCTGCATATGGAACTGGTGCTGCTCCTGGGCATTTTATGTCCTCCTCCTCCTCCTCTGCCAGTTCATCCTCCTCAGGGCTCAGGTGGCCATGAAATGGAGGTGCCATGTCTTCTGTCCTCTTCAGTAAGATGCACACGGCGATATATTAGACCGCCCTTTAATACTGAGGCAATGTAATTCTATGTATACACTAAGAGATTAACTGGGATTGTGGCAGCAGTTCAAGAAGATACAAACTGCAATATATTAGACTGCCCTTTAATATTGAGGCGCAGTAATTCTATGTATGAACTAACAGATTAATGAGGGTTGTGGCAGCAGTTCAACAAGATGCACACAGCGATATATTGGACCACCCTTTAATACTGAGGCACAGTAGTTCTATGAATAAACTAACAGATTAAAGGGAGTCTTTCACCTGTTTTTCACCAATATAACTAAGAGCACTGCCCCACAGATATGTGCATACACATCCCAGACATACCTATGTACACTTTGTGTCTGTATTACATGTCCATGAAAAGCACTTTTATTCTGCAGGAAAACAGCTCCCAAGTGTCCAGCTCTGCTGCTGCAAGTGTCCAAAGCAAACCAGACTGAAGAGGGGATGGCTGCTTTAGCTGCTCATATCTTGGCATTGGTAGCACATAGAAAAATGACCTTCCAAGCTTTCAAATGATACCAAAATCACAGCATTATATCCAGAATATCAGATATAGCTGTTAGAAATCGAGTCAGGAGAGAAAGCTGTTTTAGTTTAACTTTCAGCTGGGCACTTGGGAGCTGTTTTCCATCAGAATAAAAGTGCTTTTTCTGAACATGGAATACAGACACACGGTGCACACAGGTATGTCTGGAAAGTGTTTGCAATATTCTGTGGGGCACTGCTGTTAGTTATATAGGTGAAAAACAGGTGAAAGACTCCCTTTAACTAGGCTTGTGGCAGCAGTTCAACAAGATGCACACAGCAATTACACTCAACCTGCACTGTCCCTGCAGTCTCCCTGTGCTCTCCTTACAGTGTCTAAAAACTTTCCCTAAGATCTCCATACACTTTCCCTACCCTGTCCCTGCACTCTCCCCAACCAATATTCTCCTATTAATAGCTTTCTGAAATACTGTCCCTTGCGCATAAGCGCTTGTCACATCTTTCAGCTCACAGTGAGATGGTGGACACGGGATGAGGCTTTTATAGGACTGTGAAATCACTGGGCAGGGCAGTTTCTAGGGAATTTTACAGGGCGAAAATTAAAAAAGCGCCCCCCCCCCAATCAAATAACACTGACCTAAACAATGTTGCATAGCATGCACAGCTAAGTAGCCACAACAATGAACAGGCTCAGATGACCAACCTCATGCTCAGATGACCGCCCCATGCTCAGATGACCGCCCTCATGCTCAGATTACCGCCCTATGCTCAGATGACCACCCATGCTCAGATGACCACCTTCATGCTCAGATCACCGCCCCATGCTCAGATGACCGCCCTATGCTCAGATGACCGCCCTATGCTCAGATGACCACCTTATGCTCAAATCACCGCCCCATGCTCAGATGACCTCCCTATGCTCAGATGACCACCTTCATGCTCAGATCACCGCCCCATGCTCAGATCACCGCCCCATGCCCAGATCACCGCCCCATGCTCAGATCACCACCCCTTGCTCAGATGACCACCTTCATGCTCAGATCACCGCCCCATGCCCAGATCAACGCCCCATGCTCAGATCACCACCCAATGCTCAGATCACCGCCCCATGCTCAGATCACCACCTTCATGTTCAGATCACCACCTTCATGTTCAGATCACCGCCCATGCTCAGATCACCACCCCATGCTCAGATGACCACCTTCATGCTCAGATCACCACCCCATGCCCAGATCACCGCCCCATGCTCAGATCACCGCCCCATGCTCAGATCACCACCTTCATGCTCAGATGACCGCCCTATGCTCAGATGACCACCTTATGCTCAAATCACCGCCCCATGCTCAGATGACCTCCCTATGCTCAGATGACCACCTTCATGCTCAGATCACCGCCCCATGCTCAGATCACCGGCCCATGCTCAGATCACCGCCCCATGCTCAGATGACCACCTTCATGCTCAGATCACCGCCCCATGCCCAGATCACCGCCCCATGATCAGATCACCGCCCATGCTCAGATCACCACCCCATGCTCAGATGACCACCTTCATGCTCAGATCACCACCCCATGCCCAGATCACCGCCCCATGCTCAGATCACCGCCCCATGCTCAGATCACCACCTTCATGCTCAGATGACCGCCCTATGCTCAGATGACCACCTTATGCTCAAATCACCGCCCCATGCTCAGATGACCTCCCTATGCTCAGATGACCACCTTCATGCTCAGATCACCGCCCCATGCTCAGATCACCGGCCCATGCTCAGATCACCGCCCCATGCTCAGATGACCACCTTCATGCTCAGATCACCGCCCCATGCCCAGATCACCGCCCCATGCTCAGATCACCGCCCCATGCTCAGATGACCACCTTCATGCTCAGATCACCGCCCCATGCCCAGATCACCGCCCCATGCTCAGATCACCGCCCCATGCTCAGATCACCACCTTCATGTTCAGATCACCGCCCATGCTCAGATCACCGCCCATGCTCAGATCACTGCTCTTCTTCAGATCACCGCTCTTCCTCAGATCACCCGCTCATGCTCAGATCACTGCTCTTCCTCAGATCACCCCCTCATGCTCAGATCACAGCCCATGCTCAGATGACCCCCTCATGCTCAGATCACTGCCCATGTTCACATGACATCCCCCCCCATGCTGAGATCATGTGGGGAAGGGGGGGTGATTTGACATAGGGGAGATCTGATCATGGAGTGCCTGATTTTTAATGTGTGAGGTGAGCACTGAGGGGGGTATGGGGTTTATTTTCAGGGGGTCTGGTGAAGATTTGGGAGTCTTATCATACTACCCCTCCCCCCCCCCATGATCAGTATTTTAATAACAAAAAAAAAAAACTCCCTCCTCCAGGCATTTACCTTGCCCACAGAGGACCTTGGCGCTTTCTCCTCAGTCAGGTCATAGTTGAAAGTGCAGCTGGGCAGAGCCAGGAAGGAAAGCTGGCCTCCCCTGCGATCCCCTGCTACTGCCTGCCGGAGGTAAATTAAAGCAGACGCAGCGCTTCCCTGCCAGCCGGGAATGTGATTAGCAGAGGTGTAGCTAGAGGTTCAGCACGGGGGGGGGGGCGAAACATACTTGAGTGGGCCCCCCACTTAGTGGCTTCCCAAACGCACGTTTCCAACTTCACAGACACATACTAGTTGTGGTTATAATATTGTATTAGAAAGATGACTGTATAAACTGCTAGATCACCTATGCTGTTAAGTACAGTACAATATACTTTCTACATACCCTAGTCTAAATACTCTACCACATAATGCAGTAAAATATAGGAGTAACAGGAGTAAAAAAAACAAGGGGACTCCTACGTTAAAGGAAACCTGTCCCCATCCCCATCCCCCTGTCCCCATCAGACCTCAGATCAGCCCACCCAGCCACATAAGGTTAAAATAAAAACTTTTCTTACCTGTCCTGCGCTGCGGCTGCCCTCTGGTCCGGCGCTCCGATCTCTTCCCTGGCCCGCGCACACTATAACCTGGCGCTGCGTGCAGCATCAGGTCATAGTGTGCGCCGGCCAGGGAAGAGAGTGGAGCGCCAGACCGGAGGGCAGCCGCAGCGCAGGACAGGTAAGAAAAGTTTTTATTTTAACCTTATGTGGCTGGGTGGGCTGATCTGAGGTCTGATGGGGTCCCTACATACAAACGAACCGCGCTCACTTGTATTGCCCCCCCCCCAGTAGCTACGCCTCTGGTGATTAGCATAGGGGGCGGGGTGCTCCCATGCTAGCCGCAGCCCGCAGATGATGTTAACGTTAAGGGGCCGCGGCGCTCCCCTGCGACTGGCCACCACGGCGCCCCCCTCTTCTCCTTGAGACACGTGCCCTGGGCGATCGCACCCCTCGCCCAGTAATAGAAACTGCACTGTCACTGGGGATAGCTATCTGCTCATTGGCTGGCTGCATGGCATTATGGGTCATATCACATTCCTGAGCTTCTTAATTTCACTTAGTAACGTGCAACAGCCATTTGAGAAAAAAAAAATGATTGGTTACCATGAAGCGCAAGGAAATTCATATTTGTGGCGAATTTAATTTTTCCAAAACTTCGGATCGAATTCCACTTTGGATGTTTCGATTCGCTCAACACTAAAAAGCACAAGCAAACAGCAGGAAAATCAGAATAATACAAGTTCTCCATGAGGTATGCAAACCATATTTACAGCTCCATGAAACGTACTCCTCAATGAATAATTTAGTTCTCGTGAATGATTATTTTTTTTAAGCTATATCATGTCTTAACTTGGCATTTTTTCTCTTGTCACCTAAGCTTTTACTGTTTATCTCTTTTCATTAACTTCCTCCATCTTGAACTGTAAGTGCCATAACTGCAGCCAGGAGGCATGTACAATGTACTCTTCTCCAGTTTTTATGAAACTACAAATCCCATCCTTCATTCTCTCTAGTTCCACAATAAATAATCAAGCCAGAAACGGACAATCCACCTCTCTTCTTGGTCTTATAAAAGGCTGATTGGCAACGTAGGAGGCCATTGTTTGTCAACACAGACGTCAGAAAAAGAGGTGATGAAGATACAACTTGGAAGAGGGGAAGCAAGGTTGTGGCCAGAAAGAAGCCTCTACTAGTAAAAGGTATATGAAAGTTTCCTGCAATTTGCAAAAAAAGCAAGGAAAGAACTCGCCGACTGTAAGAAGATTCCGTGGTCTGATAAAACCAAGACTTTTTGGCCTCATTTTTGAACATCATGTCTGGAGGAAACCAGGCACTGCTCATCACCTGCCCAATAACATCCCTACAGTGAAGAATGGTGGGGGCATTTTTCAGCAGCTGGGACAGGGAGACTGGTCACGATTGAGGGAAAGCTGAATGGAGAAAAGTACTGAGATATTCTCAATGAAAACCTGATCCAGAGTGCTCTGGACCTCAGACTGGGTCGAAGGTTCACCTTCCAACAAGACAATGACCTTAAGCAAACAGCCAAGACAAAACTGGAGTGGCTTAAGGATACCTCTTTGAATGTCATTGAGTGGCCTAGTCAGAGTCCTGACTTGAACCCAATTGAACATCTCTAGAGACACCTGAAAAATGGCTACCCACCAACTGTCTCCATCCAACCTGACAGAGCTTGAGAGGATCTGCAGAGAGGAATGGCAAATCCCCAAATCCTGGTGTGCAAACCTTGTGGCATCATACCCAAGAACACTGGAGGCTGTAATCACTGCCAAAGGTGCTTCAACTAAGTCCTGAGTAAGGGGTCTAAATACTTTTGTCAATAAAATACTTTATTTTTTCCTTTACAATAAATTAGCAAAGATTTTTAACATTCTGTTTTCATTTTGTTATATGAGGTATTGAGTGCAGAATGAACCAGTGCAGAAAGAACTAGTAATTGTTTCAGAGATCCTTTCACTATGTTTGAGTTGGAGGAGATCAAACTGCAGCTGGAGATGGAAAGTTCTACCACTGTGCAATAGGAGCTGGTCTCTGGATTAACTGAGCAAAAATACAAAAAAAAAAAAAACACTTTCCCACCAGGGAGTAGAGATGTTACTTTACATAGCATATGTGCACTGTAATGTTATAGGGAGGCCTTGATGTGGCTTAGTGTGAAAATATGGGTGCTGAGCAGATTCAGGCCCAAGCAGAGCATGAAGGAGAGTGACGGATTATAGTTGCTGGTCCTTTGAATGTGCTTGGCTGCTGTCAAGTTCTAAATGAAAAATCACCGTAAATCACAAATAAACCCCCATTAAAACATAATATTTACTAAATTTCTTTTTAATTTCTTTAAAAGAAGCAACAAAATCCCCATAAATAATAAATTTTGTTGACAAACAAATATCTATGGCCTTAAATCAGAGGTATAGGAAACAAATGTATATCATGAAGGTTGGAACGAACCACTGTGCAAAATTACACATGATTTATCTATACTCACGAGGAGCAGTCCCAGGATGGATTCTTGATATTGTATCCACCATCAAATGGGTTCTTCCAATCATGGAAAATGTTTATCTTAGTCACTAAAATACGAACAGGACATATAACTCACCCTACAATGCCCTTTATTCTATCTCTGCCTACAGTCAAAGCACCTGTCCCAAAAGGGGCGACCCCACTTCTCGTGGCTAAACCCCCAATCCTCCCTACTACCTCCCTATAGGTCCTTTTTGAGTGTCCCGACATGTTTCACCAACAGTTGAGCTGGTTCCTCAGGGAACCATAAGGCAAAATCCAAAACAATGTTAAAAAGATGGTCACTTAAAGGGAACCTGTCATCTCCGAAACACACCCTGAACTAGAATAAGTGGTGTATAGTGTAAGTGATGCTGAATCCGAATATGCAAGTTTTATCTCCATACTCACTTCCATTCTGATGTTGTGCTCCCACAAACATGCAGTAAAATGCACTCAGTGGACTCCAGTGCTCATTCACATAAGGGAGAGGACTCAAAGAAGAGTCCTCTCAATGTATTTTACTGCTGGTTTGTGGGAGCACAGCTTCAGAATGGAAGTGAGTATGAAGATAAAACTTACATATTCGGATTCAGCATCACTTACACTATACAACGCTTACTCTAGTTCAGGGGGTGTTTCAGAGATGACAGGTTCCCTTTAAGTGCTCAATGGCACCCTTGATATTTGTGCTGCAGATCATGTAGAAGAATTACTGTGATTTTTGGTTTGTATATACCCTCAATAGTAACAACTGAATTTCGGTGAGATATTACAAGTTCTAAATGAGTTAATTTTTTTTCCAAGAAATTATAAAATGTCCCATTTTCAACATCTGACGTGTCCTATGATCATAAAATAAGAGTCTATGAGATTTGCAAATCACTGCCTTCTGATTTTATTTACATTTTAGACAGTATCCAAACTTTTTTGGAATTGGGGTTGTTTATATATATATATATATATATATATAATTTTTTTCTCTCTATCAGTGACTTGACATATACAAACATTACACAGAAAGGTACGTTCAAACACATAGACTTATACTTGTCATGTGCAGCTGACTCAATTTATGGACTAGATAAAGGCAGAGACGTTGTGACAGCACCACTATTTCTTAATAATCTTTTAAGTCCTCCATGGTCTCCATATATAATACATTTCATGAGAACCAATGGTCAGTGTAAGCAAACACTCAAGACAGAGCCATGCCTGTAGATTACTGTCATTTGTTAGTAGCTAAGAGAGAGCTCACAAGGACCTATTGAGACCGCCTGGCTTCAAGTACAGACAGATGGAGAGCACAGGGGTTACCACAGCCAGGCCTGAGAATGACCTCTCTGCTAGAAAATGGAATCAGTCTGACCCCGTTGTTAGGCCTTAAATTATAGCCACAGTCCCCCAAATAATGCATCTTTAATACATTGCTGCCCTCTTTTTATCAGGCTCCCTACCTCGAGGGGGTTTTGTTCACGAACTACTAATGTTAAATTGGAGCTCTTTATACTTGCATTTGTGACCTCAATGGTCATCTTGCAGCATCTTTAATTGAGGACACTTCAAAACATAAACCCAAATCCTTAAAAAAAGAATCCCACATTCTTTCTGCAAGAACAAAAGAAGACAAGGGAGAAAGGAAGAAAGAATGGAATCTTTTTAAATTAGGAGGATTAAGATGCTCGCTGCAATCTACTTCTCCCACAAATTAACACCAAGGCAGAGGAACCATTGTCTCCTGGCAGTTCTCTTGCTCATTGATTGTGAAGTCTGGACGCACATTTTGCATTTTGCAATTTTCTTTATTAATAGATTGACTGAAATCATGTCATGCAAAGTAGGTATATGTGAGGACAGAAGGCATCTCGCCCAGATAACATGATAACGGTGTGGTGCTTGCCATCCGGAAAGTCATGTGTTTCACTAACATATAGTAAAGGTTGTCAGGAATAGTACATGGAGAGAAATACAGTAAAATAGATGCAAACGAGGATGCAGTCATCAGGGCTAGTGAGTTAAAATGTCTGCTCGTCATAACGAGAATTGCTGGGGGGGGTGGGGTGTCACAAAACAGGCATTTGAACCCTACAGCACTTCATGGGAATTATCTATACAGCAGGTGGTAAGGTCTCTTACATACAGACACAATGGTGACAAGCAGCAATTATTATGGTTACAAATCCTTATTATTTGGCGCACTAAATATTAAGCTTTACCCATAAAAATCACTGTGGTATGGGATATAAAAGTAAAATGCTGTATATAATAACATCACCAAATTAAAGAAATAAAAATGAAATAATATCACACGAACAAAAGCATACTAAACATTTCACTATCCATTATCTCTCTATCTATCTATCTATCTATCTATCTATCATCTATCTATCATCTATCTAATCTATCTCATTATCTATCTATTCCATATCTATCGTCCTATCTCATTCTATCTATCTATATCTATCTACAGTATCTATCTATCTATTATCTATCTATTGATGGTATCTATCTATCTATCTATCTATCTACCGTATCTATCTATCTAATATCTATCTCTCATATCTATCTATCTATCTATCTATCTATCTATCATCTATATATTTAATATCTATCTCTCATATCTATCTATCTATCTATCTATCTATCATCTATATATTTAATATCTATCTCTCATATCTATCTATCTATCTATCTATCTATCTATCTATCTATCTATCTATTCTCCTGATATGGGCCTGCCGGTTTGTGTAGGATGCAGGTCAGTGTTAGTGTAGGACTCATCCGATTGGAAGCCACCTTGATCGTTGGTGGATGAGCCCGACATATTTATGATCATTTATATGCGCTAAGAGCTTCCACTTTACTTACTATATAGCAGTTATGCTTTTTTACTTTTTCACATATTTACTTCATGTCCATTTTATGTGTCATGGCTTATCTAGTGCTGCTGCCATTCTCCGTTTAGTATCTATCTATCTATCTATCTATCTATCTATCTATCTATCTATCTATCTATCTATCTATCTATCGATCTATCTCATTCTATCTTTTATCTATCTATCTATCTATCTATCTATCTATCTATCTATCTATCTATCTATCTATCTATTATCTATCTATCTATCTATCTATCTATCTATCTATCTATCTATCTATCTCATTCTATCTTTTATCTATCTATCTATCTATCTATCTATCTCATTCTATCTTTTATCTATCTATCTATCTATCTATCTATCTATCTATCCCTGTCCTTTTCCACAACCTCCCTCTCTCATATGTTGCTATAAAGCATGTTGCTATATTGATCATTATTGTCACTGTATGGCACACGATTAAGGAGAGATGTATGTACCATACAGTGATATTACAGTGACTTCAATGCTTGTAAATTATTGGTTTATTAAAGCATAGAATGTAAAGGAAATAAAGATCATTTTCTGTATACTATATCCATTTATATCCATACAAACATCCTATGGAAACAACATATTTGAATGAATGCACCATGATGAAGGGGATTTTTTAGGTTCTTCATAATAACAAATCTGTAGCTTTTAAGCTATGGTGGGGGTGACCGGTGACATGTAATGGTTTCAGGAAATCCCATGGGTCCACCATAAGCCACAGAGTTAACGTCTCAGGCCATAAATAGGAACAGTCACATTTCTGTCGTTTACACACGTGCTGGAATGGACTTTTAGAAGAAACCTCATAATATTCACTATATACAGTATATGAACATTCTCAGGGTTTACAATTGCAGGCAGAAATACTTTAGCCATCTACAGTGGTTTCCCAGCTTAGACCAGCAGGGAGTGCTGTCGTCAGGCGCCTATCTTCTAGAGAAGTTGGTTAGCCCACCCAATATTAAGGCCCCATGACACTGCCTGATGTTTGGGCTGTGTGAGCGTCAATGGATGATCACACATCCATCATCGCTTTTTTACACAGACCTAAGCAAACTAAATGGAGGAATGATTGCCAACGCAGACATTCCTCCTTCATTCTGTTCTATTCATTATTGGCAGTGCATCCTTGATTTCACAGGAAGATGTGCTGCCGATAAGCGGGCATCTTTAATCTCGATGGAAGATGCCCATCAGCCGATGAACAAACATTTGTTAGTTCATCAACTGCTCAATTAAACGGACCAGTTATTGGGAATGATCGTTTCCAGTGTCAGACTGGCCCACCAGGGTTCTGAGGTTACTCTGGTGGACACGGGATCTGAAGATTCAGGAGAAAACCTATTTGACTGCCTTTGAAGCCAATAATTGGTCATGCGGGGATCAGGAGCCAATAGCAGGCCGCAACGGTGAGAGTAGCCAATAGTAGGCCACGATGGGGACGAGCCACCCTAGCGTCACCCGCGATGCTAGGGAACTAGGCATACTCATCTCCAGCATGGCCTGCTATTGGCATACCCCCCCCCACACACACACAGAATGCAGGAGCAACGCTGGGGTAAGTATAACTATATGGATAACTCCTTTAAAAAATGCTACAAAAAGCACACGAACAAGTCAGGTGTTTATGGATGCGTTTTCTTGGCCAAAAAAATCAACATGACAAAAACCTAGTGTGGAGTCACCCTAAGGGTATGTTCACATGTAGGATTTTGACTTGGCTTCCACCGCTCATTGTACCACATAAACTGTTGCGTTTTTTCACTTTAAATGCTGTGGACCCGCTGGCCCCATTCATTGAAGCGAAACCAGGAGCATACACCCAATTCAGTTTCCTTTGGGGTCTGTCCAAACTCTGCACCAGGAAGGGATATTCCCTTCATGACAAGATTCCGGCTTTAAACCACCCCAAAAGTCCAAGGGCAAAAGACACTTTGATTTTTTTGCACCATTTTTAGGGACAAAAACACCAGTTCCAGATGTTTTATGGAAGTCTATGGGAAATATTGAATGCTGGATAGTTACAGTACGTCATGCAATTTTTTTTTTTATCCCCAAGGTGCGTTTTTTGGGTCAATGGCATTTTTCCCCCTTTATTGCCTGGCACTTTTCTGTTACATGTGCAATGTGTGTTGGTATTTTTTTTAATCGTGGTCTACAGAGGATGTAACAGATTACAAACACCATTAAAAAAGGTGTTAAAAAGTACTACATGGGCAAAAAAAAATGAAAAAACACTCCAAAAAATATTATCGGGTCAGGCACTTTTTGAGGCCTTTTTTATTTGGTCAGAAAAAGTATGCCAGGACCAGAACTGTGTGTGAAGGAACTCTAAGGGTACCTGCATACAAGTGCAGATTTCAAAACAGAAAATCTGCTCGTCTTTACATATGGATTTCCGCACACTTGATATTCACAGCTTTTGGTGCAGATTTGATTCGGTTTTGCCACAGATATCAACTTTCCATTGAAAATGCTAAAATCCACATCAAAAATCGCACAAACAATCAACATGCAGCAGATTTTTAAATCCGCACGGCCGGTCAATTTCCACACGGAAGAAAAAAGCAGTATTTGTCTAATCTCATACACTTTGCTAGTACTGTATTATGTTGCAGTTTTTCTGTACATAAATCCGTGCTGAAAAATCTTGTGTAATCGGCATCGTGTGCAGGTACCCTAAGGGTTTATGAACACGTGCTTTTCATGCAGATTTTCATGCGGAAAAACCACAGTGTAAGGGCTTATGCACACGACCGTATGTATTTTGTGGTGCGCAAAAAACGGATCCTAAAAAATATGGATGACGTCCGTGTGCATTCCGTATTTTGCGGAATGGAACAACTGTCCCTAACAGAATAGTCCTATCCTTGTCCGTAATGCGGACAATAATAGGATATGTTCTATTTAAGGACATACTGAAACGGAATGCACACTGAGTAACTTCCATTCTTTTTGCAGACCCATTGAAATGAATGGTTCCGCATACGGTCCGTAAAAAAAACGGAACGGACACGGAAAGAAAATACGTTTGTGTGCATGAGCCCTAATACAGTACCGGCTAAGCAGATGAGATTTACCACGTGGAAATAATTCTGCAGTGCGGATTTTGAACTCCTCAATATGTCAATCATTTGTGCAGATTTTAAGTTACAGGTTAACCCTTTGTAATACAAGGGTAAGATCTGGGGGCGAATCCACATCAAAATCCGCAAGTAACACATGAGGATTTTGGTGCAGATTTGGTGCAGAAATGCAATGAAAACCACATGAAAATCTGTGGATATGCCTGGAGGGAGTCCAAAAGTTTTCCCCTTAGATAAAAAGAAGGTGACAGGTCCTCTCTAAATCCATGGATTTGTCTTTATAATCGTACATATCCTATATATATGTGATATCAGGCAGAAGATGAGCGTATTCATCCTCACAGACACAATTCAAGAAAGACTTATTCTAAGGATAGAATACGAAAGGCGTTATTAACCAGTTCATTTCCGGAACGTCAGACTTCATCCGCCTGTATATGTATAGTGTCTGTCTATGAAGCACCTATACGACAATTGTGAATATATCCAGGATAATGCAAACTAATGCATACATCCTTCTTTCCTTAACCCCTTATTGTCAGGAGGTAAGAAGCATTTCAGCAGCCCAGGTGTTAAAAGCCCCATTGTTTAGCGACAGCCGCCTGTAGAAATGAGCAGAAGCCAGCAGAGCTATCATTCCACATTCTTTCATATGCGAGGTGCGGAATGAAAGCACAGGAATTATTGTAAAAATCCCTGCTAAATCAAACTCTTCTTCTTTCTCAAGGCGGACTCGGGCTCGACTAGTTAAGACAGATTCTCTGGCTGACAATTAATATTAATGGATAGATTTCACAATGTGGCATTATCACACTGTGAGATGGGTGGGCATACCATCTGGGTTTTGGCAGGTATTACATGTAATCAAAGAGATTACTTGGCTCGGGGTGAAACTGAAAACCTTTGGGGTTGTTTAGCCTTTTTTCTTTTTTTCTTCCTTTTGTTTGGACTCATTCTAGGTGTGCTTAAATATGTCCCATGGCTCGACGTGGCGGTGTTAAACATCCAGGAGTTTTGTTAGGAAATGATATATGAGAGTCAGACTGTTTTGCTTCTGAAATAATTGCCGTTTGTACTCTCCCTCTTGTTTGCGTTTTCTGCAATTGATTTCCAACCTACAGAACATCAGCTTCTTTTCTGCATTTTTTATTTGCTTAAACCCTTGTTTTAAAAAAAGATTGCCTAGAACTTGGCACACATCCTATATAAGAGGAAAACTGCATTGGTAACAACCTACAAGAGGATTTTTAGAGAAGGTCTACAGCTGGTGGCACCTGCAAAATATTATCCATTTTATATGAAAATATTAACAATTTCTTTAAAATCTGTGTGGCGTTAAAGGGAGTCATCAGAAAATTACCTATTATTTAAGTCACGTTTTATGTAAAAAATTCAAAGCCGGCAGCTTAGGGGGCGTGCACTTTCTCATGGGGTGTGCCTTTTTACTGCAGCTGCTGGCAGTTGAAGGACAGAACTGAGCATGTGCTTCCATCTCGGTGAGCAGGACAGAGAAATCAGAATAAGAGCAAACAGCAGGTGGCGCTATACAGAGAGATTTCAGCGAATAACTATACAATTTTTTTATTACATGCAAATACAAAAGTATTCAGATCGAGGTACTAGTTTGAAAAATGTAAAAATATTTTTCGTGGGACAAATTTTCACACTGGCCACTAGGCCTAATAATAGGTCATGACTATGTCATGACTTCCTGTCCTGTGCAAATAAATTTTCAGTAGCTATTATGATTATCATCACAGACAGAATGACAAGGACAAGTAACACCTCTGTATAGATAACACAGGATCCACCATTCAGAATTGGTGTTATCATAACTTATCTACTCCCCCCTGGCCTTTACACAAGTCACAATGCATGCCTGGAAAACTCTCCCATAGACATCAAAGGGGTTCCCTCCAGTCCATTGTGTCTATGGCCCATGTATGTGCTCCTAGTGGACAGTATGAAAATTGCAGGATTTTAAGATTTTTTTACATATAGTGACATGGAAAAAATTACCAAAAATTCAAATGAAATATGCTTAACTTAAAAATGTGATTTAAACAATAGCTCATGACACCTTTCCTCAGAAAATGACCTATTATTTAAATCAAGTTTTTATGTTTAACATATTAAAAAATTTTTGATTATGTTAATTTTCCATGTCAAAATCCTGCAGTTTTCTCGCTGTTCACTAAGCCTAATAATAGATGCCAATTCTGTACAGATCACTTTACTACAGTTAATGAGGTCCCTTCCTGACCATTGTGTCTATGGCCCATGTGGCTGCCGTAAACAACAGCTCAGGCAAGATGATAGCCCCCATAATCATGTTCAGCAAATAGAATTACTAAATTTATAATCAGAAAAAAAAACAGTTTAGAGATAAAGGATATGTGTTGCTTTCTGTTTTTAACTGGCAGATAAAATTTTTGGTAACACATTTCCTTTAAAAAGCAGAGAATAATGAGAACTTATAACAGAACAAATAAAATGGGATTGTTCTTGACTTCATACCACTAAACTGTGCACAACTGGTTGGTCTCAATAGTCGGTCACAACCCTTAAAAGCAAAAAACACAATGCAACAGCACTCTCCAAACACAAATAATAAAGTAAATACAAATGTGCCATACCCACTATAGAAAATGTACTAATGCTAATACTACGTCATAAATGTGAGATTCTTGGCTAAAACATGTTGCACAAAATGATTTGTGCCTGTCCGCCAACGACTCGGCGATCTATTTAGGACAGCAACTACACTAAATACTACCTCCTCCAGTGCTATATTGGTGTTTTTTGCTTTTGTGCTTTCAGCCATGGTGACGTGCACCTGCGCATTGGGGTGTGCTGACAACCCACATTTTTTTCTTTGCAGTCGGCATTGGAGGTGTGACTGACTCCATTAGTCGTGCACTCGACAAAAAGCATTAAAACTACAGATGCAAAAAATGCCACCAAAACTGCAAAAGTGCATAGAAACACAACTAAAAACCTATGTACGAATCCATCCTAAAGGGAATGTCCCATTATAAACATTCACCTCTCTGTGGATTGGGAATAAGTGTCAGATTGGCTGGCTATCTCCAGCAGTCCCACATAGTGGCAGTGCACATGTGTGACCTGAACTCCATTCAAATAAGTGAAATCGGAGTTCCCGTTTTCATAATCAGCGGGAACCCCAATGACCCCTGCCAATCAGACACTTATCCCCAATCCTGTGATAACTGTTTGTATTGGAAGAGCCCTTTGAGATTCAAAAAAGTTGAGAAGTATTAGGGTCATTTATCAAACTGGTGTAAAATAGAACTGGCTTAGTTGCCCATAGCAACCAATCAGATTCCACCTTTCATTTTCCAAAGGAGCTGTAAAAAATGAAAGGTGGAATCTGATTGGTTGCTATGGGCAACTAAGCCAGTTCTACTTTACACCAGTTTGATAAATGACCTCATATGTGTTTTACATCTTTCCTTAGGTAAAGGAGAGAAGGTGGTGTGTGAAATAATTCAAAGTGTGCCCTCAGACCTTATAAACACAAACTTTTAAAATCATCACCACATAGACAACACAAACACATTTAAAAACACTGTAACAAAAAAGTACTAAAACATACACGATGAGAACATAGGAGTTCAAGTCCGGAGAAGATAACCCCCCCCCCCCCCGGGCCAATCCTCCATTGGGAAATTCGGAAGCATAAGACAGAAAACACAAAAACCAAAGCAAATGGCTATGGAAAAAACTGCAAAAAATGAAAATTGGAATTTCATACATTCTTATTACCAATATTTTACATTTGGTCACAGGACTATGATATAATACAAAAAGATTTGGGTTGGTGCAAAGTTGACTTTTTTTTTGCTTACCTTTGTTTCCATTGCTTTTTCTGTAGGCATCATTTCTCCTTTGTATGGTCAATATCTGTTTTAGTTTTCACCTAAACTAAAAAACAGTAGTATTGTATCATTACAGTATTGTATCAGTGTTACAGTATTGAATCATTAGCAATTGTTCAAAAAGAAATCATTTCTTAACATTAAGGTCAATGTAAGTCAGTCTAGATGATCGATACAAAAAAGAAATGATCTTTTTCATATCATACTGAAAATTGGATGCATTTTAGGTATCCAATGTCCAATATGCATGGATTCAAGAAAGAAAAATGTTCCCAAAGGAAGCCAACTGTGACCCCGGCCTAATGCTCATCAACGTGCTGCAATGTATGAGCATAGTTAGTGCTGTGATGGTTAATTTTACTGTATAGGTTGCTGTATCAATGATCTAGAAGGCTTCAGACTGTAAATGTACAAAAATATAGCCACTCAAAATTAAAGGTAATAATTAAAAGATATTCAAATTACTGGTACCTTTATTTTTAGGGTGACGTTGACCTCTGTCTCTACTACAGTGTACTGATAGACAGCACACTTCATCCAGTGATCCATCATTGTCCTTTCATATAAAACCTCTCTCTTCTGCATGAAAGAAGGAAACATTTTGAGATATACTCCACAATACTGTTTTTGTTTTTTTCCATTTTTATTGGTCATATTGTACCACTATAACTGTCGAGGTAGAGTGACCTTCCATTACATCCTCCAGCAAGCTGAACACCTCTATGTATACATTGCTTTGAATGAGAAGGCTAGGCATTCTTATCACCCCACTCTTGATGTTTCTTTGAATCATAAAATGTGGTTTTAAGAAGAGATCTATCTATCACGTGATACAACATATTCATTGCCCCCACCTCCTCCTCGCTTTCAAAGGGGGGATTTTATTACTAACTATTTTTGTGCCTACACATACCTCTGCAATTCATCGCTGAGCCCTCTGGCAGTGTATGGATTAACATGTCATTTAGCTGCACAGATATTTCAGCTTGAAGAAAAGAGAATCTCACTGCAAGGCGATCCTATTTAGAATGAAATAACAAATGAACATCTTCACTTGTGTCACACAGACATGCAGGGATGCTACTTTCGTAATGAGATATATATTTTTTTATCTTATAAGACGTTACGGGTATCTTATAAGGCTTTTATAAATAGCTCAATGCATACAAAAAAAAGGAAAAGAACAATTCCGGCACCACTGTGTTATTTATGTGTTTCAGGAAAATGACTAGATTACGGTAAGGCTGAACTTTAGGAGGTGTTGAGCCTCCCATGTCAGGAAGACACAGATTTGGCTATGGTAACTATCAGTGTAATATGTCATTCTTCCACTGGAATACTAACACCCCTTAGGGAGAAACAGCAGGAAGGTAGAGAGACAGCAGGCAATGCTCCCTGGGAAAATATGCTAATAGTTCTATTCCAAATAATCTCCCTTCTTCTCTCTCTCTCTCTCTCTCTCTCTCTCTCTTTCTTTTCATTCTTTCATTCTCTTTCTCATTTCTTAATTTTCTAATCTTTCTTTCCAATTTCTTTCGTTCTGTTTCTTTCATTAATTCATTATTTTTTTTTTATTCTTTTCATTGTTTCATTCTTTTTCACATCCCTTAATTTTCTTCCTTTTTCTCTCTTTCATTCATTATTTTTCTCATTCTTTCCATTCTTTTATTCATTCATTCATTATTTTTCTTCATTCTTGCATTCTCTTTCCAATCCGTTAATTTGTATGCTCTTTCTTTCTCTCTCATTCTTTTTTCATTCATTCTTTTTTTCTCATGTCTTTCTTTCTTTCTTTTTCCTCATTCAATTTCCTCTCATTTTTTAATTCTTCCTGTTTCCCATTTCCCATTTCTTCCTCCTTGTTCTTTTCTTCTTCCTCATTTTTTTCTTTCTCCTTCCTTCTCGATACTCTTCCTTTTCATTTTTAATTGTTGATGAGTCGTATCACTGAAAGGGTTAAGGTGATGTTCTGTGCCTCATACAATAGGGCATCCGAAACCTACTAGACAGATATGTTATTTCTGAATTATTTAGAGGATTTATTTGTTATGTTGAGTGAACCAAAAAAACCACATCCCACGTCTCACGCTTTTTGTATGAGCCTGCATTGACAGCTATGACTTGCAATGAATTGCAGGCTCATCTCATAGGGAATGGATTAAAAACCATTCTTTCATCACACCAATTTTATACAGATCATAAACAGGTAAGGAAAGTCACAGAGAGAGATCTGAATTTCTTGAGGATAATGACAAAATAAATCTCAGACAATATAACAAGCTTTGCCTTAACGCATGAGTCTGTAATATTCTGTAACCAAAGCTAGCACATTAACACACAACACAATAGAGTTAATAAAAAGAACCTAATTGCTTCTGCATCACAAAAAGTTATATCCTCGCCTGTCAAAACAGCATTAGGTCATTGAAGAAGCAGTTTTCCATTTACAACATTTTTTCTTCCCTATACATAAATTATTTTTGCAGTAATTACATATTTTAGTAATGAGTAAGTGTAAGGAGGTGAAATTCAAGCCATAGATCTCTCCGTTTTGGCAAATATCCATTCACAAATAAGTAATATTTTTCACTTTTGCCTAAAACATAGTAAAATATATTAGTTTGATGAAGCCCGTTTGACTCTTCTTGGGTTCTAAGTAGTCCAGATATGGAATCCCACGTGGTAAGCAGTATATATCAAAGAAGTCCCAAATCCATTAAGAGTTTCACAATTAGAGGAATGCATTACAACTCATAATGTATTCTAAATCTGAGGTTTAAGGACTCTTGTTGACATTAGCAGATCTCAGCTGAGAATTTAATATTATTCTTTGTCTCCGGTACAGCAAGAGTTTTGCAGCAAGGTAGCGCCATCTTGAGGACAAGGTGGAAATATGCAAAAAAAAAGGAAATCAGAGATGCGAAAAATAGAGCTGGATTCTCATTAAAAAGTGTAAACCACATTGCTTAAAAATTATATTTACAAGGTTAAAATTTGTCCTTGCTTGAATGAAAAAAATAATGTATGATGGTTTTCTTTGTTTTTTCATTAACTTTAGTTGAGAATTTGTAAGAAAGTATGGTGACCTATAAAAGTGAAGGAAAATTAAAGGAATATGACATATGTGAAGAATAAAATGAATTAATATTTAACTTGGTTTATACTACATATGCAATGGAGAGATTTAGGAAAGTACATGACAGCCATAACATAGTAAGTAACAATGAGCATTTCTCCTACAATGAGAAAACCAAGAATAAAGTACCAAGTATCAGCAACTATAACTGAGTTCAGTGTTGGGCTGGGGTGCCTAGGACCCACCAGTAAAATTTATTTTGGGGGACCACCGTATGGATACATTCAAATATTACTTGCTCCCACAGTAGCAAGATGCTACCAGATGATTGTATATGGGGGAGAAGAGTACAAGCTGGTAGCTTTCCTGTATACCTAGAAGTCATCTCAGCTCTGATCGTGTCTATAATAATAAATTGAGGAGTTTCTTTAATAACCTATCAGGTTTGTATACTAACATAGGCTGGTTGAGGTGCTGTACATTGAATATATGTATGTAGTGCTGTGTTATGTGCCACTTGTGCAGGGGATGGGAGACACCTTTCTCAGGTACCCACCTCGGGATTCACCTGTACCCCTGTGGGTCAGTCTGAGCCTGCCTGAATTGTACTCAATCTGTGGAGGTCTTGATACAAATTGTGGCCCAGGAGCTTCAAGAAGTCAGCCACAAATTTCTAACCGTGGACAACAATTCTCTTTTGAGCCATACAAGGCACACTAAATCATTTTCTTAAAGGGTTTCTGTCACCAGTTTTTTTCACCAGTTTTTTTGGTATGAATCAGGCTGACTTTAGAGATGTGCTAATGTCACCTGATTCCAAATATATATCTGTTTTATTTACTGGTTCCCTCATTTTTTATATAAAATGAACTTTTATTTTATGCTAATAAGGCCTCTAGGTGCAAGGGGCGTTACCCCTGCTCCTAGAGGCTCTGTTGATTGACAGGACCAGGCAGAGAAGAAACACTCCATTCACCATAGCTTGCAAGGATCTTCAATGATGTCATGACCATGTGATCAGTCACATAGTTTAGGAGGAGACAGGCTGTTTGTGTTATCCTAACCATGTGACTGATCACATGGTCATGACATCATTGAAGGTCCTTGCAAGCTATGGTGAATGGAGTGTTTCTTCTCTGCCTGGGCCTGTCAATCAACAAAGCCTCTAGGAGCAGGGGTAACGCCCCTTGCACCTAGAGGTCTTATGGAAATTTTAGCTAAAGTGTGAAGAGACTTATCCACTAGAGGATCCATTTCTCCCATGATCATCGGGCCTAGCCTCCACAAAACCTATGTGCCTAGAGAACCATTAGCATAAAATAAAAGTTCATTTTATATAAAAATGGGGGTACCAGTAAATAAAACAGATATATATTTGGAATCAGGTGACATTAGCACATCTCTAATGTCAGCCTGATTCATACCGAAAAAACTGGTGACAGAAACCCTTTAAGAAGTTCAGAGACTAATGTAAAATAGTTGCTACCATGACAGACCCATTATAAGTCAATGGGGTCCTTCAGGCGCTAGTGGTGTCCATAACATGAAGGTATCAGCAACCCATAATTTTCTTTTTTCTGCTCCAGTCAAACAAATTCAGCAAAAGGTGGTCAGGGAGAATAATTTGCTCATGGGGTGAATAAGTTACATAGAGTACATAGTCCCTCAAGGGGTGCATTATTCTCACCTGTTTGTGTTGTGCAAAATGGGGACAACACCAGTGGAGACTTAGAAAGTGGGAGCAGAGGTCTGTGCAGCTGATGCTATTGCCATTCTCCAGGGGTAATGGCCAATCAACCGGACGAGTAGGAAAACCAGAGGAAGGGAACTGGTGGACGGCTTAAGTCTCACTCTAAGGTGCTAGCTGACAGACACAAACCCATGATCACTGTAGTAATAAACTTTAAAGACTTTATTAAATACTGTTTTTAACATGGACAATGTACTTTGGGGTACTCAGGACCCCTTTTTTAAGTTTGAAAGCAGGAGATGGGTATCCCCTGGTATTTGCCACTTCTGGACAGAGGGGAGCCTGCACTCCACATATGTAGTGTGTTTCCCGACTTTTATTTTTGACACGCCGCACGCGTCGAGTGTCGACTGTACTTCCATTCTCTTCCTATGGCCAATCAAAAAATGGAAATTTTAGCTGAAGTGTGAAGAGACTTATCCACTAGAGGATCCATTTCTCCCATGATCATCGGGCCTAGCCTCCACAAAACCTATGTGCCTAGAGAACCATATCTGCCTGACACCCAATCCATCCCACAGAAGAAAAATATTAGAAAATGATTCCACTTCAAATTGCAGCATCAAAGGTTTTGAAAACAGTGGTTATGAAGTGGTTAAACAAATCTAACCCAGTTCATGACTCTCAGCTATGATTTTGAAGCTGATATGATCCTGTGTACTTTATAATTGCACAAGACACCTCTAAGGGCTCATTCATACAGGCAATGGAGCTGTCTGCAAAGCAAGAGTGCACCTCTGAGAATACAGCTGAGGCACTAGAACCATTGATCCCAATATCTTAGCACCTCTTCTGTACATATCAACCTTAAAGACACAAGACAACCCGCATCACCAAATATTAACATAGATGATCCTTTATTGACATGGTTACATTTTGATTATTTTTGCTCATTCAGATATTCAGAGATTATTGAGTTACTGCTAACAACAAGGAATAATCTACAGTATGTCTTTGTTGATGTGAAATATTTTATAGAACTGCTTTTTTTGCTCATATACTGTAAACCAAATGTAAACCATATACTTCAAAGCAAATGTTTCCCCTCCTTTTTATATTTTGTGGCATTTTAAGAGAAGTAAACTGTTGAACCTAATTGATTTTGATCACCTTTTCATTTAAGGTAAGGCCACACAGTCAGGTTTCTGCATGCAGCTGTAAAAGCCAAAACCAGGACTGAATTCGAAGAAGAGAAATTGTACCTCTCCTTTATACTTTCTCTCCTTTTATGATCCACTCCTGATTTTGGCTTCCAAAACCTTATCCTTATTGTTCTGTAAATTTAGATTACGTAATATGGTCATATTACAGATCCTCAAGGTATAAAATGTAATGTGATGCCCACAGAACTCTATGGGCCCATGCATAATGCTGTTTTTGAAGGTATTTGGTGGAATATGGAACCTAGTCAGTGTACAGTGGCTCACAGAGTATATATATATTATGAACCTAGAAAAGAAAGTTTTAGAGGGAGTTTTAAAGTACATTATAAAAATCAGCATAAGGGTGTGTTCACACGTAGGTTTTTGCAGATATTTCTCTGTACTTTTGGGTGGCCTTTTTTGTGGTAGAAACTCCAGATTTTATCTTAAAGGAACCTGTCAGTTCCGAAACACCCCCTGAACTAGAGTAAGTGTTGTATAGTGATGTAAGTGATGCTGAATCCGAATATGTACCGTATTTTTCGCTTTATAAGACGCACCCGAAGATAAGACGCACCCCAGATTTTAGAGTAGGAAAATAAGAAAAAAATATTTTTCATCAGACCACATATCTGACCCCCCATAAATTTCAGGACATCACATCAGGCCCCCATCAGACCTCAGATCAGCCCAGCGTTCCCCCATCAGACCTCAGATCAGCCCAGCGTTCCCCCATCAGACCTCAGATCAGCCCAGCGTTCCCCCATCAGACCTCAGATCAGCCCAGCGTTCCCCCATCAGACCTCAGATCAGCCCAGCGTTCCCCCATCAGACCTCAGATCAGCCCAGCGTTCCCCCATCAGACCTCAGATCAGCCCAGCATTCCCCCATCAGACCTCAGATCAGCCCAGCGTAACCCATCAGACCTCAGACCAGCCCAGCGTAACCCATCAGACCTCAGACCAGCCCACAGTGCCCCCATGAGACCACTCTGTGCCCCCATCAGACCTCAGACCAGCCCACAGTGCCCCCATGAGACCACTCTGTGCCCCCATCAGACCTCAGACCAGCTCACAGTGCCCCCATTAGACCACTCTGTGCCCCCATCAGACCTCAGACCAGCTCAGTGCTCCATTAGACCACTCTGTGCCCCCATCAGACCTCAGACCAGCTCACAGCGCCCCCATTAGACCAATCTGTGCCCCCATCAGACCTCAGACCAGCTCACAGTGCCCCCATTAGACCACTCTGTGCCCCATCAGACCTCAGAACAGCTCACAGTGCCCCCATTAGACCAATCTGTGCCCCCATCAGACCTCAGACCAGCTCACAGTGCCCCCATTAGACCACTCTGTGCCCCCATCAGACCTCAGACCAGCTCACAGTGCCCCCAGTAGACCACTCTGTGCCCCCATCAGACCTCAGATCAGCCCAGCGTGCCCCATAACAATAAAATAAAAAACTTCACTTACCTGTCCAGCGCCCCGGCTCCGCTCCGGCGCTCCTTAGGCTTTCCGGCCCGACGCTGCACTGTCACCTGACTGCGTGCAGCGTCAGGTCATAGTGTGCGCACTACGTCCTGACGCTGTACGCGTTCAGGACAGTGCAGCGCCGGGCCGGGAAGCCTGAGGAGCCGCGGCAGGACAAGTAAGTGAAGTTTTTTATTTTATTGCTATGGTGCACGCTGGTCTGATCTGAGGTCTGATGGGGGGGGTCCCGGCCCCCCGGCAGCTAAAACATACAAGTGAGCGCTTCCATAATGGAAGCGCTCACTTGTATTCGTTTTATAAGACGCACTGCAATTTTCCCCCTACTTTTGGGGGAAAAAAAGTGCGTCTTATAAAGCGAAAAATACGGTAATTTTTATCTTCATACTCACTTCCATTTTGACACTGTGCTCCCACAAACCAGCAGTAAAATGCACTCAGTGGACTCTTCTTTGAGTCCTCTCCATTATGTGAGTGAGCACCGGAGTCCACTGAGTGCATTTTACTGCAGGTTTGTGGGAGCACAGCGTCGGAATGGAAGTGAGTATGAAGATAAAACTTACACGTTCGGATTCAGAATCACTTACACTATACACCGATTACTCTAGTTCAGGGGGTGTTTTGGAGATGACAGGTTCCTTTTAAGTTCTATGTAAAATATGAAATGCAGGACACACACAACACAATTTTGTTAATTAGGTGGAATTTTCTGTCTTCCTGGCTTCTTTTCAAAAACAAAGTACGGGTAATTTATCATAGGCCGACGCTGGTCTATGATATCCCCTGCGCGGCTGGAGCATGCACCTAATTTATCCCGAAGCACATCCTTCAGCAGTCCGTACATTTAACATGATTTAAACAGAAATCTGCCACTACCACAAGGTGGTGCTAACAAGATGGTTCTCTATCCTTGGGAGATAGCTTTTTGAATATTTTTTTTCCCATGGAGCACTGTCGATAAGTCTCCATGACATCAAGCACTTTCAGTAAGTCTCCATACACAGCTGGTCTTTTTAAGGAGCTGCATTCAAGATATCTCACCCAGCCAGCCAGAATTCTACACCGTACTGACAAGGGGCAAGCATCCTGAAACAGCTTTCTACACAAGATGCCAGGAAATGCCTGGTGATGAACTGGGAGAGGATATCCATCCAGGCAGCCTGCTCGGAAACTACTCCATCATGGATGGTCTGGACATCGAAGAAGAAAAGGATTGAAACCCCTCTCCCCTCTGTGTGTCTGCCTTCCAATAAAATTTCGGGGCTGTGAATCCCTTCCCTCTCCCCTTTTCCTGTATCACTTGCCCAAAACTTGATTGATGTGTGATGTTTTATTAGAATGTCATTGTGGTGCTGTGCATAGTGTATAGTACACGATCTGTGCCTGAGCTGTACATTGCACCCATGCACCAGACATTTATATCTAGTATTAATTGTACTGTGCTCCAGTCTGCGCTGCATCACAGAATACATTTTGTTTGTCCTGATGACTGATTGTGAGTTAACACTATTTTCAATCAAACAGATGTCTACACAGGAATATTTGGCTTGTCAATATTCCCTTGTCATGTCCCAAAGATTAATTAAAGGGCTTCTGTCAGCAGTTTTTTTTAAAGGGCATCTGTCAGCATATTTGTACCTATTACATTGGCTGACCTGTTGGAATTGTGCTTGGCAGCTGGAGGCATCTATGTCGCTCGCATGTTCATATGTGCCTGCATCGCTGAGAAAAATAAAGTTTTAATATATGCAAATGATCCTCTAGGAGCAATGGGGGCACTGCCATTGGAGAGAGAACTGAGCCCACTGCTCCTAGAGGCTCATTTACATATATTAAAATGTCTCAGCAATGCAGACACATATGAACATGGGACCAAAACAGGTGCTTTCCGCTGCCAAGCACATATACCACAGGTCAGCCAGTTTCATAGGTACAAATCTGATGACAGATGCCCTTTAAAAAACTGAATTTTGAGTAATACGGTGCCACTGCCACAAGGTGGCGCTAGCAAGATGTTTCTCTTTGCTTGGAAGATACCTCTTTGCATATTCTTTTCAAATGGAACATTCCCAATAAGTGTCCATACCATTGCGAGTTTCCATTAAGTACCCATACATAGCTAGTCTTTTTAAGGAGTCTCAGCACCCTGCCTAAGCTCTATAGGAGAAAAAACGCTAGTGGTAGGACACGCTGGAGGAAATTCATCAAATGGTGCAAAGGAAAACTGGCTTAGTTGCCCATAGCAAGTAGATTACACCTTTCATTTTTTTAGAGTTCACTTGGAAAATGAAAGGACCAATCTGATTGGTTACTTTGGACAAATAAGCCAGTTTTCCTTTGCACTGCTTTTAATAAATCTCCCCCACTGTGTGCAAAAAATGCCATAAAAATACCACAAAAAAAAACTGTGCACTTGAATGCAAGTGGCCAAATAATTGCATGCGGTTATTCTAGTGTTTTTTTCACCGGGTGTAAGAGATCTCAGTCTGATTTTGTTTGTAACATTAATACCATTTAAGACTGCAGAATACAACTCTGAAATATTCACCAGTTACTTCACAAACATGAGTCTGCTTTTCATACAAATCCTCAGCCGCCTGGACCCCTGTACACAGCGTATTACAAACTTCTCATTCACTCAGTAATGGACGCTTGATCATGCAGTCAATCACAGCCAGTTGCAGGGGGAAAAAAAAGACTTGAAACCTGTCAAAGAAGGCAATAAATTTCCAGAAATACAATAGAAATAATGGCCATTGGAGATGGTAATCCATGGAATGTATTGATCAGTGGGGGGAAGCAGTTTGGGCTTCACCACAGGCTCTCTTACCTCCTCTGCCAGTCGATAACTAGCCGGGAGTGTCCTGTATTTGTCAATATCACTTAATTAAATACCTAGCGTCTGATACAGAATATAGTTATACCATTCTAATAATGTCTGCGAGTAAATCTCACAAGGCTAGTATAATATTCAATGCCATGTAAATGATGTAAAACACAACAACAGCAGAAAAGTAGTAAAAAAAATCCAAAAGAAAGCCTGGAAAACAATAAAGGCTGAATTAGAGAGATGATTCGAAAGAGCCTTGAAATGTCATACTACATGAAACAGAGCCTCATCCGTGGGATTTGTAAGCTACTATCCAATACTCCCCACAGATCTGATCTCAGTGCTGATCTCAAACGCCACCTGTTTACAATTTACTGCTAGGAAAGGCAATTTTAGTAATGGGTACACTTCTCAAAGGGGCTACTGGTTGTTACAGGCTCGCTTAAAATATACCAAGCTGCAACCTCGCTTCTTTTATTTGGCAAATCCAAGCTACCAATTAAGAATTAACCACTTCTAGTTTGGACAATTTTCTGGACGTTCCCAGCCTGGAGCTTCTACATTAATAAACTATTCTGTGCACCATACGTGGACATGTTACACGTCTTTGTAATTATCATTTGGATGTCTACGGTATCATTTGACTTCCTGATTATTAAAGGCATTGTATGGGATAAAAAAAATGTCTGCTCTCTTCTGACTGCGACACACCTGTTCAAAAGTTATGTGTGGAATTGTAGCTCAGCACCATGCACTTCAATGCAGAAGAGTTGTGATACCAGACACAGCCCATGGACTAGCATTCTGTTTTTCTAATCCTGTACAAACTCTTTAAAGGGAACCTGTCATCAACTTTATGCTGACCTCATTGAGGGCAGCATAAAGTAGTGACAGAAATGCCGATTTCAGTGGTGTGTCATGAGCTAAAAGTAAGTGGTTGCCAAGAATCAGCATCATAAACATTACAGCCCAGGTCTTGAAAAGAGTCAAATCTACCTGAGAAGGATCATGGTTATTCATAATTTCCTGCTCTCCCGCCTGTCTGCTGACGATTTTCCAGGCCCAGTCTGCAAGGATTGTGATGTTGGTTCTCGGCAACCACTTATTTTTAACTTATAAATGACAGACCGCTGAAATCAACTCACCTGTCTCTACTTTATTCTGGCGTTAGTATGGGCAGCATACAGGTGATGACAGGTTCCCTTTAATCATATCTGTCATTTGTTGTTAGTAGGGATTTACCTGTTAGTTTAGTGGAAAGTCAGAGCATCCAAAATAATTCCAACATTAAGGCCCCACGCACATAACTGTTTGTCACGCGACAAAACCAGGAAGCAGTATTTAAGCATGGGGATAAGAGAAAACTGAAAATGAGGTAAATTTGAAAAAAATAAATAAATAAAATCCCAGGAGGAATGGGAGCTAGAGTAATTGATAAAAAAAACTTTAGATTTAAAAGTAGTGTATGACACAACCCCTTTAACTCTTTAGCGGTGATGGCTGCATCAGTTTATTAAAAACATTCAGTTGCTCCAGACTAGTTTGCCTGACATACTAATGTACATCACAGTATGTTCAATTGACCTCCTTTTTTAAATTTCAAAATTTATTAAAAGTGTGTCTGACATATTGCTCTGTGCCACAGCTGTACTGTATATAATTGGCCATTTATTTAATTTTTAATATACAATTTTATAAATTCAGAGTTTATTGTACCTGGCATATTGTTACTGTTACGTTATACTGGACTCTGTCCAACAATACAATGCACTTTTAGAGAATAGACCATGTAAGCACCTTAGGTCACCAGCCACTGGCTGGGGAAGAATTACGGGGGATTGCAGTGGCCCTTAAAGAGCCAGAGGGAGAGCTTGTATACCCTAGGGGCAAGAGAAGGCATAGCCAGCAGGAAGTAGGCCTCAGTCTGCTTGAAAGGAGCATCGCTACTCCATCAGCTGGGTCCACTATACAGAAAGAGTAAAATGCAGGTGGGACCAAACTGCCGAAGCTCTGCAGATATGGAGTGGATAAGCAAGGTGGCAGCCATGCCCACCAGCAGGAGAGGAGTGGCAATGGCAGTGGACCACTGCCATAATAGACGCTTTCTTTTTCTTCGGCATAGCTGTGTTGTTAGTGGTGGTAATAGTGGCACTTGTAGTCATGGTGATGGTAGTGCTAGTGGCACTGGTAACCATGGTCATAGTGGTACTCAGAGCAAATATAGAGGTGAGAAAAGTAGTGGGGATAATTATGATGATACATGTGCGTTGATACATGTTTATACTGCTGGTGCTGGAAACCGTGCACAGTAAAGTAAACCTGAAACAGGCCCTAAAATAGGGATCTTTTTTAGATGACTTTTTAAAAAAAAAGGCATTGCATCTCTATTTTCCAGAATGATCAAAATTTTCTTTTAAATAACACCAAACCTGTTGTTATTCCCAAAAAGTGATAATTTTTGGACAGCTTGTTAAAAATAAGCCACTGGTTCTTCTGATACCACTGTGTGTGTATAAACACTGACTGACATCAGCCTCAAAAAAGGGCTAATTTTTTTTTATGTGTTAAAAAAACATTGCTGTTTCCAATACCACTGTGTGTATAAACACTGGCAGCCATCTGTCAGTATAAAGGCATAATTTTTGGACCACTGGTTAAGAGCCCATTGTTTCTTCTGATACCACCATTTGTATAAACATTATAATAATTAGATTACTCATCAAGCAAAATACCTAAGATAAACCATAATAGTAAAAGCTCATATATAAACCCCTATAAACTGAGACAAACTCAATCAGCAATACAACAATCTAAAAAGAGCAACAGAGTCCATAAAGTTCAAAGATAGAAATTTTATTGGAATAAACACATATGATAAAAATGAAAAAGAGGCAAAAAGAGATGAAAAACACACAAAAAAAAAAGGTTGCAACTCTCCTGAGAGACGTATATATACCACCTCATAGGCATGTGGAGACAAATATCAAGCATAATCAGGGGCGTAGCTATAGGGGGTGTAAAGGTAGCAGTCGCTACCGGGCCCAGGAGCCTGAGGGGGCCCAAAAACCCTTGTAACACATAAGAAGACACACAGAGCACTAAGAGGAGGGGGGCCCAAGCTGAACTCTTGCACCAGGGCCCATGAGCCTTTAGCTACGCTCCTGAGCATAATAAATGTGGCATAAGAAAGTAATAAACCATTCATGGTAACATACCCATAAAATCACAATGTCCTCTGGAGAGCCGCCCACCCCAACGCACATTTCGGCAACACGGCCTCCTCTGGGTGCCCCGAAATGTGCGATGTTGCTCTTTGTAGGTTGCACTTTTTTTTTTACTTTAAAAAGCATAAAAAAATCAAACAGTGCAGTGTGTTTTAAACAGCCTGTTTGTTACCACCAGCTATCACCCATTTACCCACAGACATATATGTCATTGTCACTTTGAGGTTAATAATGCAGTCTTGGCTTTAAAAGGGTTATGCTATGACTGATGAAAAAATCATATAGTACATGACAATAGCTTTCTAACAAAGCTGGAATCAACCCTGTACCACACAATGGTCCAGAGATCTCCCCGTTCATTGCTCCAATTATTCTGCTAGATTATCTTCAGCCTGGCAGCTCAGGGGGTGTGTCCTTTCTGTGGCAGCTATCTCCCTGTAGCTGGCACAGCTTCTAACAGTACATATGGCTGGTGACAGTTGAAGATTTAAACTGAGCATGTTCAACTAGTTCAGTGAGATGGATATAAAATAAGTAAAAGAACAAACAGCAGGAGGTGGTATACAGATACATTTTATTGAATACTCGCTGGCTATAAAGTTTTCATTACATGCAATAACAAAAGTTTTAAGATCCAGGTGCTGGTTTGGAAAATGTAGAGTATGCTTCGTGACATGACCCCTTTAAAGAGCTTGAATGGGGTTGGATACAGTCCTAGAAATCCCCAGAGTGTCATACACAACTTTTTAGGGCACTTTAGATTCAGGTCGAATTAATTTGGGCCAAATCAAATCTGAAGGCTGAATCCACAGAAATGGAACCAAAATGAGTTTCAGGAAATTCACTCATCTTTAATCAACACGGTTTCATTCTTCATGTGATTCTGATTCACCCACCCTATCTACAATCTGTGTCAGCAGATATCCTTAGTAATTTGGATACTGTCCCCCTCTCCACACCGCTTACCCTATGTGAACATCCTTATCCCTGTCCCTGCTGCTTTCTCCAACACTGAGAGAAGAGAGGGGGAGAGCAGAGAGAGCAAACACAGCCAAGAGCAGTGCGCTGTCAGATCTACACCAGGTTCAGCAGGACAAACAGTTATGTGAAGGAGCTTCTATAACTCTACATCAGCAAAATGACAAGGAATTTATAATGAAGGGTGTTTTGAAAGCTGCTTATATTATAATGTTACTTTATATCATTAAGGTTTTTAGTCATATAAAAATGTAATAAAACACCATGGCCATATTTTCTCAATTATTTTGTACTTATATTTATTTCAGATTGCTTTTAAGTCTTAGTATTATGTGACATTACATCTTACATCCATTCTCATCTTCAGCTGCATTCACAAAACTACAGACTGGTTTAGTGCCTGTATTGTTATCCTGATTTAAATTCTATAATTTTTAAGTCAAAAGTGTAGAACAGTATGGTACATAAACAAAACTCTCCTACAATACATTGCAACAGTTGAGGAGTTGCAATACTGTACTACAAAAATAAAAGATTGTAACTCTGAACCAGTCCAAGATAAGTAAAGCAATGTAGTCGAATAGCTATTCATCATTTTATGTTAAATATATCTAGAATATAACTAAAATTGATTATAAAATAACAATTCTAAAACCAAACCTCCCCCCCCCTTCTCATGGTATGGGTGTATTTTACACAGGCATCATGCACCTTTGCTATAATGCATTCATTCCATATCCATGCCATCCTACATTCAAGCTTAGGTGAATGGTATTCAATTGTTGGGAAGCTGAGGAAGTGACCGGGGTTGCCAACAATCCAGAAATTTCTGGACAGTCTGTAAAGATAGGCTGGTGGTACTTGACTAGGTTGTTTTAGTGGTAACAGACATGTATTACTTATAATCTCTGTCATTCATTATGGTTTTCCAATTTTTCCGTAAAAAAAGTTGGCTGTCCATCACTTTGGGATAAGTTGTCCAGGAAAAATATAAAAATTTTGGTTGGCGACCCTGGTAGTGATTATAAATTGATTGCACTTCATAGTCAAAACTCTCCTTACTGGAGTTAGCAGTAGCTTCTGACCTACCAGCATTATTATGTTGCCATTTTCATACTAGATATATATTCAATATATATGAATACATATATATTCATGTTTGTTTTATGTGTTACAAAGAACTGGCAAAACGTCCCCAAAAGTGGAGGTTCCCTTTAAGAAGTAATTAAACTATTGTTTACAGTCAGAAAAAAAGCCATTGCATCTATGACTAGCATAGCTAGCAAACTATTACCATAGAAAACTATATAATTACATCCATTAGCACATACATGTGATATGGACACTTTTATAAATAAAAAAAATAAGAAAAAAGAATCACTTGGCAGGAAACAGTATGAAAATGGGAATTGTGCTTCTAGAAACAGGAAAATAAGTTAATTTTATAATATTTAACTTTGAAAAGGAATACCCGTGCCTACATAAATACTGTAGGTAAATAGAAACAGTTGTAGACTAACAGCATCTGAGTAGCACATTTGTGACTGTGATTATGTCATTTATGCTGCATATGCTTCTACTTGCTAGTCTTTTCTGCAGGAGCAAATTTGAGGATATTCTGCATACTAAACAATACCAGTCCAGAGTCACTGAATAGGGAGAGAGATACTGTGCAATGAAATTTTTGCACCAGTCACATTCATTGGACTGCAGAAATCTAAGCACATGCTGCAGAAATAACCCCTACTCAGATGCATGCAAGGGATATTCAGTCACAGAAATTTTGGCAAAAAATCTGCCATGTGTGTCTGAATCCACGCATAACTTGACTAGTGGTGAAGATTTTAAATATGGGCTGTGGATATCTGCCACAGATTTCACCCTTCGCAGTTTCCACACCAAAGTTTGGAACAAAATCTGTACCATTTGTGGGTCAGGATTTTGTCCAGTTACAATTTTCCACAGCGGACATGCCACAAGTGGCCATTTCATAGGGATGTAGGACTGGCAGATGAGTTAGGAGGTAAGTTACTCAGGTTGCACAATCACACATTTTTCAGATGCTTTAAGGCTACCTGCAGATGTTTGCGGTTAGAAAGACTGCATAAATTTCCTTGAGGATTTCTGTGCGTTTCCTCACCAAATCCACATCAAAATCTGAATGTGTTAGGCCTCATGCATATAACTGTAGGCAGCCAAACAGCGGGTCCGTAATATCCAGACACTGGTTGTGTGCGCACCGTATCACGGATATGAACCCATTCACTTGAATACGGTGCAGTGCGGGACAGAGGCACAGATCAGAAGCCCGCTGAAGCACCTACGGAGTGATTCTGTGGGTTTTTTGTCCATGCCTCTGCACTACTGTGCCTACACTACTGCATGCACTACTTTTTTGCAGTGCGGACTGTTGGATGCGGATCTGGATCTGTGTCCACAGACAGCAGGCACATGGTTGGTGCCTTTGCACTGAAGACCGCAATTTGAGGTCCACAGCACGGACATGAGCCCTTACTACGTTTGCAGGTAGCCTAAAGGGGATTTTACAATTGATGGCCTATTATCAGGATAGGCCATCACTATCTGTCCAACACTTCACACCTTTACAGATTAGTTGTTTCAGAGCAGCTTCAGTGAAAGAACTACATTTCTGTAATGGACGGAGCAGGTTACTACAGTGTTGCTCCCCTTCAAAGTAGCTGTGCAGTTCTGCAACTGATTTCCAGGGCTAGAGCTACTGCAGAACAGCTGATCGTCAGGGGTGTAGGGTGTCAGACCTTTGCTGATTAGTGATCCTGAGGATAGGACATCACTTTTAAAATCTTGGGCAACTCCTTTAAGTCAAGCGCACCTCTGTGAGAGATTGGAATCCATCCAAACAATTCTCTTTTGCTCTGGCTTCACCTACACTAGATATTACCAAGGATACCAAACACCGGGCCAGCTTAGGAGACCAAAGTCCTGATCAGGGTTGCCAACTGTCAAGAAATTCCTGGACAGTCCGTAATAATAGTGGACTTTTTTTCAGTGCCCATGAAAAAAAAATAGATGTTTCCGCAATTTCTTTTGAGGCTGGTGGTGTTTAAGCAGGTTACTTTGATTGTAATTCTCAGCATTTTAGAGTTCACAGTAAGTGCTGGTAATGTTCTCATTATTAGTATGTGACCTTTGTATATAATATATAATATATATATTCTATATTATGTGCTATATAATATATATTAATTATAGTTCAGTATAGTTTTCCAATTTGTCCGTAAAAAAAAATGCTGGCTGCCTGTAATTTTTGGATAAATCGTCTAGAAAAAATAAAAATTTGGGAAAAAGATCTAAACGTAACAATATCTCTGAACAAGTGGCAGAAAACGTTCATGTCTATAACCACGAGGCATTCAATAAATTGGCTTTTCGATGGTACTTTACACCATTTAGATTGGCTCAGATTTTCAACGATGCTTCAAACCTATGTTGGAGGAACTGTGGCCAAATAGGTAATCTGTTACACATTTTTTGGAAATGCCCACTAATCATAAGTTTCTAGAATAATATATATAAATATATTTCTCTGCCGCTTGGAATAGAGATTCCTCTATCTCCAGAATTCTACCGAATCGGAATTTGTGATATATTGAAACCATATAGAACCATCATACAGCATATACTTACCGCTTCACTACAATCCATAGCCGGTAAATGGAAATCAGGCAAAATCCCGAATATACCTGTAATAATAAAAAAAGTAAATGTAAATTACAAATATGAAGAAATGTTTGCGAGGAGTAATGGCAGATTGGATAAATTCCAAGACAACTGGAAAATATGGCAAACTTTATGACAACATAATTGCCTTTTACCATCATCCACTTCCGTGAGAGGAGGTATCAGAAATACTCTGACTTATTATAGTATATAGGACCGAATATTTTCTTGTTTACTTTATTGGTTCTTTTTTTTTAGCTGTTATTTTAGATTACTTTAACCTTTTATGGGTTCTATGTTGACAATATTTCCCCCTGTACTGTAGAGTATACTAATACATGTTCTATCAGGAAGTGGTCAGGGGCCCAGTATGAGCTCAGTATGCCACTGGTCTTCAGACTATGTCCATTTAACATCTTACACTCTGTATGTTCTTCTAGGAAATATACTGTTTATATAGTACATAATCTCTAGAATGAATATCTTACATGTGAGAATATTGTATTGTATATTCTATTCCTTACTGTTTTATCTTGGAAAATACTGTTTTGAAAAATTCAATAAAAACTATTGAACAAGAAAAAATAAAAATTTAGGTTGGTAACACTGGTCCTGGTGCCAGAACAACACTTTGATCTATCTTTGTCAGTCATAAGAAAGGAGAGTCCTGTGGGTGAAATGTGTCATCCAGATTGGTTCTTCCCTTCGAAATTGCCAGATCATAAGCCATAAAATGTTGAGGTCTAGGTAAAAAAGTTGTTTTTGGTATCCATTTATAAAAAGGTTTAGCATGCTAAAATTTGGATCTGAAGCCTGAAAGCCTGAAAGATGACCACCAATGAGGCCAGGTAAGGCGATTGCCTCAGGCAGCACCAGGTCAAGAGGGGGCAGCTGAAGGACCATGGGCTGAAGGGAAGGGGTTAGGTTAAGAAATTGGCATTGGGGAAGGAGGGAGGCCATTTCAGTTTTCGCTTCAGGCAGCAGAAAGGCTAGGTGAACCCTCAGTCCCACCCTTGGCCTCCATGGACCAGCAAAATGAAGTGGCCATGGTGCTTGCTCAGGGCCCTATCAACATTTAACTATTCATAGTGAATCTTCTATTCCAGCTCCAGTAAGCACCATGCCCCCTCCATTCCCTAAGGATAGGCCCTCAATGTAGATGCCTTCTAATTCTAATAGTCAAATCAGCCTTGCACAGAAAAAAAAATAAAAAATTTTAACTTGTTTCAGGATATTATGTTTTTGGTATTGATTTTTGTCCTACAGTTGGCAGGACTGATTTCTGAATACATGCCCTATTAGAACGCTCAAACCAGAAAGCCAGGGTCTTCTCTATCACCTCTCAGAGACGTCAGAAGATTACCTAGTAAACGGTACACTACTTCATATCACGAGAGGCGAAAGGTAATTCATTCTCATCGCCAATGACAACACAGAAAATATGCTGATTAAAATAAGGAAACATCAACTCCCGTTTTTATATTTCACAGTGAGCGCCTCCTGCAAATGAAAATCAGCTTATGCAATGAGAAAGTGCGTTCAACATCTGCTGAGTTTGTTACACCATTAACATATGTTAATGCCATTGCATCTAATGTGGGTAGTTTGTCTTCAGCGAGAGCCAAAACACATCAGTGTCAAGGCTGCCAGCAAACTAACACCCAAAGATCCTTTTTGGCTCCATGAAAATAAAGCTTCATTTCAATCACATCTCAAGTGCTAGATCTTGCAGTACATATTTTAGTTTTAAATGGAACACTAAAGGAATGAAAATATGGACAGCAAACACCATATGCACTTGCGTCTGCAGCCACAAAGAACATGTACTAATAAAAGGGAAAAAAAACATCTTAAGCGCAATCAAACCACTTCATGTATGAGATGTATTCATATGGCGCAGATTGTGTATAGGGCTAATAAAGCAGGTATGTTTCAAGAGTAAAGTGCTGTACTTAACACTGGCTGAAATACAATCATTCAGGTTTACTACTGTGCACCTTAAATTTGTATAAAAATAGGGGATCCTCCAATTTTTCTCCTGAAAAGAGGTGGAAGGAACGTGGCTTCACGAAGTGAAATTGCACCACAGTCCTGGCATAAATATATGTCTCAAACAAAGCCAACTAGGGATGAGTTCTTAACCGGGTTGTCCCCTCAGGTGAAGAAGTGTCTTCCTGCCTGACCAGGCCACACATCTCTCCCGGCCCTATCAATCCAGTGCCTGCACCACTACTCAAAGCAGTGGCACCAGGGCAAAGGCTCGGCTTCTGCTACTGGAGCAGAAACTGAGCATGTGCCGCTACACTTCGGGGTAGGGTATGTTCCCAAAGCAGAGCCTCTGAATCTGAGTCACAGGCGCAGTTGGATACACAAAAGTGTCATTTACCATGTAGCCTGAGCCACTGTGGTAAATCTGGTGCAGGTCTAGACATCCATCTTCAGGGTTAGTAAATCTGTCCCATAGTGTATCAGAAAATGTAGATAATACTGACCATTTATTAGCTGGTAAGGTACATGACCAGCACTATGCTCCGTCATTCTAGGTTCTAACATCCAGTTCTATCAGGGGAGATGGGTTGGAAAAGGGAAAACAGCAACTGGGTTCTGCTACAATAATACCACATGCAGGGAGTTTGGACAATGCATTCTGAAGAAAGAGTAGGATTTTTTATAGCTTACTGATGTTACATGGCAGAGGAGGGGTTTAAAATATTAAAACACCTTGGGACACATTTATTAAGACATGAGTAGGGATGAGCGAACCCAAAGAAGTTCGGGTTCGCCGGGTTCGGCCGAACTTCATCCCGAACCCGGACCCCATTCAAATCAATGGGGGCCCGAACTTCCCTTTATTATTTTCCGTTATAACATGGTTATAACGGAAAATAATAGCATTCTTAAGGCAGAATGCTAAATAAAATGGCCTTCTAGGGGTTAAAAATGATAAAAAAAACTCACCTTGTCCACTTGGTCGGAAAATAATAACATTACCCGAACACCGAACTTGAACCCGGGTTCAGGTCCGGGTACCTGAACTCGCAAAGCTCAGTACGAAACTGGACTTTGCGGTTCGGGTTCGCTCAACCTTAGACATGAGTTTTAGATGCGGGACTTAATAAAGGCCTATAGCTGGCGGTAGATCTGCCGAAGTTATGAAGAGGCGCCGGCCTCTCCATAACTTCGGCGCATCCAGTGACAGTTCTAAATGTAAGACAGCTTCCTTGCTGTCTTACGTTTAGACCTCTTTCTACGCCTGAAAATTAGACGGGCCTGCCGGCCAGGGGTACACCTAGCCTTTTTGCTGCCTGAGGCAAAAACTAAAAAAAATTTCTTAACCTAACCCGTTTGCCACAATAAAAGCGCTCATTGCCCATGGCCCTTCTGCTGCCTCCCTCTTGCCCCTACCTGGTGCTGCCTGAGGCGATCGCCTTACCTGGCCTCATTGGTGGTGCACCCCTGCTGCCGGCCCGCCCCCTTCCCCGCCATGCCAAACACTTTTAGACCTGGCATGAGAGGGGCAAAGTCGCAGACAGCGGCACAATTTATTTAGGCGTATTTCAGCTAAGTAAGTGACCCCCTTTATATTCTTTACTGGTTCAAACCTCCTCCACTCCATCAATGTGCCGCTTTCATTCTCTAGCCAGGCCTTACTTATATGACTGCAGCAGTGACATGCCTGGACACCTCTCCTGACCAGTGCAGCCAATTAATGTCCTCAGTGGTCTTGGGTCGGGTTCTACGGAGACCAGTGATTGGCTGCAGAGGGCACATTACCATTGCAGCCAAGAAGATGACACCAGGGCTGCTGTGGCAGGGAGAATTGGAGCTGTGTGTTGTGGGGTAGGTTGAGCTGGTAAGTATCACTTGTCTTATTATTTTAACCCCTTCTCTGCCCTTTAGTTCTATGTATTTTTATTTCACTGTATTAGATGGCATAAAGTAAGCTCTAATAGATGAAGCCAATCTTATGATGACCCATAATTACCCCATTTAAGAGGAGCGTTAAAATGAAAAATGGCTGCTTGTAACAAGGAGACATGTGTGGATGTGGATTTGCTACTGCTCTTCAGATCCAGCACAGACAGCCTCCTCTGGGGTTATTTTTCACATTGAGAAGGTTCCTTTGTATGAACCAAGACAATTGATTGTAGAAGTCAGAGGTGCCATCTGCAATGTGCACCGAAAATCCACATGTACATTAAGTAAACAACCACCAGCAGACAAGCACAGAGCAGCCGGCATATGTCTCCTCGCTTTGTTGTTTGTCTTTTTACCAGTCACCTTCATATCATTTAAAAGTAAATTTTTTGAACTAAGGAAAAGCACGGACCTCCACACGCTATGCATTGATCTTTTGCCGTGGGGCTGTGCCTGTAGGTTGGTGTGGCCCAGTGCCAAAGGAGGCTTAGCCTGATAGCAGGGGTGATGTGGGGCTCCTGAGTCACACCACCTACAGGTGCAATGCTGCAGCAGCAATGGTCACCATGCGGTGATGTGCTGATTTAGTGTAGTGTTGAGTGCAGTTATAAAAATTTGATTTTGGCTGCTTCGTCGAATTTCACAAACAGATTCACTTCATGACGAATTACTTTGTCACAAAACGTGTTTCTTTGTATGTAGCGGCAGGGGTGCCTATGGAAGGCTGGGGCTGCCTTCCCAGCCATATGGTCCCTATCACCACAGCACGGGGACCCAACAGGGATACTGCACGTGCTGGGGTCAGCGATGACCGTGGCATAGCAAGGGTTAATGTGCCGGCATCAGTGTTTGAACTGATGCCACAGCATACAGCAGGGGCCCAGCTATCAGTGACTGCCGAACCTCTGCTGCTGATCGGGAGGGGGCGTAGGAGCTGGTATTCTACTGGTCAAGGAAGACAAACATGTTGCACACCAACCAGCCATAACATTAAAACCTGATGAAGTAAATAATATTTCATTACAATGTAAGGATTGGAGGAAATTGGGATTGGGGGTTGGATTTACTTAATATTAGTTTTAATGTTACGGCTGATCGTGTGTACCTAGTGGGTAAAATTTATCATGTGTTGCATTTTGGTTCCCTTGGTGCAACTTTGCCCATTTTAACTTAAACGCATGCATCTTACAACACTATTGGCAGATCTCACCTATGTGCCTGTTTGTGGTAGGGCCAGAACTCTCTCATTCCAGGTAATATAAGTGCTCATCCACACATAGCGAAATTGCTGTGGATATTCCATTAGAATTTATGTGGCTCAACATCAAAATCTGAAAGTCTTAAATTAAAAAAAAACAAAAACACTTTTTTAAATAATTGCCTCATCCCACACCAGTCTTTGTACAACCTGGCCTCCAGCGATGATGTCTGATTCCATGTGACCAGTGAAGCCAATCACAGCAGCCGTCACATGGGATAAGACACCACCACAGGAGGCCATGCTCTACAAAGACCGGCATGGAACTATTCAAGGGAGCCACGTAAGACACAGTTGGCTGGTGCCGCAGCTGAAATCCCAAGCAAATCTGCACCAAAATCTGCACAACCTAGTGTGGATTTTCTACTGACGATTTCCCTGCAGACTCTTATGGAATTGCTGAAGAAATTTTCAGCAGCAATTTTGAGACTTGTGGACGTACCTTGGAGAGGTTAGCCTATAATTGTAAAACATGAAAATCATAGTACATGACAATCTCTTTTTAACAAAGCTAGAATCAGCCCTGTACCCCACATGGACCCAGAGATCTCCCCATTCATTGCTCCAATTGTTCTGCTAGATTTATTCAAAGCTGGCATCTTAGGGGACATGCACTTTCGCAGGGGATGTGCCCTTTCTACTACAGCTGGTAGAAAGTGGAAGGATAGAACTGAGCATGTGCTTCCATTTCTGTGAGCAGGACAGAGGAATTAGAAAAAGAGCAGACATCAGGTGGTGCTATACAGATAGATTTCACTGAATAACTCAGTGGCTATAATAAATGTTTAATTACATGCAATTACCAAAGTATTCAGATCCAGGGGCTGGTTTGAAAAATTTAGAATTTTGTTTATGAGACAATCCCTTTAACCATAGCAAGAAAGAATACTTGAAAAGTACCAACCTGTCTGGTATCCACATCAAGTCCCAACATTCGAATGTCAACCTTAGGTTTAGACTGGGCCTTACCCTTCATAAGTGACACATGGCACAGTAGAGAGACTGCACTACATACAGATAGTTCTAATATTGATGGCCTATGCTAGGGATTAGTCAGTAAATTGAACATACTCCTGGGCAACTATCTTTGGGTTCAGGTTGTTAACCTCTAAAACTTACTCTTCAGAGTGGGTTTGATAGTGGTCATGGTTAGCCTGTCGAGCTGAGTTAAAGGAGTTCTCTGGTTTCATAATGAAATTTTTAATCTGTCCAGAATACCCATACAGTGCATATTTTTTCCTTTTATATCTATTTTTCATGTGAGCACTTTCTTTCCCCTGTTCTTTGCATCAGCTTATCTGGGCAGGATGTTTAGATGCAGAATTTCCCATTTTTATTAGCTTCCTGATGGTTCACTGAGGTCTGTAGAGATACTAAATGACCTCAAGTGTTTCCATATCTTCTATTGACTAAAATCAGGAATGAGGAGCAGACATCCTCATTTATGTGATTAGTGGGGGTCCCAGTGATAAGCCCCAACCAATCAATCATGTATGGAAAAAGAAATGACATTTTAGAAATGACTTTTATGGCTGTTAAATGATCCTGATACCAGTAATGTTTCTGAGGGGCTTTTAACTACCAGTGATATGGTTTATTATTTATTTTCTGTACTTATATAGCGCTACTATATTCCGCAGCGCTTTACAGACATTAGCATTGGGCAGTCCCCAATGGTGCTCACAATCTAAGTATTCTGACAGTACTATCTCTAGTACTGTGACAAGCATTGTTGTCAACATTCTTGACTTTGCAGGGACTGTCCCAAATTTTCAGAGACCATCCTGGTAAATTCAGACTGTCCTGGGCTGAAAATGGGTGGGGCTTATATAAGTTCTGCCTAGAATCGGGCTTTCCCTGGCAGGTTTGGACATTCTCAGGGCTTAAAGGGGCACTGAGTGTTCAACAAACTTTGCATTAATCAATAGTACAGTGTGTGTACATGAGGAATAACACTATTTCTGGTCATTATATCACTTGTATCTAGCATATATTAGCAGTTTTTCTCTGTGCTTGCTCAATATCTGGTTTGCAGTTCTCTCAGACATGGTGGGTGGAGACTAGCTGCCTTCCACTGCACAGAAACATTAGAAGAGAATATCCTTCATGTCTCATAATTACTCAGAAGTAGCCCCAGTCTAATCGAGACATTATGGATAAGTGCTGACCTGTGTTTTTGTGAATAAAGCACTTGTGCTAAGCTATAACCTTCTAATGTGTATCATAGGTTGCTGACCGCCAATTAGAGATGAGCGAATCTATTCGCCACTTCGTAGATTCGTATCGAATCTTGGGATTTTTCAGCTGCGAAGCGAATCCGAATATTAGGTGATTCGCTTCGCGTTTGTACGCATTCGCTACGTAGTGTGTCCTATAAATTATACGCTATTCTACGTATAATTTAGTTACTCTATACGCTGTCGCGTACGAATTCAATTCAGCGATGCAGACTTTTCCCTGGTAGTTACTCTATACGCTGTTGCGTACGAATTCAATTCAGCGATGCAGACTCCTCCCTGGTAGTTCCGCCCCTTTCTCCAGCGCAGGAGGATGACGAGGCAACTCAGGAAATTAAGTTGTACATTCGTGCGCCTCATCCCTTTTTCACCCTTTTCAGGTTATTTGGGGAGCCCCTTGAAAAGGGTTTTTTAAGGAACCTTTGCTGCTTTTTTTTACCCATTTGGATTACAATTTTACCTATGTGGATTACAAATTGCGACTGAGTTTGGGATTCTGCTCCAGTTCTATGACAAGCGTCAGAAGAAAAGAGACTTAAACGTGTCCGTGAGCATACTAGGTAGGTGATATTTAAAATTTTTATATTATACCTATAATAATGTATTTGCACTTTACCATATATATGTCTCGAATATTCGCTCTGCCTCTGAGGAGTGCACGCCGTGGCCTCTCCTCGTACATGCCTGCGTATTACATAATCGCTTAGACAATAGTACGCTGAGATTCGTAAGCTATTTGTACGCTCATGCGTACGTCTTCTAAGAAGTTGCGTACATTTTGTAAATGAACGTTCGTTATTAGTGAGCGAATGTTCGCTAATAGCACATAATAACGTATATTTTGTACGCAAATACAACAAATCTATTCGCCGAATATACGAATTTTAGGAAAAGTTCGGCGAATAATATTTTGAATGATTCGCTCATCTCTACCGCCAATGTTCTACTACTCACCGCTGCCATCCCTAGCTCCATGTTCGGGCAAGCACTGTCCTCCGAGGCCCCTTCGCCATTGTCCGCATCCAGTCGCATTGTGGGACAGGTAGCAGAGTTTGTCAGCTGCCGATGTCTCCCTATCCACCGCCGCATTTCTGGACTCCCTGGATGCTGCCACTATGGTTTCCTTCTAGCCCCTGGCACAGCATGCCTTCTAGCCTGTTCCCTGTGGCACATTTGGTTACGGGCCGGCGCTCGTCACTTCTTGTGATTTAAGGGTTAAGCACATGTGACCTGTGCTGACCTTCTGACCAATCCTAGCCTTCCTGCACCCATATAACTGGTCCAGCCCCTTTCCCAGGTGCCTGAGAGTCAAAGGTCCTTGTGTCCTTCTAGGGTTGGTTTGGTATGTGCTTCTGTTCCTGAACTCCTGACCCATGCTTGTCTTCTGGATTCCACTACCTGTCTGATTCTTGCCTTCTCTATCTCGACACTCTTGTTGCTGACCTGGATTATTGCTTGTACGACTTTGCCTCTACCTCATCCTTGGTTCCTGCACTGTCACTCCTGGTTGCATCCTGGAGGGGAAAAGACATTTTTCAAAGTGAAAAGCATTTAGGGGAGGGGGCTGTTAACAGCTGATAACAGGGAAACTAGACATTTTTCTAAGATAAAACATTACATTACAAAGTTTCTTGTATCAGCTTGTAATATTGATTTATGCGAAGTTGTTTTAGAAATTAGTGACCATTTAAATACCCAACATTTATCAACAATAATCTTGGTAAGCATGGACAAGTTTGGTTTGTCTCCATATATGAGTCGAAACTGTATGAGAATCATATACATTTTTCAATGGCTGTTTGGTTGGTTGATTGTAATGGAACTCGGTACCTGGTGTGATTCTAACTTCAATAGATCATTGTAAGTATGGCATGTGTAAATCATATTTTTATGGCTATATTATTCTGTCTATAGTATAGGATGAATAAAGAGACCACCTCTAGTCAGAGCATAGAGTGGCTAATAACTTCTACTATGGTGGACCTGAGCAAGTTATATTACACAGTCAACCACTCATGCAATTGTCTGCATGTAATAAGACCTTTGTATCTATGGTCAGCTGAGGGTTTTTGCAGCTTGAACTTTTGATCGCCGGGCCATCTTCAGTCTAAAAGGTGGTAGTTGTGATGGGATAATTCCTTTCATGGGCTTCTGTACAAATGAGAAGTTGGGTTATACAATGAGGATATGATTCCCAGTGATCAATCAAATGCCACTTAATCAAACTCTTTGCATCACACATTGAACTTATAAGTCATAATAAGATTTCACTAGGCTCTTATTTTGCGCATTCCTTATTACAGCAAGCTACTTAAGGATATCAAGCAGTGAGGATGGCCCCCAACATAGCTGTGATTGGTCTCAGTATCGTTCCTTGCCTCCGTGAAGGCTGCCTCCCTTCATCTTCACCAACAATGTCAGTCACACTCTGCTTTGTACATCTCATACTGTACATGCTTATTAACATTCCAGAAGGTGGAATCTGCCCTCGTGGATCAACTCATAATGTCAGTAATAAATGGGAAATTGAGTGCATGCAGCACTGCATACAGGGAGCAATAAACCACATAATTAAAAGTTCCAGGTTTTACATTTATTTTGACAGATCCCATGAACTATTAACTGCATAATGCTTGTTAGCAATGAAAAAGAGCTCTCGCTGGTTCTATGTGATTGCATTGTAGCTTTCGTTGTATTGATTGATATATAGGCTTCCTAGATAAGTAGTCTGCATGAGGGCCTCTGTGCAAAGGACGCTGATTAGGTCATAAAATTGTGATTTAAATCCAAATTTCTTCCAATCTGTGGCAATGAGATTTCCTGACAAAGAACATGTATCAAAAAATAATATATATAAAAACATATTTTTTTTATTTTTTGTCTAATTGTCCTTAGAAAGGTTGTTAAACCTCATTGTAAGACAACCCCTTTCCATATGCACTACCAGGGTACGTCCACATGCAGGGGCATAGCTAAAGGCTCATGGGCCCTGGTGCAAGAGTTCAGCTTGGGCCCCCCTCGCAGTGCTGGTGCACCTAGCTTTTCTGCTGAACCCCCCATGCCAAATTCTCACCCTAACCTTTTTCCTCCTAACATTACGTGTATCACTACAGAACATACAGGGTAAGGCTACATTCACACCTCAGTTGTTTTTGCGGCCTCCGATCTGCATATTTTGCGCCTCAGATGCGGACCCATTCACTTAAATGAACACTGTGTGCTGTCCGCATCTGTATGTCCATTCCTATTTTTGTCCATTTGCGGACAAGGATAGGCATTATTACAGTGGATCTGCAAAAAAAAACGAATGCTATACGGAACATCATCCTTTTTTTTGCGAATCCGCAATTTGCAGACTGCAAAACATAATGTTTGTGTGAATGTAGCCTAATACAGCACCCCATACCTCTTACATCTCGTATAATACAGCGCCTTATACCTCTTACATCCAGTATAATACAGCCCCATACCTCTTACATCCAGTATAATACAGCGCTCCATACCTCTTACATCCAGTGACGTCTCCTCAGATGTAGATCTTCTCTTTTCTCATCTGCTCCTTTCAGACCAGACGCCATTTTTCAGCCATTTCTCATCTCTGCAGTTTGACAGAAAAAAATCTTAGTTTATTACTTTTCCATCATCCTCCCGTCTTCTGGACAAATCATCCTACCACCCCCAGTACTGTGCCACTAGTACCACACAGATAGTGCCCTTCAATAATTATTGGCACACAGTGTCCTAAAATAACTGCGCCCAGCAAATAGTCCCCCTTGTAAACATAACGTCCCCCAGAAATAACTGCGCTGGTACTGTGCCCCCACAGTAATAGTGCCCCCCACAGTAATAGTGCCCCCCAAAGTCCCAACTAATAATTCTCTGCCAGAGTGCACTTGTTAGTAATAGTGCTCCCAACAGTACTAATGTCCCCACTGTGCCCCAGAAGTAATAATGCTTCCAATGTGCCAGTAAGTGCTTCCCACCCATAGATGCCTCCCAAATTATGTGCCAGTAAGAAATGCCCCAATAATGCGCCAGAAGTTCCCCCCCAAAATCTTGTGCCAGTAAGAAATGCCCCCAGTGCCAGTAAAAATGCCCCCATGCCATAAAGAAATGCCCCCAAGTGCCAGTAAGAAATGCCCCCAAGTGCCAGTAAGAAATGCCCCCCAGTGCCAGTAAGAAATGCCCCCCAGTGCCCCTGTGCCAGTAAAAATGCCCCCAGTGCCCCCATGTGCCAGTAAAAATGCCCCCAGTGCCAGTAAAATGCCCCCAGTGCCCTATGCGCCAGTAAAAATGCCCATAGTGCCAGTAAAAATGCCCCTAGTGCCCCCATGTGCCAGTAAAAAATGCCCCCAGTGCCAGTAAAATGCTCCCAGTGCCATGTGCCAGTAAAATGCCCCATGTGCCAGTAAAAATGCCCCCAGTGCCCCCATGTGCCAGTAAAAATGCCCCCAGTGCCAGTAAAATGCCCCCAGTGACCCCATATGCCAGTAAAAATGCCCCCAGTGCCAGTAAAAATGCTCCCAGTGCCCCATGTGCCAATACAAATGCCCCCAATTCCAGTAAAATGCCCCATGTGCCAGTAAAAATGCCCCCATGTGCCCCCAAAAGAGCTCCGGTCCGTGCTACAATAAAAAAAAAAAAAAAACACTAATACTTACCTCCATGGAGCTGGCAGCGATGCAGGCCTCTTCCTGCCTGTGTCCCGCGCTGTACGGCTCAGGCGGCGCGATGACGTCATTGCGCCGCCTGAGCCGGCCTCTGATAGGCTGCAGGCCTAGTGCCTGCAGCCTATCAGAGGAACGGGCAGGGGAGACGCCTCTCCCTCCCCTGCCCCGCAGTCGAATACAGGCATCTGTATCGTAGTCCTGAGGACAGCGATACAGATGTCTATGGAGATGAGCGCTTCCACAATGGAAGCGCTCATCTCCCTCTGCCCCGCCGCCACCCCCATCTGTACGCAGGGCCGCGCCGCACCTGGCTAATTGGCGGTGCGGCCCTGCAAGTGGCAAGGGGGGGCCCTCGGGGCCCCCCTGGCTTAGGGGCCCGGTCACAACTGCGACCGCTGCGACCCCTATAGCTACGCCACTGTCCACATGGTACATACCTTAGTGTGGAATAGTGATGAGCGAAACCGCTGTGGATAAACACAATTTGTTCATATGCATTACTGAAATACATTATTATCCCTATCTCTGATGAGGCTCTTTAAAGATGGCCGCTGTCAACACGGGGCATCATTAGTCTTGCACATGCACCGTTTCTGTGAGGAGTGGCGCATGCATAAATGTATTCATGTGGCGTGCCACAATCATTAATGAACCCGGTTTCGGATTTATTATGAAATACATTTATGCATGCGCCGCTGCTCACAGAAACGGCACATACGCAAGACTAATGAAATCTCACATTAACAGCGACATCTTTAAAAAGTCTCATTGGAGGCATGCATATACGGAGATAAGGATAATAATAAATTTTAGTGATACAGATTCAATCATCACTAGTGTGGAAAATCCGTGGACCCACAGCAGAGTCCAGCACTCACATATTTTCAGCGGTCCCATAGAGAATGAATGGAGCAGCAGAACACATGCTCGGCCTGTCACTTCACCAGGACGGAAAAATAGGACCCAGCAGTCAGACCTCCACTAATTAATAGTTGTCCCCCATACTGTGGACAGGAGATAACTTTCAAACTTGGCACAACTCCTTTAATTAAATTACAATTTAGCTCTGCTTCATATGTACCTAATCTGTCCGTATTTTTAGTCCATGTACATACCTGGACTACTGATTACTTCTGCATGTAATACAATTGCTATTGTCTTCAGAAGATAGTGGGATAGGAGAACCGCTCTTGTCGCTGCTTGGCCATAAGCGCTTGAAAATGCTAAAATAAACCTCTTCCACTGACTAATCAAGAGATTTTGTTGATTTTGTTTTCTGTATGTTATCTTTCTGGTCAATGTAATGTACTGTAAGATATCATATAGAAATTAAATATCCTTTAAAATGTTCAATACATTTGCACATTTTATCGCCGATCCACAAATTAGCAAAAGGATGAAAATAGAAATATGGACCTTCTTACTGTATTTGTGTAAATAATCCAACACAGACTATTCTTCTTAGATGTTAAAGTTGGAAAAAGACACAAATCCATCAAGTCCAACCTATAATCCTGCTATATCCATTCCTGGATGGACATTGATCTTCCTTTTAAAAAGGGGTTGGGCCAAGTGAAAGGGTGTGTAGAACAAGATTCCTATACATTGTCATAAGTCTCAATTTTATGTTGAATTAAAAAGTCATCTAAACCCTTTTTCAAGCCATCTACTGTATTTGCTGTGACCAGATCCTGTGGCTATTCCAGAGATTCACAGACCTTAGTGGAAAGAATGCTTGTCGCCTCTTATGACTGAATCTTTTTTTCTCCAGTCATAGGGAGTGGCCTGTTCTATCTGGGCTACAGGAAGAGACAATCAGCAGCCTCTCACTAGTGTTCTCCTTACAAGCAGTAGTGCTCTCTAGTGGCCTGATGGTATAATGCATAAGACACCCTTCAGACAATCACCAGTGTTCTCCTTACAAACAGTAGTGACCTCTAGTGGCCTGATGGTATAATGCACAAGCCACCTTTCAGACAATCAGCAGCCTCTCACCAGTTTTCTCCTTACAAGCAGTAGTGACCTCTGGTGGCCTGATGGTATAATGCATAAGACACCCTTCAGACAATCACCAGTGTTCTCCTTACAAACAGTAGTGACCTCTAGTGGCCTGATGGTATAATGCACAAGCCACCTTTCAGACAATCAGCAGCCTCTCACCAGTTTTCTCCTTACAAGCAGTAGTGACCTCTGGTGGCCTGATGGTATAATGCATAAGACACCCTTCAGACAATCACCAGTGTTCTCCTTACAAGCAGTAGTGACCTCTAATGGCCTGATGGTATAATACTCAAGCCACCTTTCAATCAGCAGCCTCTCACCAGTGTTCTCCTTACAAGCAGTAGTGACCTCTAGTGGCCTGACGGTATAATGCACAAGCCACCTTTCAGACAATCAGCAGCCTCTCACCAGTTTTCTCCTTACAAGCAGTAGTGACCTCTAGTGGCCCGATGGTATAATACTCAAGCCACCTTTCAATCAGCAGCCTCTCACCAGTGTTCTCCTTACAAGCAGTTGTGACCTCTAGTGGCCTGATGGTATATTGCACAAAGCATCTTTCAGACAATCACCAGCTTCTCACTAGTGTTCTCCTTACAAGCAGTAGTGACCTAGAGTCGCCTGATGGTATAATGCACAAGGCACCTTTCAGACAATCACCAGCCTCCCACCAGTATTTTCCTTACAAGCAGTAGTGACCTCTAGTGTCTTGATGGTATAATGCACAAGGCACCCTTCATACAATAACCAGCCTCTCACTAGTGTTCTCCTTACAAGCAGTAGTGACCTCTAGTGGCCTGATGGTATAATGCACAAGGCACCTTTTAGACAATCACCAGCCTCTCACTAGTGTTCTCCTTAGTAGAGATGAGCGAATCTATTCGCCGCTTCGTAGATTCAATACGAATCTTAAAATTTTTTACACCGAAGAGAATCTGAATGTTTTCAAATTCGCTTCGGAAGATTCTTCTTAAATCTTTGTACGCTAACACTACGTACGCATCATATAATTTGTACGCTAATGCTACGCATCTCATAATTTGTATGCTAATGCGTACATATTCAGTTAATTAGCATGCTTTTACTGTATATTCGTTCTTTGTGGGGGCCTAGACAATAATACGCTAAAGCTTCGTACGCACTTTGTACACTCAGGCGTACGTATTCTGGGAATGTTCGCAGAACATACTTTTTTACGCAACTTGAACCGAATCAAATATTATCCGAGATAAATCTTTTTAAATATGCGGTGAATAGTAGAAGTAGAGAAGATTCGCTCATCTCTACTTACACTAGTGGCCTGATGGTAAAATGCATAACACACTTTTGGGACAATCACCAGACTCTCTCCAGTGTTCTCCTTACAAGCAGTAGTGACCTCTAGTGGCCCGATGGTATAATGCATAAGACACCTTTCAGACAATCATCAGCCTCTTACCAGTGTTCTCCTTACAAGCAGTAGCGACATCTAGTGGTCTGATGGTGTCATAAATAAGGCACCATTCAGACAATCACCAGCTTCTCACCAGTGTTCTCCTTACAAGCAGTAGTGACCTCTAGTGGCCTGATGGTATAATGCACAGGGCACTTTTGATTAGCCTTCTTAGTAAGGACTCTTCTAATGGTAGAATTTGATATCATGCAGTATAATACATACAAGATAAATCTATCTGTCCATGTTAGGGAGCTGGGTATGTAATCTGTTATGATAATCGATGATATCACAGCTATTAACAGGCAAGTTGGTACATATAAAGCTAACGTATGCACTGATCTAGGACATCACAGAGGATTTTGTTCACTGGGAAGCTGATCTGAACTACACACCCTTTAGTCCAGAGATCAGCAACCTCTGGCACTCCAGCTATGGTTACTCCAAACATGCTTGTCTGTTCTCAACGCCCCCTTAGAAGTGAATGGAGCATGCTAGGAGTTGTAGTTTTACCACAGCTGGATTGCTGAAGGTTGCTGACCCCTGCTTCAGTCAGTATGACCCCTTATAAATAGCGCACAAAAGACATGCTTCATATGAAAGCTTGTTCCCGATAATTGGCTCGTATAATCGAGAAGTCGATCACCTGATAAACAAGTAAATGCTTTTACATTGAGTGATGGGCATGTTTCATCAGGATGAAAGATACCTGCCTATCAGCAGCACACCTCCATGTGTAATTAGACCAATGCAAACAAGCGCCAATTCATCAACTCTCACAATGCCAGAGGATCTGGTGGTGTAATACCACCCTTAGTCACCAGCACCTCTGCTCTGCTCCAAACTCTACTACAACTGAAAATCAGTTCCAATTATCTTGGTGGAGTTGTGCTGGCAGGAAGCCGATGAATCTCTGAAGAATGGAACTGATTTTCAGTCGCAAAAATTTCTGAACCAACATCTGCCCTGTGTGAACTCACCCTTACAATGAGGAGGTATAATAACAATATCTGCAATAATAACTCTGCAATAACTCATTAACTATAAGAAATTTTATCTGGGTATTCCATACTTACCAACATTTCTCTTGGTCAATTGGAGTCTTTTAAAGGGATTGTCTCACATCAGTAAATGGCATTTATTGTGTATAGAAAGTTAATACAAGGCACTTACTAATGTATTGTTATTATCCATATTGCCTCCTTTGCTGGCTGGATTCATTTTTCCATCACATTATACACTGCTCATTTCCATGGTTACAGACCACCCTGCAATCCATCAGTGGTTGTTGTGCTTGTAAACATTAGGAAGAAGCATTAGCCTATGTGATGGCCAGGACTGTGGGAGTGCACATAGGCTAGGGCTTTTTCCTATATTGTGCAAGAATGACCACTAGTGATAGACTGCAGGGTGGTCTGTAACCATGGAAACAAGCAGTGTATAATGGGATGGAAAATGAATGCAGCTAGCAAAGGAAGCAATATGGACAATAACAATACATTAGTAAGTGCCTTGTATTAACTTTCTCTACATGATAAATGCCACTTACTGAAGTGAGACAACCCCTTTAAAGCTCTCCATCTGAAATGAACACTTTTGGACAGGTTTTACAATAAGCCTCACCAATTCTCAGACTAGGATAAGCTGAATTTGCCAGGATTATCTCTGAAAATTTGGAACAATCTCAACAAATGTGGGACTGTGGACAACTATGGTATTTTCGTGATCACAGATGCATAATTCCTGAGATTGAAATGGACTTCAAAAATTGAGGACCGTGCCGTAAAATTCACTTTTTTGGATGAATAAACACATATATTGGGGAATGAATAACAAAACATATCTTATTTTTATTACAAAGTCACTCCTGTTACAAGCAGTGATCACATCATAGAACATGGCTCTAGATAGATAGACAAACAAGATAGAAAGATAGATAGACAAATAAGATCAAAATCACTGATGGAAATCACTGACCAAAACGTTGATGTGTGAATGAGTCATAAAGAATAGGGTGTTCACTCATAGTTCTTTCTGTGTGTGTTTTGTGCGAGGGCAAGTGCTGGCAGCAAGTGAAAAGTTCAAATTCTGCAGTCACCAAAATCCTGCACCAACCTCATTTTTTGTGTACATGAACAGCCAGCCAGTTCAAGTGTTTTATAGGCTTTCCCCATGACCAAGCATACCTTTTGATGCAAATACTGCCAACAACAAAAAAGTTTCTATTTGGCTACTGTTTATAATTAAGCACTTCAGCTTATTTCAGTGCTTCAGTACTAATGTGTCTATAGAAGGGGGCATATAATTCCACCTTTCTCAATTCTCAAAAAAACAGCTGCAATTTATTGCACCTCTAGTAGTTACTTAAAACTGTTTCAATTAGCTATTGTTTGTAATTGGACAGTTGAGTGCATCAATATGCCAGTTTCATTCAGCGCATTGTTTTGCGTCAGGGGCATAACTACAATAGTGGCAGACGATGCAGCTGCTATGAGGCCCAGGGCAAGAAAGGGCCCAGTTGTGAGCATCCCCTCTTCTACTGTAGTTGAAAACTTGGTCAAGACTCTACCCTCTAAAGGAACAACTTTTAGCAAATGAGGCAGTGGAAAAAAATGGTTCAAGGGTCATTGAAAGGGGTTTAGGTGAAAACCCTTTTGTCCTGTGTGGGGGGCCTGGTTTGATCCTTGCTATGGGGCCCTTACCTCTCTATGTATGCCACTGTTTTGCATCAATACACTGTGAAGTTTTAGTGAACACATAGTACTGCAGTAACTGCATTTATGTAGCAGTTTCATTCAACTCATTGTATTATCATTGTAAATTATTGATACCAGTGTGCAGTGTGTTTGTAGTAGCAGAGGGACATTTAATTGCACATCTGCGTGTAAATTGCAGAAAAAATAATTGCACTTTTGCTAGTACTGTTGAATAATCTGTGTACCAAACCCATGACTTATTATTAATAGGCCCCTTAATAAAATGTCTGGTAAATGCAGTAAATGAGTTGAAAACAAAAGACCTATGCCTCGTCATCTGTCACCTGTCAGAATAGGGTTGGATGTAGTAGTGCAAACAACAGTAGCAATACCAGCTGCCTAGTCAGTAGTAGTAGAAGCAGGCCACATCTCTCCCTTGCTTCTGATAGGCACCACAGCCGCCACTACTGCTACTACTACACCTAGCCAGCCGCACACATATCTACTGCCTTGTCTTTTCCATGGTGTGCTGTACCACTGCCACTACTATTGCTGCCACATGCCACTATTAACCTTACACACCTTATCCTTTCCACATCCACACTGTACGGCTGCTGCTAAAAAATAAAAAGGAGCTTTTTTTCCAGGCTTGTTCAGAACAAGCCACAGTTTTTTCTGATATTAATATCTATATGTGTATAAACAGGGGCATGCATCTGTCTCCAAAAAGGCATAGTTTTTGGATGCCTTTTCAGAACAATCAACTGCTTCTTCTGACACTAGTGTACATTTGTATAAACATGAGCAAGCATCTGCTCCCATTAAGGTATACTTTTTGGACGCTTGTTCAGAAAAGGCGAGTGCTTCTTCTGATACTACCATATAAAAACAGGGGCAAGCATCTACTGTCGTTAAGGCATAAACACCATCTGCTCCTAGTAAGGGACAATTTTTGTAATGTTTCTTCTCTAATATTAAAAAGCATAATGTGACAGAGCAGTGTGTTTTTTAAACACGCTGTTTGTTAATACTGTCAACGATGCCTTTACCCATGGCTGTATGTGTCAATGTCAGTCTGACAATATGTGATAATGCTGTCATTGCATTCAAAAAGCCTCAAAGTGGGGGAAGCAAAAATGTAAAAAATAAAATAAAAGAGAGAAAGACAAGGGAGAAAAGATAGATAGAGAATAGAGTTAGGCCCATATACAGTGCCTTGCGAAAGTATTTGGACCCCTGGAACTTTTCAACCTTTTGCCACATTTCAGGCTTCAAACAAAAAGATATACATTTTTGGTGAAGAATCAACAACAAGTGGGTCTCAATTGTGAAGTGGAACGAAATTTATTGGATCATTTAAATTTTTTTTTGTAATAATAAAACTGAAAAGTTGGGCGTGCAAAATTATTCGGCCCATTTACTTTCAGTTCAGAAAACTCACTCCAGAAGTTCATTGAGGATCTCTGAATGATCCAATGTTGTCCTAAATGACTGATGAAGAGAAATAGAATCCACCTGTGTGTAATCAAGTCTCCGTATAAATGCACCTGCTCTGTGATAGTCTCAGGGTTCTGCATCATGAAGACCAAGGAACACACCAGGCAGGTCCGTGATACTGTTGTGGAGAAGTTTAAAGCCGGATTTGGATACCAAAAGATTTCCCAAGCTTTAAACATCCCAAGGAGCACTGTGCAAGCGATCATATTGAAATGGAAGGAGTATCAGACCACTGCAAATCTACCAAGACCCGGCCGTTCCTCTAAACTTTCATCTCAAACAAGGAGAAGACTGATCAGAGATGCAGCCAAGAGGCCCATGATCACTCTGGATGAACTTCAGAGATCTACAGCTGAGGCGGGAGAGTCTGTCCATAGGACAACAATCAGTCGAACTCTTCACAAATCTGGCCTTTATGAAAGAGTGAAAAATCACAGTAGTACTGACAAATGCACCGTCAGACAGGTATAGTAATATACAAGAGGATATGAAATCTCTTCCGACCGTGTTGACGCCATTACTGGGGAATCTACTGAACGGCATACATCTGCCTCCATCGTGACCACATTGACCAATACGCAAGTACCCTACAGAGGGACGCTCTCTGAAATCTATGATTATTGTATCATGTGTTTTTAACTCTGGTTATTTGTCTATGAGTTAAAATCCTGGACGTTTAGAGTAACATGCCCTAACATCAATGGCCATTACTTGTTTCTAGGCGCTCACATCAAAATATATTATCTGGTAGTAGGGTTACCACTGTTTATTACGGTCTGCGTTTGGCTTTATCACACTGGTTGCCATGGTACATTTTTTCTTTTCTATGAGCCAGCTAGGTATTTATGCCGTTCTTTAGTACCATTTACTTGATTTGATTTTAGTTCCATGGTTTGATTTCTAGCTGTTTGGGAAATAATCCCTTAGCTATATTATGTCCCCTGAAGAGCTACACTGATGTGTTAGCGAAACGCGTCGGGACAAAGGGACATCTGATAAAGCCCCCCTTCGATCTTGGGAGGTTATATGAGAACTTTACAACAAGTGACTTGTTCCACAGTGAACAATCACTAATTGGAACTTTTGGAATGCTGTGTTGCTAATTTATCATGTTGCCTGGATTAGGTGCATTGTGGGGACTTTCGTTATTGTCCAAGCATTATTGACAAGTATATTAGTCTTGGTATCATTGGACTATAACACAGACTGACGGACAATATTTGTATGCTTGGTGATGGGATTCTGTCCTTTGTCAGGGACACCATAGGGATTACAGGAGGTTCCTGACAAGGGATCGCCCCTATCGGGGCGGCAGTTCCGTTTATTAGGTAGGGCCTTAAATAGTGGCAGGGGTTACTAGGGTTTGTTTTCTTCTATAGTGAGGCAACCCAGTATACATAATTACCCCGTATTTAGCCCAGCCCACCTTCTATTAGGAAAGAGATATACCCAGTCATCACCCCAGAAACAGTATCTTATCACTTGGGTGTTTGGTTTTACTAATACAGAGGTGAATTTGACTAATTCGATGAGAGTGTAGTCTTTTATTGCATATTTATTAAAGGTTATATTTTAGAGGTTTTTTCTGTGATTACTTTATGGAAGAGTGGCAAGAAGAAAGCCATTTCTCAAAGATATCCATAAAAAGTCTCGTTTACAGTTTGCCACAAGCCACCAAACATGTGGAAGAAGGTGCTCTGGTCAGGTGAAACCAAAATCAAACTTTTTGGAAACAATGCAAAACGATATGTTTGGCGTAAAAGCAACACAGCTCATCACCCTGAACACACCATCCCCACTGTCAAACATGGTGGTGGCAGCATTCATGGTTTGGGCCTGCTTTTCATCAGCAGGGACAGGGAAATGGTTAAAATTGATGGGAAGATGGATGGAGCCAAATACAGGACCATTCTGGATGAAAACCTGTTGGAGTCTGCAAAAGACCTGAGACTAGGACAGAGATTTATCTTCCAACAAGACAATAATCTCAAACATAAAGCAAAATCTACAATGGAATGGTTCAAAAATAAATGTATCCAGGTCTTAGAATGGCCAAGTCCAAGTCCAGACCTGAATCCAATTGAGAATATGTGGAAAGAGCTGAAAACTGCTGTTCACAAACGCTCTCCATCCAACCTCAAAGAGCTCGAGCTGTTTTGCAAGGAAGAATGGGCAAGAATTTCAGTCTCTAGATGTGCAAAACTGATAGAGACATACCCCAAGCGACTTGCAGCTGTAATCACAGCAAAAGGTGGCGAAACAAAGTATTAATGCAAGGGGGCCAAATAATTTTGCATGCCTCACTTTTCCGTTTTATTATTACAAAAAAAGTTTAAATGATCCAATAAATTTTGTTCCACTTCACAATTGTGACCCACTTGTTGTTGATTCTTCACCAAAAATTTAAAATGTTATATCTTTTTGTTTGAAGCCTGAAATGTGGCAAAAGGTTGAAAAGTTCCAGGGGGCCGAATACTTTCGCAAGGCACTGTATATTTGGATACTGACACAAATATTGTTTTTTTTTACCTGTTTACTAAAACATATTCAAGTTATAGTTATATAATGGACATAGATATAATGTCCAGACATTTAGCTTTCAATTGAGGGTATCCACAATAAAATTGGATGAAGGGTTTAGGAGTTTCAGCTCCTTTACATGTGGCACCCTGTTTTTAAAGGGACCACAAGTAATTGGACAATTGACTCAAAGGCTGTTTCATGGGCAGGTGTGGGCAATTCCTTCATTATTTCATTCTCACTTAAGCACATAAAAGGCCTGGATTTGATTTGAGGTGTGGTGTTTGCATTTTGAAGATTTTGATGATAAGGTCAAAGGAGCTCTCCATGCAGTTGAAACAAATCCAGCCAAATGCAGCCAAACTGATTGGTCGGTGTTTCATAATACAGATGTATAATGATCCAAAACATAAAGCCAAAGCAACCCAGGAGTTTATTAAAGCAAAGAAGTGGAATATTCTTGAATGGCAGTCATCTGATCTGAACCCAATAGAGCATGCATTTCACTTGTTAAAGACTAAACTTCAGACAGAAAGGCCCACAAACAAACAGCAACTGAAACCCCCTGCAGTAAAGGCCTGGCAGAGCATTAAAAAGGAGGAAACACAGCGTCAGGTGATGTCCATGAGTTCAAGACTTCTGGCAGTCATTGCCAATAAAGGGTTTTCAACCAAGTATTAGAAATTAACATTTTATTTACAATTATTTAATTTGTCCAATTACTCTTGAGCAACTGAAATGAAGGGATTGAGTTTAAAAAATGCTTTAATTCCTCACATTCCTGCATCTGAATAGTTTTGTTCAAAATTCATTGTGGTAATGTACAGAACAAAAGTTAGAAAAATGTTGTCTCTGTCCAAATATACAGTACAGACCAAAAGTTTGGGCACACCTTCTCATTCAAGGAGTTTTCTGTATTTTCATGACTATGAAAATTGTAGATTCACACTGAAGGTGTGAAACAACTGAAACTATGTCTTATATTCAAGGTTCTTCAAAGTAGCCACCTTTTGCTTTGATCACTGCTTTGCACACTCTTGGCATTCTCTTGATGAGCTTCAAGAGGTAGTCACCTGAAATGGTTTTCACTTCACAGGTGTGCCCTGTCAGGTTTAATAAGTGGGATTTCTTGCCTTATAAATGGGGTTGGGACCATGAGTTGTGTTGGGCAGAAGTCAGGTGGATACACAGCTGATAGTCCTACTGAATAGACTGTTAGAATTTGTATTATGGCAAGAAAAAAGCAGCTAAGTAAAGAAAAACGAGTGGCCATCATTACTTTAAGAAATGAAGGTCAGTCAGTCTGAAAAATTGGGAAAACTTTGAAAGTGTCCCCAAGTGCAGTCGCAAAACCGTCAAGCGCTACAAAGAAACTGGCTCACATGAGGACCGCCCCAGGAAAGGAAGACCAAGAGTCACCTCTGCTGCGGAGGATAAGTTCATCCGAGTCACCAGCCTCAGAAATCGCAGGTTAACAGCAGCTCAGATTAGAGACCAGGTCAATGCCACACAGAGTTCTAGCAGCAGACACATCTCTACAACAACTGTTAAGAGGAGATTGTGTGCAGCAGGCCTTCATGGTAAAATAGCTCCTAGGAAACCACTGCTAAGGACAGGCAACAAGCAGCCGAGACTTGTTTGGGCTAAAGAACACAAGGAATGGACATTAGACCAGTGGAAATCTGTGCTTTGGTCTGATGAGTCCAAATTTGAGATCTTTGGTTCCATCCACCATGTCTTTGTGCGACGCAGAAAAGGTGAACGGATGGACTCTACATGCCTGGTTCCCACCGTGAAGCATGGAAGAGGAGGTGTGATGGTGTGGGGGTGCTTTGCTGGTGACACTGTTGGGGATTTATTCAAAATTGAAGGCATAATGAACATGGCTACCACAGCATCTTGCAGCGGCATGCTATTTCATCCGGTTTGCGTTTAGTTTAGTTGGACCATAATTTATTTATCAACAGGACAATGACCCCAAACACACCTCCAGGCTGTGTAAGGGCTATTTGACCAAGAAGGAGAGTGATGAGGTGCTACACCAGATGACCTGGCCTCCACAGTCACCAGACCTGAACCCAATCGAGATGGTTTGGGGTGAGCTGGACCGCAGAGTGAAGGCAAAAGGGCCAACAAGTGCTAAGCATCTCTGGGAACTCCTTCAAGACTGTTAGAATACCATTTCAGGTGACTACCTCTTGAAGCTCATCAAGAGAATGCCAAGAGTGTGCAAAGCAGTAATCAAAGCAAAAGGTGGCTACTTTGAAGAACCTAGAATATAAGACATATTTTCAGCTGTTTCACACTTTTTTGTTAAGTATATAATTCCACATGTGTTAATTCATAGTTTTGATGCCTTCAGTGTGAATCTACAATTTTCATAGTCATGAAAATACAGAAAACTCTTTGAATGAGAAGGTGTGTCCAAACTTTTGGTCTGTACTGTAAATGGACCTAACTGTAGATATAATTCCCATACCAAGAAAAATTAGCCTACAGATTATGTGCAGGTTGCTGCTCCTGTAGCTATAGATTGTGCAGAAAATATAATGATGCAAAATAGGCGATAAAGAGCTAGGGGAAAAAGACATATCAAATCTGACAGGTCAGAGCTTTCTTTCTAACTGTACAAGAAGTGCTTTTCTTGATAGTGTTTTGGGATTTCTCTAATTAAGATGCACTCCATCACCTAAGTTTGCTGTAAAAACCAGTTGGCCTTAATTGAATTCATTACACATTAATTGAATAAATATTAAACCTCTGTCAGGAAGAGTACCTCTCATAGGAACATAGGAGGATTTCTGTCACATACATAGTCAAATATCATTTGTGGTGTAAGTGAAACTAAAATACATACTAAGAAAGTATTGTATTGAATTCGAGAAAATCTGTGGTCTCAACTACCGACACTGTTATTTCAATGCTGCTCCGATACCCACTCTTCATTTCCTGGTCCTGGGCTCCACACACAGGAGATTGCTAGGACTGACCACTCATACAATGACTGGATGAGGCGGGTCACCACTGTGGCCAATGATCGTAAAGACAAGCTCAAAAGTGACATCTCAAAAGTGATCAAATTATGGAAAAAAAACATATGACTCAAGCATTAAAACTCACTAAATCAGCCCTGTTTTAACCTTTATGTGTAAAAGTACCATTAGTTGAGCAGAGTAACATCTAGACCAATGATGTGCCCATGGTGGGCTGGCGGTTACATGTGGTCTACATGTGTTTGCTGTATGAGTCAGCCACATAGGGCGAAACTGGCATTACCAGGATCTGTCCAACCACAGAGAAAAGACAGACAGGGACACTGGAAAATGCCAAAAATAAGGAAAGATTTAGCAAGCAGAAAATTAAGAACATTTTTCCACTGAGGATTCAAACACATTTTTCTCAATATAATACATAACAAATAACCATACCATACCATGGCTATGGCATCCCATATTTCAGCCCCAGCTGAAGATCATGATTCACCCACTACATTTGAAGCCCTCATAATGGGCCAGGTTGACTACCACTCTTCTAAACTTTTCAGCTCAAGAAGTAAATCTAGAATAAGGACCTTTTCACATTAGGTAACTGAAAATGACACTTGAGAAGATGTCTGCACAACTGGGAAAATATTGCAAATTGACAAAATTCATGCACACATGGACAAATTTGTTGGTACCGTTCCGTTAAAGAAAGAAAGGCAACTGCAATCAAGCAATTTCAATATTTCTCAATGAGACATCTGCACCTGTCCACAGGTATTTTGCCCCACTCCTTGTGAGCAAACTGTTCCAGCTGTCTCAGGTTTGCAGATTGCCCTCTCCAGACTGCATGTTTCAGCTTCTTCCACAGATGTTCAATGATATTTAGATCAGGTCTCAAAGAAGGCTACTTCAGAATAGAGCAATGTTTTGCTCTTAGCCATTCTTGGCTGTTTTTAGCTGTGTGTTTTGGATCATTATGCTGGAGGACCCAAGCGAACTGCAACTGAGACCAAGCTTTCTGATACTGGCCAAAACATTTGTCTCCAGAATGCCTTTATAGTTTTGAGACTTCATTGTACTCTACACAGATTCACAAAACCCTGTGCCAGATGCAGCAAAGCAGGCCCAAAACATAATGAGCTTCCTTCGTGTTTCAGAGTAGGTACAATGTTCTTTTCTTTGTATGCTTCATTTTTACATTTGGGAACATAGAACTGTTGAGACTTTCCCAAAAAGCTGCAGTTTACTCTGATCTGTCCAATAGACATTCTCCCAGAAGCTTTGTGTTTCCTGTCAATATGCTTTTTCGCCAATTCCAGTCTCCTTTTATGATTTGCTTTCAACAGTGCCTCTGTAGTCATCTTCCATTAACTAGTGTTAGGGTCGTGACCGACCCGTTTTAGGTTTTAAATGCATACAAATTCTACATACATTTGTTTATTGCATCAAGACTTTTTGACTTTTTCAGGAACTTATATTTAAACAAAATACAATAAAATAAAACTATTTTACTAAATTGTAAAATGCTGTCATGACAGGGGGACACAAGGGAGAGTGAGCCCTGTCCTGAACCCCACCTCTTTCCCTGCCTACTTACAGTAGGAGCCCTAGGCGGCAACACCGTAACTTGGAGATGTTCCCTGTACTACGTAAGTGCAGGGCAGGGAAGGGAACACAGGGATAGACACAAACGGACAGAACAAACACAATATAAGAATAGTAAACAAGCCGGGTCAAATACAGGAGATCGCGTCAAATACCGGGGGGTAAAGAGAAGAATAGTCTAAGTCCAAAATCCGAGTCTGAGTCCAAATAGCAAGATCAATATAGCAAGGTAACAAAGCACTGGTCAAAGGTAGAACTAATCACAGGCGCCTGAGTGAGGCAGTTGCCATCTTTAAATAGCCCGCCCAGGATCATGTGATGTGGCCAGCCTCACATGACCTGAGGCGGAGCAAGCTGTCAAAACAATGCAAAGTAGCCATGTGGTGTGATCAGCACCACATGGCTACACCCAAACAAAGAATTAACTGATGAAGTGCTGGCTGACAAGATCAGCACTTCAATTCCCTACTGCTCGTCTCTAGGGGGGCGGAGAGGTCCGGCGATGCCGTGCAGAGGGAGCGCGACACCGACCTCCCATGACAATGCTCTTATTAAAATTGTAACATTTGTGTTGTTGGGGTCAATTTCGACCCAGGTCTAATATAAGAGTAAAAAAAACAATAATAATTCCCAAAACTGAACTCATAAACACAATATAAACCAACAGGCCACAGCCAACTCTGCCTCCAACAACTTGAGTCATAAAAATGACCCCTGGGATCACAAGGTTTGCTGTGACAAGAGTAAGTGACATCAAGACATGTTTTGATCTGTTTATGCCATTGTCAATATTTTTATATTGAAAATGAAGGGCCCAGGGGGCCACAACAAAAATATTAAAATCAATCCTTCCATGGATGAGAAACCCTAACAAGGTAACTAAGAGGTAAGAAACAAATTGGATCATAAATAACTGTTTTTAGGGTATCCTAGGGGTGATTTAAGACACGGGACAAAACCGACCCGTTAACATAAGAAAGAGTAACAGAAAGCTAACACAAGAGGAAGGTTAAGTCCACTTTGGCTAAGGCAAGGACAGATTGTGCAATCTGACAGTGATGTACCTTGACCTTGGAGTTCACCTCTAATCTCTTTGGAAGTTGTTCTGGACTCTTTGGTTACCATTTGTATTATCCATCTCTTTAATTTGTTATCAATTTTCCTCTAGCGGCCATGTCCAGTGTGGTTGACTATAGTCCCAAAGACCTTAACCTCCTAAATAATAAGTGCAACTGTAGAGTGCAACTGTAGTAAAAGGAACATCAATCTGTTTGGGGATGGTCTTATAGCATTTACCTTTAACACATTAGTATATAATTTTCTTTCTAATGTCTAAGCCTTCTAAGGTCCATGTTCAGTGTGTCATAATACCAACCAGCACAGAGACTACATTTCACGCTTTAAATAGTCGGACTGACTGATTACAAGTGTGAAGACACCTGTGATGCTAATTACAGGACACTCCTTAGTTTAACATGTCCCTATGGTCAAATTATTTTCAATATTTTCTAGGGGTACCATTTGTTTTGTCCAGGACAGTTTCACCAGTTTGTTTTTTTTCTTATTATTCTGCTTAACCACATTTTAAAAGCAATGTCGATTTTCATTAGTTGATTTTCAGAAAATTTTTATGCAATATTACTTTTGTCAGTTTCAAGTGTTTTCAGTGACCATTGTTTTTCTTTATTTAATCGAAGGGTACCAACAATTTTGTCCATGTGTATATGCACAATGAGTGAGTCTTCTTGATTATACGTTGAAGAAGCAGCAATGGAATCAAGGAAATAAGAGTGGAACCTAATTAGACATAGATTCTGGGAAGTCTGAAAACCATTGTATATATTGCAAGTTATCCTGACAGAACAGACAGCTTCTGTCCTGCTAGTGCTAGAAAGTCTCATGCATACAGATACCTTGTCTTACTTTTTATCGAATCAATCAGATCCTTCAGGTAGATTGGTTAGTGAAACAAATTAATATGTCCAGCTACCCGGCCAGGAAGACACGAGCAGGTCAATGTTGCTCCGCAGAAATAAAGAGCAGAAACCAGCACTGATAGCTTCACACCTAACAATACACTTCTTAAGGAGGTATTCCAACTTCAGCAAATAAATGTTATTCATTTAAAAGTTATACAATTTACTTTTTGTATCAATCCCTCACAGGTTTCAAGATCTCTGCTTTCAGTAACTGAGTAGGAATGTTCATTGGTTAAAACTGACTACATTTACAGTATGTGTATTAGAGTTATGTCTTCTACCAAGCTGAGGAACCGTATAGTCATCACCTCTCTAGGAGCCAGTAGAGAAAGTCACTTTGTAAATCATGAGAATGGCCTCTATCATATACTAAAGTGCATACACCCGCAGCAGCTGCAGGTAGTGCATAGCTAGCTGAAACTTTTCCCCTGCAAAACCAGCTAACAGCTCATAAAAACTGATATCAAGCTGATTAGAATTTAGCTATAGTGAGTATTTATGAGTTGTTGGGAAAGTACAAATAATGGCTACAGATCAAACCATCAGGGCAGCTCTCCGAGGGATTTGCTGAAAAGAAGAAGCAACACAGTGAAAGCTGTGGAGGTAAAATCTGATTTTTTTTTTTAATAAAGACCAACTGAAAATAAATAGTTTTAGTTCAAAATGAGTAGATTGCAATAATTTGCCTGCCATGGTGTCCATAGCCTTCAAGCTGACCATACACATTCAACAGTTCATGGTGGCCTCTCAACTTCTTCAATGGCTAGTGTCAGGTCAGATAAGGACTGGCCAACTTGGTTCAATTGCTCAATCCTTTTGTTAGCGGACATTGCCAACGGAGTCTAGCTACAGTTTTCTCCCATCTCCTGAATCACTACATATGCATGCTCGGCCAAGCCAAACATTGACATGTAATCACCACTGGGGGCTTTTCCGCAGAACCCCCAGCATGGCCGGACCTGTGGACGGGATCATAATAATCTGATGCCTGCTGCTGAGTTCCGGCTCTGTCACTTCCCCTTTAGTGCTGCAAGTCTTGGGTCGTCTGCATTGAATGTACAGTTTGATGCCAGTCATGTGGCCACTGTAGTCAATGACTGACCACAACAGTGACATGTCGCCCAACTGTCATGTGACCTTGTGACATGACACCCTAGGAGGAGCTATGGAGCTGGAACCCAGCAACAGGTATCAAGAAAGTATAGCTCCCTCCACTAGTCTGGTCACGCTGGGTGATCTGCAGAAAAGGTCCCCAGGGGTGAACAACCCCTTTAACTAGTAACATGGTCAAAGCTATCAGTTCACCCTACATATGAATCGTGCGACTGTGGTTTTTCTCTGCATCTGATCCGCATTTTGTGCTGGTTGGATGTGGACCCATTCACTTCAATGGGGCCACAAAAGATGCAGATGGCTCACCCTTTCCATTCTATGGCGCTCGCAAAAAATAGAACATGTCCTAGTCTTGTCTGTTTTACAGACAAGGATAGGACTGTTCTATAGATGGCAGCACATTCCGTTCTGCAAAATTTGGAACACACACGGCCGGTATCTGTGTTTTGCGGATCTGTCAATTTACAGACCACAAAAACGGCAATGACCGTGCGCATGAGCCCTAAGTCACATCTTTAACAAACGTATTTCCCTTTTAGCACTCAGTGTGGCCCATAGTATACAAATATTATTGTATTCGAAAGAGGCTCATAACTTAAAAAAGGTTAGTGAACATTACAATAAAATAAAGGAATTAAATGTCAGATTTGTATTATAATGAATACACATATCCTAAACACATTCCGTACTAAAAACATAAAAATGTTCTGTTGAAAGCTGACCATGACCAATGCCGATCCTGCACATGGGTTATGATTGTTTTAATAACACTTGTATAAAAACCCCTTGGCGTCTGTTTCTGTGGCACATTACAAGCTACTTCAACGTATTATATAATTGCCTTTTATTGTATAAATCTTGCCAAATTACCACCAAAGTGAATTATGATTCACAGCTGATTAATGCTATTCAGTCGTGCCAATTCTACTGCTGTTCCTAACTTGAATTGGCCCTAAATAGCAATATCATTGAAGTCAATCTGAAAGCACAATGCGGACTGGAATTCTCAAATGAGTCAACACTCAGCAAAGAATACAGAAACAGTGATATGAATACATTTTTAGACAATCACGTCTGTTTTCTGTCCAGAATGTCAGCTGTGATTGTGTTGCAGGAGGCCTAAGCTGTGCCTGCGATAATGATGGTTCATTTATTTAGCACGGTTATTTTAGTGACAATGAATGTCAGAACTGATTGACAACTTTGGTTTTTATTATAGAGGCGATGAGAGGTCGGATTACTGGGAGCAGTGGTTTTTGATTGTATGCGCATCACTAATACACACTCCAGCATTTATGCAGAAATAGGGAACTATTCCCATGCGCTTTAATCAGCTCTGATCTGAGCTATATCTTGGCTTCATGTCGATCAAAGCATTTCCGAGTATTGTGGATAGGATGCAATGAACATAACTCAGAACAACCGTTTTCAGACTGACACCATCAAAAAATCTATGCTATATTTAAAAAAAAATTAAAGGCGATGTACATATTTTGGGGCATTTTATATAATTTCATCGTACTCATTATGAGCTAAAAATAATTTTTTTCAATTGATCTGTATTAAAAATGTTGAGCCCCTTTCTCTGTACAGCCTTGAGATTCTTTAGCAGCATGCTCTGTGTTTTTACTGTATTCCTAAAGCAGCCCAGCTTGCAACTCCCTATCTCTGACCGCTGACCTTATACACGATCATTATAGCTCAATTCTTATCTTACTGATAAGAATGTGGATAAATAATTGTTTTTGAGCTATTAGTACTGTATTTTTCACCAATAAGACGCACTTTTTCCCCAAAAAAAGGGAGGGAAAATTTCACTGTGTCTTATGGGGCGAATACTAATGAGTGGACCCCCACAATCTAATAGTTGTCCACTATCCTGTGCAGATGTTTTCTAAAAATGGTTTGATCCAGATACCCTGACAATAGACATGCTGAAAAATTGTCTCTTTTCAGACAAGAGGAAACAGGAAGCCGTAGAGCTCCTTCAAAACACAGAAAGCCTTCATACATCTGCATTTATCCTATCTTCAGATTAATAAGTTAATGTCGTATGGCCCCTTTATACAGGTCGATCATCAGGGTAATTATTGAGAAGGATCCTAGGAACACTCATTTTGTTCCCATACAGAGGAGATGATTGCTGCATGTAAATGCAGCTCTCACCTTCTGATGAACAGGCAAGTATTGGGAAGGAATGTTTCTTTCCTGATAACTGCTTGCTGAGCTTCAGCAAATGGTATTTATCATATAGACAAAGAGAGTAAAACTAACCCTAAAATGTTCTTTAATTATATAAATGGTAAAAAGTATAAAACTGAAGGTGTCGGCCCCTTACAAAGTAATGATGAAGTTGCAGAGAGCGATGAGGAGAAAGAAAAGCTACTAAATATTTTTTTTTCCACTGTATTCACTGAGGAAAATAAACTGTCAGATGAAATGCAGAATATAAAATTTCCCTTTAAAAGTGCCCTGTCTGACCCAGGAAGAAGTACAGCGACATCCTACAAAGATTAAAATAGAGAAATCACCAGGACCGGATGGCATACTCCCCCGTATCCTAAGAGAATTAAGTAATGTCATAGCCAGACCCTTATTTCTGATATTTAAGGACTCTATACTGACAGGGGATGTTCCAGAGGATTGGCGCATAGCAAATGTGTTGCCAATATTCAAAAAGAACAGAAAAAAGCGTGGTCTAAAATGGCAGAAAATTGGGGTTTGAGCATGGAGGTGTGGCAACTCCAGGTTTGAATGTACCATTACTTACATCTTATGGTAAGATTCTGGTGCACCTGTGCAGCCTGAGTCACATGAGTCATTGGTAGGTGGGGCTCATAGCCACCTCCCTCCTCCCATTGCATGTGTGATCTCATGCTGGAGGTAACTAGGAGTTGGTCGCTGTGTGTCGGCCTATATGCTCCTTCCGCAATTGCCCATACGGCTAGGTAGGTTAATGTTAGGTCCCATGCCACTCTGAGATACCTTGACGCGGTGCTCGGGCTCCGGTATGTTCTTGATATAAGAATATATTGGCGAAAGTCTTATTTTAACATCAGCGTGAGGGTTTAGCCATATATTATCAATTGCATTACCGCCACAGTGCACCATTATTAGTGATTGTTTGACAATATTCAAAAAGGGTCCAAAAACAGAGCCTGGGAACTATAGGCCGGTAAGTTTAACATCTGTCGTGGTTAAACTGTTTGAGGGTTTTCTAAGAGATGCTATCTTGGAGTACCTCAATGAAAATAAGCAAATAACTCCATATCAGCATAGCTTTATGAGGGATCGGTCATGTCAAACCAATTTAATCAGTTACTGTGAGGAGGTAAGTTCTAGACTTGACCGCAGCGAATCAATGGATGTCGTATATCTGGACTTCTCCAAAGCATTTGACACGGTACCACATAAAAGGTTAGTATATAAAATGAGAATGCTTGGCCTTGGAGAAAATGTCGGTATGTGGGTAAGTAACTGGCTCAGTTATAGAAAACAGAGGGTGGTTACTAACGGCACATACTCAGATTGGGTCAGTGTAACTAGTGGGGTATCACAGGGGTCAGTATTGGGCCCTATTCTCTTCAATATATTTATTAATGATCTTGTAGAAGGCTTGCACAGTAAAATATCCATTTTTGCAGATGACACTAAACTGTGTAAAGTAATTAACACAGAAGAGGACAGTACACTGCTACAGATGGATCTGGATAGATTGGAGGCTGGGGCAGAGAAGTGGCAGATGAGGTTAAACACTGACAAATGTAAGGTTATGCATATGGGCAGGGGCATAGCTATAGGCTCATGGGCCCTGGTGCAAGAGTTCAGCTTGCCCCCACCCCCTTACCTCAGCGCTGGTGCACCTAGCTTTTCAAAAATTGAACCCCCCTCCCATGCCAAATTCTCACCCTAACCTTTTCCCTCCTAACATTACGTATATCACTACAGAACATACAGGGTAAGGCTACATTCACATGACAGTTGTTTTTGCATCCTCTGATCTGCATATTTTGTGGCTCAGATGCGGACCCATTCACTTAAATCAACACTGTGTGCTGTCCGCATCTGTATGTCCATTCCTATTGTTGTCCGTTTTGTGGACAAGGATAGGCATTGTTACAGTGGATCTGCAAAAAAAACAGATGCCATACGGAACATCATCCTTTTTTTGAGGATCCGCAATTTGCAGACTGCAAAACACAACGTTTGTGTGAATGTAGCCTAATACAGCACCCCATACCTCTTACATCCAGCGACGTCTCCTCTGAGGTAGATCTTCTCTTTCCTCATCTTCTCCTTTCAGACCAGACGCCATTTTTCAGCCATTTCTCATCTCTGCAGTTTGACAGAAAACAATCTTAGTTTACTACTTTTCCATCATCCTCCCGTCTTCTGGACAAATCATCCTACCATCCCCAGTATTGTGCCACCAGTACGACACAGATAGTGCCCTTCAATAATTATTGCCACACAGTGTCCTAAAATAACTGCACCCTGAAAATAGTGTCCCGTAATAGTGCGCCCAGTAACAGTGTAAACATAACACCCCCCAGAAATGACTGTGCTGTGCTGATACTGTGCCAGGGTGCCCCCCACAGTAATAGTGCCCCCCAAAGTCCCAACTAATAATTCTCTGCCAGAGTGCACTTGTTAGTAATAGTGCCCCCAACATGTCCCCACTGTGCCCCAGAAGTAATAATGCTTCCAATGTGCAGTAAGAAGTGCCCCAATAATGTGCCAGTACGAAGTGCCCCAATAATTTGCCAGAAGTGCCCCCAAAATATCATCCCAATAATGTGCCAGTAAGAAGTGCTCCACACCCATAGTTCCCCCCCAAATTATGTGCCAGTAAGAAAAGCCCCAATAATGCGCCAGAAGTTCCCCCCATTGATTCCCCCCAAAAATCATGTGCCAGTAAAAAGTGTCCCACCCCCATAGATGCCCCCCAAATTATGTGCCAGTAAAAATGCCCCCAGTGCCACATGTGCCAGTAAGAAATGCCCCCAGTGCCATTAAAAATGCCCCCAGTGCTCCCGTGCCATTAAGAAATGCCCCAGTGCCCCCATGTGCCAGTAACAAATGCCCCCAGTGCCCCAATGTGCCAGTAAAAATGCCCCCAGTGCCAGTAAAAATGCCCCCAGTGCCCCCATGTGCCAGTAAGAAATGACGCCCCCAGTGCAAGTAAAAATGCCCCCAGTGCCAGTAAAATGCCCCCATGCCCCAATAGATCTCCGGTCCATGACTGCAACAATAAAAAAATAAACACTTATACTTACCTCCATGGAGCTGGCAGCGATGTGATGCCGGCCTCTTCCGGCCTGTGTCCCGCGCTGTACGGCTCAGACGGCGCGATGACATCATCGCGCCGCCTGAGCCGGCCTCTGATAGGCTGCAGGCCTAGTGCCTGCAACCTATAAGAGGAACGGGCAGGGGAGACGCCTCTCCCTCCCCTGCGGCGGCGATACGACGGCGATACAGATGACTACGGAGATGAGCGCTTCCACAATGGAAGCGCTCATCTCCCTCTGCCCCACCGCCGTCCCAACTGTGGGCAGGGCCGCGCCGCCCCTTCCATAATTGGCGGTGCAACCCTCCAGGTGGCAAGGGGGGCCCTCAACCGGCCCTGCGACCGCTGCGACCCCTATAGGTACGCCACTACATATGGGAAGGAATAATGCAAGTCACCAGTATTGATGCAGCACCCAGCTCCTCACTAAAATATAAGGATCGTGCCTGCTACAGTGGGCGGGAGACAAGGGACCAGTCTGTGCTCTCCTCAGGCGCGGCCACCTAATCTCTTCTACAAATGACATCTGTCTGGGCAGCTCAACAGGGGGCCCCACTCAGGGATGGGGGCCCTGGGCAATTGGGTAACTCTGACATGGAAAAGGACCTAGGAATTTTAGTGAACAGCAAACTAAGCTGTAGAAACCAGTGTCAGACTATTGGCTGCCAAGGCCAATAAGATAATGGTTGCATCAAAAGGGGCACAGATGCCCATGATGAGAACATAGTCCTGCCACTTTACAAATCACTAGTCAGACCAACATGGGGAACTGTGTACAGTTCTGGGCTCCTGTGAAGAAGGCAGACATAGCAGAGCTGGAGAGGGTTCAGAGGAGGGCAACTAACTAAAGTAATAACTGGAATGGGTGGACTACAGTACCCAGAAAGATTATAAAAATTATTCACTTTAGAAAAAAGACGACTGAGGGGAGATCTAATAACTATGTATAAATATATCAGGGGTCAGTACAGACAGGGCCGGTTTTAGACAAAATGTGGCCCTGGGCGAAATTAAAAGTGTGGCCCCATATTCTTAAGTATTGTATAAACAGACACATTTATTCACTTCCATAAATCTAAAGAAATACAGTAATGTAAAACGTTTTAGACGCCGGTCTTGGTAAAGCCCTTGCTCTTGCGGTGGATCTGCTGGAGTTATGAAGAGGCGGCAGTCTCCACATAATTTCTGTGCATCCAGCGCCACTTCTAAATGTAATCCAGCTTCCTAACAGGGAAAACTGCAGATTGTGGCACAACGGTTAGAAATCTGCACCTGAAGTATGTCTAATCTAGGCATATTTCAGGTTAATAAATCGCCCCTATAGTTTTCATTGTTTTGAACAAATAGAATTTAAAATAAATCAAACAATAGCCTGTACACAGAACTGAAGGGGTTGCTCAATTCTGGGGGAAGGGGACGGTTGGACAGACCTGCCAAAGAAAGCATACTTATCTGCTTAATGAGGCTGGCACCTGCTGCTCTGGACCCTGGATGTCATCATCCATTTTGATGCTGCCTGCAGCCAGTCGCATGCCGCAGTGATGACCTGCTCCTGGTCACGTGGCGCAAGGGAAGAGGTCGACAGGACTTTCTTTTCTTTTCTATATAACGGAAACCAGAACGGATCCGTTATGCTGCCAATAGACTTCAATTACAGTATGAAGGATCAAAACGGAAGGCTTCTAAAGGTTTCTGTTTTGAATTCCATCTTACGAGATCCGTTATTTTCTGTTATAACCATAAGCAATAACGGAATTCATAACAGTGATGTGATCCCGTCCTAAATAGAAAAACAAAATCCCACGGCGCTCCCAAAAGTTGTTCAAAAGTAGTGTTCTTTAATCACCAATGCGACATTTCAGGACTTTTATATGATACTTATTTTTATACTACTTAAGAATAGTCCTGGTAAAGGACTGAAACGTCGCATTGAACAACTTTTAGGAGTGCCAAGGAATTTTTTTTCTACATAGATCGATAATAGATAGATAGATAGATAGATAGATAGATAGATAGATAGATAGATAGATAGATAGATAATAGATATATAGATATGAGATAGATAGATAGATAGATAGATAGATAGATAGATAGATAGATAGATAGATAGATAGATAGATAGATAGATAGATAGATAGATAGATAGATAGATTATAGATAGGAGATAGATAGATAGATAGATAGATAGATAGATAGATATGAGATACATAGATAGATAGATAGATAGATAGATATTGGTTAGAAAGATAGATAGATAGATAGATAGATAGATAGATAGATAGATAATGAGATAGGAGATAGATGGATAGATAGATAGAGATAGATATTGAATAGATAGATAGATTATAGATAGGAGATAGATATGAGATAGATATATATTGGATAGAAAGATAGATAGATAGATAGATAGATAGATAGATAGATATTGGATAGAAAGATAGATAGATAGATAGATAGATAGATAGATAGATAGATAGATAATGAGATAGGAGATAGATGAATAGATAGAGATAGATATTGAATAGATAGATAGATAGATAGATAGATAGATAGATAGATAGATAGATATACAGACATAGATAGACAGATAGATATGAGATAGATAGATGATAGATAGAAAGATAGGCAGCAAATAGTTAAAAAAAAAAACAGTGTGTGTGGGGGCTGGGAGGGAGAGGACAGGTCCTGTATATCCAGCACAGAATGGAGAGAGGGGCTGGCAGCAAATATGTCAGGTCAAGAGAGGGGGGCCTTCTGAACTCACCAGAGACCCAGTGAACCGCGGGAGCAGGCTGGAGGAGGCCATCACAGTGCAGTGCAGGGCCTCCGTTGAGAGTGAGGAAGGGGCGGAGCCAATTCATGTCATTGTCAGTGGAGCTGGTGCTGCAGCACCCAGCTCCTCACTAAAATATAAGGATCGTGCCTGCTACAGTGGGCGGGAGACAAGGGACCAGTCTGTGCTCTCCTCAGGTGCGGCCACCTAATCTCTTCTACAAATGACATCTGTCTGGGCAGCTCAACAGGGGGCCCCACTCAGGGATGGGGGCCCTGGGCAATTGCCCTGTTTGCCCCCCCCTAACGCCGGCCCTGAGTACAGATATCTCTCCCATGATCTATTTATCCCCAGGACTGTGACTGTGACGAGGGGACATCCTCTGCCTCTGGAGGAAAGAAGGTTTGTACACAAACATAGAAGAGGATTCTTTACGGTAAGAGCAGTGAGACTATGGAACTCTCTGCCTGAGGAGGTAGTGATGGTAAGTTCACTAAAAGAGTTCAAGAGGGGCCTGGATGTATTTCTGGAGGGTAATAATATTACAGGTTATAGTTACTAGAGAGGGGTCGATGATCCAGGGAGTAATTCTGATTGCCTGATTGGAGTCTGGAAGGAATTTTTTCCCCTAAAGTGAGGAAAATTGGCTTCTACCTCATATGGGTTTTTGCCTTCCTCTGGATCAACTTGCAGGATAACAGGCTGAACTGGATGGACAGAGGGCTTTTTTTGGCCTTATAAACTATGTTACTATGTTACTATGTTATAAAGTTAATACAGGAGACTTATTAAGGTATTGCTCCTTTGCTGGCTTGATTCATTTTTCATCACATTATACATTGCTCATTTCCAGGGCTTACGACCACCCTGCAATCCAGTAGTGGTGGCCGTACTTGCACACAATAGAAAAAATCACTAGCCTTTCTGTTGGTCAGGACCATGGGAGCACGCATAAGCACTTAAGGTCCTTTTACACGGGCCGATTATCGGCCGAAAAATCGTTCCTAGGAACGCTAGTGCCGATAATCGGCCCGTGTAAAAGTGGCCCTAATCAGCCGACGAACGAGCAAAACGCTCGTTCGTCGGCTGATTGGATCTTTTGTAGAAACCAAAAGATCCAATCTGTCGGGCGCACATCGGCCTGTGTAAACAGGCGATGTGCGCCTGACAGTATGGAGCTTCCGGGCCGCACGAGCGATACAGCGATCACTCGTGCGGCCCGGCGCTCGATTCATCGGGCCGTGTAAAGGCTCCCTGCCCGAGCGCCGATATCGCTGATCGGCGCTCGGGCAGAGAGACACATCGGCCCGTCTAAAAGGGCCTTTATGCACAGCAGCTCACATCCTGGCCACCTCATATCTGCTCTGAATATGAGCAGTGTGTAATGTGATGGAAAAATGAATCCAGCCAACAAAGGAAGCAATATGGACAATCACAATACATTAGTAAGTGCCTTGTATTAACTTTCTCTACATGATAAATGCCACTTGCTGAAGTGAGACAACACCTTTAAGTTCCAGTATACAAAATGAAAATCTAAGAGCACCCTGGGTAGAGTGAAAATATTGATAACATCATATGGGGAAGGGGCCATGACAATTTTTTTTTAATTGTGTGGCTGGCTTGTGTTAAAAAATGGTTTACTTTTTCGTTTACAAAATTACTATGCAACTTATCGAAAAACATATGTTTTTATTATGTCACATGGCACACAAAATCACTTCTTTCACTGTAAACATGTGTGGATAAAATGGAAAAATTGATCCATTCTATTTTATCTAAGGGCTCATTCACACAACTGTATGAATGGGTCCGCATCCGTTCCGCAATTTTCATTTCAGTGGACCCATTCATCTAAAAAAATATGGAGGATGTCCTATTCTTGCGTTTCTATAATGGGCCACCCGTTCCGTTCCACAAATTGCAGAAGGCACACAAGCGGCATCCGTGTTTTGTGGATCTGCAATTTGCAGACCGCAAAACACGACGTGGTCATCTGAATGCGCATTAACTTCTATTCAAGGCAATTGTGTATCTAATGATGCAATAAAAAAAAATTATTGAAAAAAGTGAGTGGGAGAAACACATCTGAACAGATACCGAAAGCTTATTTCAGGCATGATCCATAAAGCTAATTAAAAGCAAAGAAACCATGAAATGGATACTTCTCCCTCCTTTTTATCTTTTGTATGTGTATTCATCAAAAATACAGATGAAAGGTAGTATGAAAAGAACTTTGGGGGTCATTTATGAAAAAATATACGCCACTTTTTGGCATATTTAAAGAACAGATTTTGTTGCAAAGGTGCTTTGCTGCAAAATCGGCATCTTTTTCCCCATGTACGCCACTTATGTGTGAGTGAGGAAAGGGCAGGCCAGCAGGCAGGTCTCATTCATTATCTTCTATGCCTGTTTTTGGCTTAGAAAATGACATAAATCTATGCCAGCAAGGGAGCTGGCTTAGATTTAATCTTGTTAAATGGCCGCCAGATCATGCACCTAAGTTATGTAGAGGCTGGCAAGTATAAATCTCTGGTCTTAGTAAATGTCCTCTTTATGTGTAAATGCTACCTCAGCCAGAAAACATTCAAACCAGAAGACAAACAAATACTTATTCAGTGAGTCCTTTTTGGTGCTTGTGTCTCTGGCACATTGCAGGACTGGGAGTACTGGGGAAAAAAACAACTACAGATGCTCCAAGACAATCATCCTTACAAAAAGAGACATAACTGTGGAAAGAAGCAAATCTTGCAATCCAGATTTACATTATTTCCAGAGAGGACAATCCAGACAACACAAATCAGTGTTTTATCTCTAAAGGGTTAACTAGTTCTGTAATATAATTCTACAAAATGACTTCCCTTACATATCAAAGTAACCTGACAATATCCCTTCATGGCTGCAGGGGTCTTCAAATTCCTGCCTGTTGCTCTGCATGACCCTTCAGTAGTAACCTGCCAATGGCAGCTGCCAGGGAGGTTGTGAAATTCCCTGTAGTACATGGATAATATAAAATCACCTCAAAATTATGGGGCCTAACCAGGCACGCTGTCTGCATCCGTCAATCCATGTGCCTATACTGATATATATAGCAGCCCCTAGCTGTCTTAGATTCATATGTTCATTTACCCCAGAAAAGTAGAGTAATAGATGATTAATGTGGCAGGACTGCTGGCCTGCCCTCGTTACGCACCGTTTTCAGGAAAGTGGAGAAACGCCACTTGCACAAAAATACTTCCACAAGTGGTGTTTAAAAAGTATCAAACAATTTGCACCTTTTTCACACTAAAATTGGCGTATGTTAATGACAAATCTGCCCCATGTATTTGGTAATCGCTATTTATGTAGCACCAAATTATCATTAAAATATTAAAGCTTCACCTTTATTGTTGAATCATAAAAAAAGGGCATAGACAGCTACAGCTAACTTTTTACTATCAAAGATTGCCCAAATGCTTTAAAGAGGACCTGTCACCTCTCATGACATGGAGCATCTTTCCATATAGCTCTATGTGGTGCCATTCTTCTATTATTCCTACTAGATGTGTATAAATAAAGTTGGGGTGTGACCTTGCACAGTCTGACACTGGCAACACTGATACTGACAATATCAGACTATGCAGGGACTCACTCCCTTACTGGTAACAACCAGTTGTACCTTTACTACATTGGATGCATTACTTCTAAGGGAGAGTTGCTCCATACAAACAGCACCCAGCAGAGCCCTGAAAGAAAAATGTAAAGCCTCACACATTGCATATGCTATGATCAGCTTAAACAGATGACATCACTGATGATCTCATGATATTAGAGGTGTCATTTAAGCACCTTGCAGGCTATAAATCTGCCCCAAATGCTCACATAGCTACTAACTATGCATGGATATTTAATTGCTGTCAGTTGTAGGATACGGAAAAAAAACATAATGATGATGCAGCTTAATCCTTGTAATAACTTGTGCCTATCAGACTGGAGAACTTAACTATCCCTGCGGGTTCCTTCTTGTGAATACTTTAAGTAAGGGGAAAAAAATCTTACAGAAGGATTAGACCCATTATCCGCTGGCAAATTGCACAGTATATATAATGTAAATGTGTCCCATGAATGTTGAATTATTGCAACAATAAAATGTTCTGTTTTTCTCCCTCTTGACATTTCAAAAATTCATTTGATAAAGGGGGGTATATCTTCCCCAGATTAGTGATAAATCATGTATTTTAATGAATATCAATAGGAGAAACCCCAAGACATAACACACTATCTAATTTGATTAAACTGTGCTTAAGGCAACACCACCTTCCTGGCTTGGGAATAACTGCATAATGACTTTGTGAGGTTTATTGCAGGCAGTTTAATGATTTAATGAATGTCCTCTATATTTAGTGCAATAGGCCTAAATGATTAGTCCGTAAGAAAAGACACTTCACTTGCAATTGTAGCTTCTATTTGATGATAAAATGAAAATCCGTTGAAACCTCCATGTGCCGGGGAGAGGACCTTTTTGTTAAACGATATAATATGGTCGCACCGTCTTTATAGGGCTTGAGAGTATGTTGTACTCAGAGGAGTGTGACACTGGTTAATGATCTTGAACTCTGATTATTAGGAATCTAACTAAACATAAAGACGCAGGAAGAAGGTCACTGTATAATGATGTCAACCATCGGTGTACAGAGCACTTCATTTACAAGAACTATGCCAGTAATGTCATAAAATATGCACAGAATTCTAGTGTAGAATTCGAAAGGAAATTGCCATCACCGCCAAAATCTACACCAATGAACCTGCATTTTTTGGGCACATGTATTCTTAAAGGGGTCATCCGAGTTTTTTTTTTTTTTTTTTTACTAAAGTTCCCTAAGCCTGGTAAAATAATTAAAAAACTTAGGCTAGGTTTACATCTCAGTTTTGTAAATCCTATAGTACTGGAATTACCATATATCTGCCATAGCCAGACACCGCCGGATTCTCATTCACTACAATAGGATCCGGCGGGTCTCTGGCATAAATGCTGGTTTTCTGCCAGACAAATTCTGCTCCGTGAGTTGGTATTTCTCTGGCAAAAAGCCGGCATTTATGCCTGAAAGCCAGCTGATCCCCAGCAAATACTATTATAGAGAATGAGAATTGCCCAGCTACCACTGTTCCACTGCCGGAACAGACCACCAGAATTACAGAATGCAGATGTAAACGAAGCCTTACCTTTCCTCCTGCATCTTCCTTCTACCTGCTCCAATCCAGAACCACTGCTCTTTCATCTTCCCCAGTGATATATTGTTTGGGTGAAGCGGTGGCGTTCAATATGCCACTGCAGCCAATAACTGGCCTCAGCAGTGTACGGTGCAACACTACTGAGGTCAGTAATTGGCTGAATCAGTATATGGAATGTCACCACTGCAGCCAAACAATAAGTCTCTGTCTGCAGCCCAGGGAAGATGTCAGAGCACTGGATTGGAGCAGGCACAGGAAGGGAAGTTTTTTTTATTTCTTTAGCAGGCTCCCAGCACATTAGTAGAAGTATAATAAAACTCAGACAATTCCTTTAAAGGGATTATCCAAACCCTATATTGCCCCCTCTAATGCCCAGGCCCCTCACACAGGTTGTACTTACCTTGCTCCCCGGCACCAGTGTTGCTTCTGATGCCTGCTCAGCCGCCGATGCATCTCCCCATCGCATGGATCAAAACATTCGGCGACAGGGGGAGCAGCCAATTCCCAGCGTCACCCACATGGCTAGGAAGGCTCATCCCCATCGTGGCCTCTTATTGGCTGCACCACATCCTCCCCCCCCCCTCCTTATTAAAAAAGATTTACTCACCATCTCACACCCCCTCTCTATGAACTCTCTCTTATAGTTCTTGTTCGGATCCTCCTTGCCGTCATGGTTATGGCTGCACGATCATGTGCCCATGTACCACACGTTACCACTGCAGGCAGTCAATGGCCTTAGGGGTATATGGCACGAGGCCTGATGTCACTGGCTGCAGAGCTCACATACGGTATACGGTACAGGTGATTCAATGCTGCAGTTAGGAAAACAAGGCCAAGCTGGAAGGATGGCACAGCAATACTGGAATGGAGGGGGTCCAAAATGGACAATATGAGTTTTTTCAATATTGTTTAAATTCATATGTAAAAAAGGAAGGAAATTCTGGGATTTTTTTTTTTTTTGAGTTTTTACATGCCGTACAGTTCAGTATTAGAGAAAGAACTGATTCATGATGTCATCTCATACATGGCCATATGGTCAGGAACTCATCTCCTGACCACAGATTCTTCCTTGTCTGCTAACATATCAGTGCCTAAATACGTTAAAAAAGAGGGGCCACCACTAAAATAACTACACCCTTTTTACTGGGTTTCTTACTTTTACCATCTTTTGATGTCACTTTACAGAGCATAATCGCTGAATATTCATCATAAGTAACAAATTCTGACATTTTTCCAAGTTTTACCAGTTAGTAGAAAGGATACAGTTAATGTTACCTATAAGAACTTCCTAACAATACTGTCCATTTCAGATCATATAATGATAATAAGATTACAGATAGTAACTCCAATGGAAAAGACAGAAATGGGACAGCGGCATTCACTCCATCTGTTTCGCTTCTGTCTATACGTCACATTTTTGAGATACCATAAACTAAATTGTATTAAACATATAAATAGTTCTCAAATGATCTTGGGTCTGAGGAATACCGAGTTACGAATAAAACCAAACATATACAAACAAAACACAGAGGAGACAGACAGGTCTGGACTATGAAAGATAAGCCGGCAGCAGAAAATGCGTAAGAATAGATAATTGTAGCTACACAAATATGGACAGACTCCCACACAATAGCCCTTTATGGCAGCAAATCATTCAGCCTTGTTAGTGTTTGATGGGACAGCGAACGTGGAGATTGTTCTCTTTGTACAGATAAGTTGAGTATCACTGTGTTTTGGCACATTGTCCCCAAAATAGTCAATTCCGTTAGCTCTAATTACATCAGCGTTAAATGTAATGCAGCATATTAATATTTAATCTAGATGCTTTCCCAAATCATTGTTATTCAGATTCCGCTTTTGTCTGATGGGAAGAAACGTGCGATTCAATCTAGAATGTCTACAGAGAAAGCAGCTTCTTCTAGTCTGCCATTCACAGCAGACTGCGGGATGATTATATATTAAAACTTATACAGTATATATATATATATCCACACATACAACCCCAGTTCCACAAAAGATAGGACGCTGTGTAAAATGTAAATAAATGTAAACAAAAACAGAATGAAATCATTTGAAATCTCATAGACTCATAGAGTAGAACATAGAACACATATGAGATGTTGAAAATGAGACATTTCATGAAAAAATTAACACATTTAGAGCTTGATTTAAATTACATGTACTAGATTTATGGTGGAAGGTTGTTGATCCAGAGAGTTATTCTGACTTCCAGATTTGAAGTTGTGAAGGAATATTTCCCCCAAGATGAGGAAAATTAGCTTTTGTCTGATGGGGTTTTTCCCTACCTCTGGATCAATACTTAAAGGGGTTGTCCAAGTTATGAAAAAAATATATAGCACTGTAAATCTGATGGGCAGCAATATATGAATAAGTTCAGCAAGTTTTAGGCAAAAAAAAATCTATATTTCCTCATTTCCCTGGTTCTCTTCTGGCCTTTGTTTACCTGCAGTAATAACAATCTCAGCCCCTCCCCCTGCTCTGCAAATGCTGCCCTGAGTGACATGTCTGCTGGGATACTCAGCAGCATGTTGTATGTGTAGGACTACAAGTCCCAGCTGTACAATGACACTGCTGATACACATAGGAAATTCTCCCTACCTGTTCTTGTACAATACAATTCCTCTATAGCTCCTTGCCCAGCATTTGTCTCCTCTCACTGCTGCAGCTACTATTTGTTGTAAAACCTTGAGCCCTCAGTGTGTTCTAGCTGAAGGGGTTAATGTTTTATCTGAAGGAATCCAGGGAGAGAGCAGATAGCAGGAGCCCGGCAAAGAAAGGGGGCGTGGCCAGTGATGTCTCGTGTACAGACTGTTATCTGAACTCTGAGGCTTGTACACGAAACATCACAGACCAGGGAGATAAGGTGACATCACAGGTCATGTGACCCTCAGTCAACTCTGAGAAACCAGCAGCTTTAGAAACACAAAGTATATGGGAAAGTTGTTATACCTGACAAGTTAGAAACATACAAAGAACAAAAAAATAACTCGGACAACCCCTTTAAAGGGAACCTGTTAGCATAAAAATGCACCATAAATCACCGATATTACCTTACAGATGTTCTCATCATGTTTCTAAAGTTGTTTTTTTCTTTGCTCTCTGGTGCACCTAATAGTAGGAAAAACTGTTTGATTCCCCTGCCTTCCGTATGTAAATTAAATTCTTGAAATCATGGGGGCAGCGGCTTTCTGGCTTGAAGTCAAGCTCGCCCCCTTCTCGCCTCTTCACATTTGATGGCCTAGGTTTAATTTCATGTACAAATCCAGCTTGAAATTTCCTGCATGCTCTGTATTGTTGGCAGGGGCGGTCTTGGCATTTCTGGGGCCCTAAGCGAAGTTATGTCCGGGGGCCCCCACCCCCCAATGATGCGTCACGCCCCTGATGACACGCCCTCTGATGACACCCCCCCAATGGCACGCCCCCCCACACATCAAAGACTGGGACTAGAGCATGCTCGGGTGGAATTTGCGTGCGCTTTTTCAAATCTGCACGCTAATTCATATGCATATTTTAGTATGTACACTAATGTGTATGCATTTTATAAATTAGTACGCATTAGTGTACTAATTTATAAAATGAGTACGCATTCGGACAAATGCAGTACGTGACAGCTGGGCGGGCGGTCTTGGACACCAGCACAAGAGCGGAGCGTGGGGGCCCCCTTGGACGTCGGGAGCCCTATGCAAATGCATAGGATGTGTGGTGCCCAAGACCGCCCCTGATTATTGGGATATTGCGCATTGTTCCCCGCTTCTGTCTACTTGTCTTAAGCAGCTCAGCGCAGGTAATGGCTCACCCCTGCACAGGGGCACAGAAAATAATGCAGGCTCCTGGTCCTGTTAGTGATACATATGGATGGCATTGTTTTGTGGTGCATTAGTGCACGGGTACGCCTATACATCCCAACAATACATGAAATTTCAAGCTTGATTCGTACACGAAATTAAACGGAGGCCATCAATCAAATGTGAAGAGGTGGGAAGGGGGCACGATGAGCTTGACTTTAAACCAGAAAGCAGCTGCCCCCTTGATTTCAAGACTTTCATTTACATACGGCATGCGGGGGAATCAAACTGTTTTTTCGGTGGTTAGGTGCATCAGAGAGCAAAGACAAAAACAACTTTAGAAACATGATGAGAACATCTATAAGGTAATATTGGTGGTTTATGGTGCGTTTTTCAGCTGACGGGTTCCCTTTAAAGAGTCACTGTACTTACACACAATTTGAGCGAACCTGTGCCCAGACCAGGGGCAGACTGGGAACTTAAAGTGGCCCTGGAAAAAATGCTAAAAGTGGCCCCGTTTTCTAGTCGGGTCCAAATTGATGGAAGACAGGGCCAGCAATACCATATTGTGGCATATTATACCACCCCAACAGAGCCAAATACCACAGTCCATCACAAAATACTGCTAGCAGTACAAAATACATCCCAAAAACTTCCACTGGCCGGCTGTGAGGGGGGCTCATGCGGCCCCCTGGGCATCGGCCCACCGGGAAATTTCCCTGTAAGGTCTATGGCCAATCCGCCCCTGGCCCAGACTGTGCACAGTTCCTTTGTGACCATATCTACCTCTGGATTGTCAGAGGATGCAGATGAAAATGACCCACACCATGGATGAAAAGCGTAGTTACAGAAAAAGGAGAAGTATTAATAGAAAAATTTATATGGGTATTGATGGCAAACACTGCATGCACAATATGAACCACCTTGTCAGGTTGATTGTATGAAATGTAACACCTCAAATACAGTTCCAGGGATTGATTCAAACGTTCAATTTTGCCATTGGTCTCTGGCTGATGAAAATGACAAGGAAATCCCTAACTTAAAACATAAAGCCGTACAAAATTTGGAATCAAACATTCTCCAGAATACCATGCAGATGTACTACCTGATCAATAAACAGGGATGCTAGACTCTTCACATTGGGTAAGTTAGGTAATGGTACAAAATGGCATAACAACAATTACTCATACCACTGTTTTACCCTGTGAAACAAGTAGATCCATAATGAAATCCATGGACAGATGGGACCATGCTCTGATAAAAGGGTAAAGGTCGTAAATCACCAACTGGATGACTTCTCGGTGTCTAAGACCTGGCACAAACCTGACAGGCTGATACATAAGATATATCTCTGGACACCGTAGACCACCAGTGATGCCTATAAATGTATTTTTTTGGTACTAAGTATTCCAGGGTGCCCACTGAGTACAGAGTCAGAAAACTCATCCAGAAGACGAAAATGAGACGGAATAAATATTTTATCTTCTGGACAGTTCTCAGGAGCCAGATCTTGCTTTCTTCTGATCTCTGCTGCCAAAACTTCTAGATAAAGTGTCTGCTTTAGATTTCTTAGTTCCCAGTCTAAAAGTGATAAAATTAAAACGTGTGAAAAATAGTGCACAACTGGCCTGTCTAGGATTTAACCATCACAGTTACCTGATATTGAGTTCCCTCCAAAAAGTGACCCACTTAATGGCAAGGAGCTCACAATAAACCACACCATAATTTCTTTCTGTCTGCAGAAATTTGCAGGAAAAAAAAGCACAAAGTCTAAGCTAAGTACGAGAAGACAAACCTTGTGGGAGCACTGCTCCACTCCAACTTCAGATGCTTCTCCACTACAAAAGGTTTAGTCTGGTCTGTTCGAACCAAGACAAGAGCCTCAATAAAACCTTTTTTTTCCATGGATTCAAATGTCTCAGTAGCTTCTGGCTGCCCCTCTCCTAGTCATGTCGGTGAGTGGTTTGACAATTGAAGAAAAATCTTTAATTGAATTGCAATAATAATTTGAAAATCCCAAAAAACGTTGTAACTTCTTCAGAGAAGAGGGTTGAATCCAATTTATAATAGCCTGTACCTTCGCGGAATTCATCTTAAAAGACTGAGGAGTAAGAAAGTACCCCCAAAAAGATACTTATTGAACTCCAAAATGACACTTCTCCCTTTTCACATACAAATAATTTTCACTGAGAATTTGTAGGACCGTTCTAACATGAGTAACAAGAGAGTCTGGAGAATAAATCAAGATAACGTCCAAATAAACCAATAAAAGTTCCCCAATAATTTCTCTAAAGATCTCATTCACCAGATTCTGGAACACTGCAGGAGCATTGCTGAACCCAAATGGCATTACAAGATATTCAAAGTGACCCTCAGGGGTGTTAAATGTCATCTTCCATTCGTCTCCCTCCTTAATATGAATGAGGTTATATGCCCTATGAGGGTCAAGTTTAGTGAATCACCAAGCCCCAAGAATTTGATTGAAAAGATCCAGAATCTGTAGCAACGGATATACAGGGTGGGCCATTTATATAGATACACCTAAATAAAATGGGAATGGTTGGTGATATTAACTTCCTGTTTGTGGTACATTAGTATATGGGAGGGGGGAAACTTTTCAAGATGGGTGGTGACCATGACGGCAATTTTGAAGTCGACCATTTTGGATCCAACTTTAGTTTTTCCAATGGGAAGAGGGTCATGTGACACATCAAACTTATTGAAAATTTCACAAGAAAAACAATGGTGTGCTTGGTTTTAACATTACTTTATTTTTTCATGAGTTATTTACAAGTTTCTGATCACTTATAAAATGTGTTCAAAGTGCTGCCCATTGTGTTGGATTGTCAACGCAACCCTCTTCTCCCACTCTTCACACACTGATAGCAACACTGCAGAATAAATGCTAGCACAGGCTTCCAGTATCCATTTCAGGTGCTGCACATCTGGTATCTTCACAGCATAGACAATTGTCTTCAGATGACCCCAAAGATAAAAGTCTAAGGGGGTCAGATCAGTAGACCTTGGGGGCCATTCAACTGCTACATGATGATGTGTTTCCCTCGTTATGCACTGAAGCTGGCACGTTCCCTGAGTTTTTCCAGCAAGATGGGGCACCACCACATTACTGGTGTCAGGTCCGAGCATTCCTAGATGAACAGTTTCCTGGAAAGTGGATTGGTCATCGTGGGCCAGTTGAATGGCCCCCAAGCTCTCCCAATCTGACCCCCTTAGACTTTTATCTTTGGGTTCATCTGAAGGCAATTGTCTATGCTGTGAAGATACGAGATGTGCAGCACCTGAAACTATGGATACTGGAAGCCTGTGCTAGCATTTCTTCTGCAGTGTTGCTATCAGTGTGTGAAGAGTGGGAGAAGAGGTTTGCATTGACAATCCAACACAATGGGCAGCACTTTGAACACATTTTATAAGTGGTCAGAAACTTGTAAATAACTCATGAAAGAATAAAGTTACGTTAAAACCAAGCACACCATTGTTTTTCTTGTGAAATTTTCAATAAGTTTGATGTGTCACATGACCCTCTTCCCATTGAAAAAACTAAAGTTCGATCCAAAATGGCCGACTTCAAAATGGCCGCCATGGTCACCACCCATCGTGGTGATACAGGTGGCCTGATATGTCCTTTTTTCAAGCTATCTTATATATACTCTCTCATGGACTGATGTTCGGGCCAGGCAGGTAATAAATTCGCCCTTAGAGATACCTAGATCCAAGTATCAAATCATTTGCACTATCTTAGGGTCTATGTGGTGGGAGAGAGTCTGAGCCACTCTGGGCAAGGACATCAGTAAAATCCCTGGTGTATTCCGGGAAGTTTTCAGACTCTAATGTGAGACAGGCTTGGAACATAGAAAGACACGTAACAGCACAATTGGTTCCCCACTTCTCCAGTTCACCGGTAGTCCAGGATAACTTTGGCAGTTCAATTTTTCATAACAAATAAAAAACACATCTCTGTGTGTATAACTCCAATGGTCATGGAAATACTAGGGGAATGGAATTTCCGAGAGAGTACATAAGGGAATACCCAGTGATAAGGCAAAATCAAAATCAATCAAATTGACCACAGACCTGAATTCCAAAATGCTATCCCCGACCTTTTGGATAATTTAAATGAAACACATACAGGGAGCAAGATTTTTTTTTAATGATAGGGAATACCTGATCTAGCACATATGGCCCTGGAGATAAATATGGCATGTGATGCGCCCCAATTCCCTTCTCAGTTGTCTAGAGAGAGATTAGCTATATATTTCTATCAATTTAGAAGTGGGAGTGAATGAATGAAAGGTGCTTGGGTCACTTCACCCAGGCATGGGATTCAGCCAGTTCCCTCCAGTTCTCCAGATCCAGTTGTTAAAATTACAACTGGATCAGAGAACCGTGTTATCGGCTGAGTCCTGATCCGGTGCTCTGGCGGTGGCAGGGCAGCTGGAGATGTTCACTTCCATTGCTTCTCGCGCCGCTGATAGTTTAGCTCCTTAGTTGGGTGGTATGTGTGTGTAGTATATATGTGATGCATTTATGTATGTGTACCATGTATATGGTGTATTTATGTGTATGAGTGTTGCATATATATGGTGTATGTATATGTAAACATGTGTCGTGATGCCACGTGTCCGCTGTTGAGTAGGGAACCTATTGTTAAAAATTTGAATCCCACCCCTGGCTTCACTTACTTTTCTATGAGATCACTACACCAGCACTGAGAAGAGGAAAAGAGCAGTGAAGCCACTGAGCATGTCAGTCCACCACTGAATGTAGGAGAAGGTGGACCAGAAGAATAAACAGCAGGGGTCGCTACCAGAGATAAAAATCTGAAAAAACTAACAAAGAGGTAGATTTATCAAAACTGATGTAAAGGAAAACTATCTTAGTTGCCCATAGCAACCAATCAGATTCCACCTTTCATTTTTCAAAGCCTTTCTGGAAAATGAAAGGTGAAATCTGACTGGCTGCTATGGGCAACTAAGACAGTTTTCCTTCACACCAATTTGATAAATCTCAACCAATATTCTTATTGCATGTATATTGCAATAATACTTCATTTTAAGTGCCCTATTGCATAATAATACTTTTCATGGGATAGCCCCTTTAAATGTTGCCTTTTTTTAACTAACTGAAACAAAAATTGAAAAACTGATGTAAACTGATATCGATTGTCATCCCGATGCATAATAAATGTGAAAAAAGCCATTACCAACCTTATAATAACTTTTACTCTAGATTTATAAAAATGATATTTGTGAATTAGTGTCTGTAAAGTGACAGATGGGCTGAGCATTGACAATGAATTCCAGCTTGGGCTCTGTCAGAGGACCTTAGATGATTCAAGACAGGTTACTAGAAGGAATATTCCCGCACAGTGATTAAAGGAGAATGGGTGGTGACTTTAAACACTCCTTTTATTCATTAATCTCCAGCAGCTAAAGACAAACAAAAAGCAAAATTAATGTGAGTGCAAACGAAGCACTTGTGTCCTGTGGCGATCTACTTGCCCTGCTGAGAGAGAATGAGTCGATCAAAGAAGGGGGCCTGATTGAAGGCTGTGAAATTAGTCCAGCTTCACTAAACTCACAGTTACGTTCCATTACTGGACCTGCTTCAGAGGCAGGTGAGTCACTTAATTAATCTTGCCTACAATTTAAAATGTAATGGGGAACCGGACTACAAATTTGTGGCAATCCAGCAAACAGGTGCAAGAAGATATTCGAAAAAGGATGGCACGAACAAAGCTAACTCATCATCACTGATGGTAGTAACTACAGAAAGATTATAATATATATAGTATATATATGGAAAAATAGGCAACACTACTTCAAAAAAAACCTGGAGAAAAAATGTAGAAAAATAGAACGTTATTCACCCGGCAGATTCACACTCTGACACAATAAGAGAGCCTCCCTATGGTCTAGAAGAAGACATATCGTATATGCTGCCTGTGTACTGGCACAGGGGCCCACCACAATCAATGTCTACTCAATTGCATGTACAGGACCATTAAAGGGGTTTTCTGAGACTTTAATACTGATGACCTATCCTCTGGTCATCAGTATCCAGTGGGGGACATCGGCACTCCTTTGAGCACTGCGTCCTTCTCCGTGCTCATCAAGAACAGCCCTGTACATAGTATAGTGTCTGTGCTTGATATCGCACTCAGCCCCACTCACTTGACCGATGAATATGTCATCACTGGTGTAGAAAAATCTGAAGAACAACTATTCGGTGGGAGTCCCGGGTGTCCAGAGGATAGGTGACCAGTATTAAAGTCTCTGAAAACCCCTTTAATTTTTGGCCTAGCTGTTAATGCAAGAAATCTGTAGGATAAGTTGGTACACCATTAAACAACTTGCTGGAAAGGAGCACTAAGATGAGTACCTTACGCCCAACAAACTAATATACTCTTCTTGCACAGGGTAAATTTGCAGTTTATGTGGATGGGCCCTCAGGATCAACTCCACTGGTGTTGAGGAAGTGTGGCTTGACAATGCCCCTTCAAAGTCTTTCTTCCTTTAATGTGTTCAGTATTTTCCATCAGCATTTGTAAGCCAAAACGAACAGCAGATCCAGGACCAGACTGAAAACTTAAAGTGGTCCTAAAAAATTAACTAAAAATGGCCCCATGTTGTAGGTGGGTCCAAACTGACATAAGGCGGGGCAACATAAGCAGGCAGGGACAATCCATACATGTAGGCAGGGACAACAGAAGTCGGCAAGAGTCGACAAGACTGTAGACAGGACTATTTTTTCCATCATGGATAACGGAACCAAACAGAACCGTTATTTGTCCCCATAGAAATGTATTAGGATGCAGCCAAACGGAATGCCTCTTAAAGGCTCCAGTTTTGCATTTTGTTATAATTCTATTACAACAAAACCTATAACGAAATTTCATGACGCGAATGTGAACCCACCCTTACTGGTATGGCAATTTTAGATGATCAAAATTAGGGTTATTTTGGTAAGAAAAATTAGGAGTGATCTAGAAATTGTGTATAAATTTATGCTGTATTGGAAAAATATTATTTATGTATTTATTTTTCTTATTCTAAGGAAAGGGGGGTGATTAAAATTTTTATTATTTTTTTAACTTTTTTTCACTTTTTTATGTATACTTTCTTATGTTTATGTTTATGTTTTGGTTTTTTTTTATGTCACACTTCATGGCATCTAAAGGCTGTAATGACCACGATCAGCATTATTGCTGGTCGCGGACATTAACCTCAGGCCTCTGCTGTTCAAAACAGCAGAGACCCACCGGCTATAGTATATAGCCACAGTTGCCCTGGTATGATATGTAAGGATTTAGTGTATACTGAAGGTATTTAGCAAATGTAACCACCATATATGCACAGTTTGCTACCCAGCCTTCCCAGACTGCTGTATTCCAAATCTGCCTAGTTATGCAGTGATAAATCCCTTCATATAGCTAGACCAATTTGTCATTCAGGGCCCTGGAAATGATGAGTGATAACACCGTACAGCTGCATTGGGGACAACAGATAATGTTGCCCTGGCACCATACTTGAGATTCCCACAATGTATTAGGGTAGCATTGTGTGTATTTTATGTAATCAATATGCTCCCATCAGGGGCAGGACGAAAGGTAGGCACCCACTTAGGGTGCCACCTTCCTACCCAGAAGTGAGGGCTCAATGCAGAATACTACCAAGACAAATTCCCTTTCCCACTCCTAAATAGTGAGGCAGATTTGTTTTTCAGGATCCTGGGAAATCTGGGTTACCTACACAATTTAAGAGTTACACTATCTAGCAATTTGTACAGCTCCACATTTGGGCACCTGGGAAAGCTGGATAGCAGTTTCTGTAGCTTCAGTCACCTGGTATGCTAAGTTGAGAGAAGGCCACAGCACACACAAGAGGGCAAGTGCCTTCACAAACAGCTGATCGGTGGGGGTCCCCAGTGTAAGACCTTGACCGATCAGATACTGACGACCTTTATGATTCAATAGTTTTTTATTTGTTTTAAGAGAAAAAAAAACAGAACATACATATGAATTAAATGTTCAATATACCGTACATAGTTGCTAATGAGTGTGGGACGCAGCCCAACACATGAGCACCATAGAGCCATTCTGGTACTTAAGGAATGAATATTTAAGAACATAAATGGTCAAACAAATTGGTTCCCTTGTCTTGAACATATGGTATGTGTTAGCAATTACAGATGCTCATATTAATAAGTAAAGGTTGGGGGTAAAAGAAAAAGAAAAATTAACAAATAGAGTTCCCTCGAAGGGGGTCATAGGGAAACATAAAAAGAACAGAAGAACAGTAAACCATGAAACACAAAGGATTGGTTGCCGGTTCCTTGGAAAAAGTAATGCAAGATGAATATGATGCGAATCAATACCATAATAATGTAAAATGAATAGACTAAATAAGATATGGTAGTATATAGGTTTGTCGTCAGTTAAGTGAACAGAGAGGATTGGATAACCAGTCCTGCCAGTTAGATTGGTAAGAGTTGTAAGTAGAATTACCATAGGAGATTATTCTTTCATAAAGGCATGTGTCGTTCAGTCTGCTAATCACTTCACATAGAGAAGGAAGTTGGGTGCTCTTCCAATATCTAGCGATCACAATTTTTGCTATAGCCAATATCTTACATATTAATGGGTGGGACTGAGGTGGGATTACATCCATTAGTAGAAACAAAATCGCCTGATGGGATGTCAGAACAAGGCGATTGCCCAAAATGTCCGAGATCAGGGTTGAGATTTGGTTCCAAAATGAAGTAACATGAGGGCATTTCCATAGAATGTGAAATAAATCTCCCCTGCCTCCACATCCCCTCCAACATACACTCACCGGCCACTTTATTAGGTACACCTGTCCAACTGCTCGTTAACACTTAATTTCTAATCAGCCAATCACATGGCGGCAACTCAGTGCATTTAGGCATGTAGACATGGTCAAGACAATCTCCTGCAGTTCAAACCGAGCATCAGTATGGGGAAGAAAGGTGATTTGAGTGCCTTTGAACGTGGCATGGTTGTTGGTGCCAGAAGGGCTGGTCTGAGTATTTCAGAAACTGCTGATCTACTGGGATTTTCACGCACAACCATCTCTAGGGTTTACAGAGAATGGTCCGAAAAAGAAAAAACATCCAGTGAGCGGCAGTTCTGTGGGCGGAAATGCCTTGTTGATGCCAGAGGTCAGAGGAGAATGGGCAGACTGGTTCGAGCTGATAGAAAGGCAACAGTGACTCAAATTGCCACCCGTTACAACCAAGGTAGGCAGAAGAGCATCTCTGAACGCACAGTACGTCGAACTTTGAGGCAGATGGGCTACAGCAGCAGAAGACCACACCGGGTGCCACTCCTTTCAGCTAAGAACAGGAAACTGAGGCTACAATTTGCACAAGCTCATCGAAATTGGACAGTAGAAGATTGGAAAAACGTTGCCTGGTCTGATGAGTCTCGATTTCTGCTGCGACATTCGGATGGTAGGGTCAGAATTTGGCGTCAACAACATGAAAGCATGGATCCATCCTGCCTTGTATCAATGGTTCAAGCTGGTGGTGGTGGTGTCATGGTGTGGGGAATATTTTCTTGGCACTCTTTGGGCCCCTTGGTACCAATTGAGCATCGTTGCAACGCCACAGCCTACCTGAGTATTGTTGCTGACCATGTCCATCCCTTTATGACCACAATGTACCCAACATCTGATGGCTACTTTCAGCAGGATAATGCGCCATGTCATAAAGCTGGAATCATCTCAGACTGGTTTCTTGAACATGACAATGAGTTCACTGTACTCAAATGGCCTCCACAGTCACCAGATCTCAATCCAATAGAGCATCTTTGGGATGTGGTAGAACGGGAGATTCGCATCATGGATGTGCAGCTGACAAATCTGCGGCAACTGTGTGATGCCATCATGTGAATATGGACCAAAATCTCTGAGGAATGCTTCCAGCACCTTGTTGAATCTATGCCACGAAGAATTGAGGCAGTTCTGAAGGCAAAAGGGGGTCCAACCCGTTACTAGCATGGTGTACCTAATAAAGTGGCCGGTGAGTGTAGGTTAGATGCACCAGGATAAATACTAGATATGCGGTCGGGTGTGTAATACCAGTGAAGGAGAGATTTGAGCATGGATTCACAGTGGGTGCTACATTTTAGAGATTTGTTTACCAAATTGAGTGCCGCTTTCCATTCAGGGTCTGTAAAAGTCCTTCCCAATGAACATTCCCACAGTCTAAAAGGAAGCACCTTATTAAATTCTTCCTTAGACCCCATAGCATTGTAAAAGGGTTTTAGCCCTTTAAGATTTAGATGAAAGTATGTTAATGTATGTGAATCACATTTGATCTCAGAAGGTTTTAGGTGAGAAACAAAGTGTTTGATTCTTAAATAAGTAAACAGCTCTTTGCTTGGGAGTGAAAATTCTGATTGGAGTGCGGGAAAGGGTTTCAAGTTATCCCCATTATATATGTCAGCTATAGTTATGATGCCCACATTCCTCCATCTGCTGGAGCTGAAGTTGCCTATTCCAGTATGTAGGAAGTCGATTGGTAATTTGTTACGATGGAGCGGTGATGAGTCTGGTATACTTTTGTGATAAAGTTTCCAGCAGGATATTACGTTGTTAATAATGGGGTTTTGAGTCTGGGGAGTAGGGACATTCCAGAATACTGAAAGCAGCAAGTTGCTCATAGACCAAGGATAAATGTAGTTTTTCTCTATCTCAACCCACGGGACATTGCTCGGGGGGTTCCACCAACTACGTAACTGTGCAATTTGGGTGGCTATGTAATAGTCACGCAAATTGGGGATTCCCAAGCCTCCGGCCAACTTATGTTTGCAAAGTAAATTAGCCCCAACACTAGGTTTTTTACCTGCCCATATAAAGTGCATTAATTGCCTCTGGAGCTTACAGAAGTATGAGGCGGGGATATATATTGGCAGGTTGCGGAATAGATACTGCAGTCTTGGGAGCAACAACATTTTATATGCCGCAACTCTGCCAATCCAAGAAATTTCAAATTTCATGAGGTTGGTAACATCCTTTTGGAATGTATCATAAAAGGGGGGATAATTACACTTGAACAAGTCTGCGAATTTTGGGGAGAGCTTGATTCCTAAATAGGAAATGTGGTCCATTTCCCAATCGAGGGGGTATTTATTGCGTAAAGAATTAACCAAATCTGGGGAAAGATTTAAAGGTAATATTTGGGATTTATGTACATTTAATTTATAGTAGGATACTTTCACAAATTCTTCCAGAACCAAGAGGGCATGAGGAATAGAAAGCGTGGGGGATGACATTGAGAGTATGATGTCGTCTACGTATAAGTTTAAAAGATGTTCTGAATGGTTTAAAGAGATGCCATGAATTGTAGGGGAAGATCTTAATTTATGCGCCAACGGTTCCATCAGTAGGATAAACATCAAGGGTGAGAGCGGGCAGCCCTGCCTAGTGCCGTTCGTGATCTTGAAGGCATCGGACAGGGCGCCGTTCACAAAAACCCATGCCGATGGGGCGGAGTATAGAGCTAATATGCCCGACAGTATGTTGCCCACGAAGCCCATTCTCTCCAACACCGAGAAGGCGAACGACCAGTTAATACGATCGAACGCCTTCTCGGTGTCCAGGGCGACCAACACGGAAGGGATTCTGTTGCGTTCGATATGGTTCAGGATGTGCAAGATCCTTCGCGTGTTGTCAGAGGTTTGTCTGCCTTTAATAAAACCTGCCTGGTCGGGGTGGACCAGCTCAGGTAGGAGTGGAGCTAGTCTTAAGGCTATCAATTTGGCATAAATTTTTATGTCTACGTTAAGTAGGGAGATCGGCCTGAAATTTTGGGGAGAATCCGTGGGCTTCCCGGGTTTAGGCAAAGCTATTATTAGAGCAGACTGGTTCTCTGCAGGAAGAGTTCCCACAGAAAAGGTTTTTTGGAAAAAATGGGTAAGGAATGGAGATAAGATGTCAGTAAAAGTTTTGTAGTATTTATTAGATAGACCGTCTGGGCCAGATTTTCCCAGTGGCAGGGATTTAATTATCTTCTCTATTTCCTCAGTTGTAATATCCCTATTAAGTGATTCCAAGTGAGTTGGAGAAAGGGAGGGCACTGACGACCTTTAAAGCATCAGGCTTCCATTTACCACTCATGTAGAAGAGATCTGTGTGCAGATGTTACATGCAGAAATGGGCATGGAAACAGTACAAGGGGCATTTTACAGGGAAGAAGGGTAAAAACTGGCAAATGAGTGGGAAACACGATTATATTTCACGAGTAATGATAAATATGATAAATGAGAGGAATGAGTAGGGTGGTTTATGGTCAGGGAAAAAAAAAACACTCAAAAAGTAAGGTGATTTATAACATACATTTTAAAATGTAAAACACAATAATAATAGTACAACTCCATCTAGACAACACTGTTCTAATAGCTTTAGTAGCTCCCATACTATAGGGATGCTGCCTGTGTAATGGCATATCCTGCTGTATACCGCACTGCTGTTACACTGATTAGGCCATCACGATGACAGTCTGATCTTACTAATGTGACAGGGAGCTGTATTAATCAGTTCATTGTCATTGAACTACTAAACACAGGCTCAATTTTGCTGGTTGCTCTGGAAACATATGACATTGTAATGATGCCACAGATTTCCCAGTGTCATTGGGTGAGGGGCCAAGGAGATGATCCTTGCATTTCTCTACGTACAGACAGGTTTGTCTTTGTGGCCCATGATCCCTGGTTCACTGTTAGCTGTGATTTGTAGACAAGGCAGTGCTGGAAATCCATAGACCATGTTGTCTCTGACACCTTCAGGCAGCGATATTAAGAATCATTCTGATAATGACTTTGGTGCTGGGTTTCGATGAAATGGGCAGATCTTCTGGCCACAACCCCAACTACCTTCAAAAGCCAACACAAATTTCTAGATTAACAGAGATATAACGGGCATATAAGTGGAGCTATTGGCCATCCCAAGTGGCCAGGGCTTTGGCATCCTCATAGAACAGGTTTTTACACAGGACTGGAGGAAGCACAGAAGTGCAAAACGGCTGTTGTCCTTTTTTATATGTCTCCATTATACTGTCAAGAATGACGAAATAAAAGTGCTGGGCTTTTGATTGGTGAGAGTTGTGGATATTTCTGTTCCATACTTTTGAATGAATTTCAGTCACATACTGTATATCGTAAGACACTGTCTCTCAGTCTACGGTTTGCTTACTCCAGGGCGTACGGGTGGCAGGGTGAGGGGGTAAGCAGGACAACTCTACATTCAACTGTATGGCCTTATCCAGGGCTGAGATGCAGTTGAATACTGCAGTGGACAATGGAAGTTGATGTCTCCCTGCCCCACTACTTGACCTAAAGCCTGAGAGGACGGCACAGGCTGCATGATGACGTCATTGCCACAGCTTGAGCCAGGACGCAAGCAGCCCAGGACGCAGGCTAGGAGAGGCCTCTATCCGGAAACACATTGAAGACAGCACCAGAAAACAGGGGTGTGGAGAACAAAATTAGATTTCGTTATTTTCCTTTACTACTTTGGGGGAGCATAATATTAGGTCACTATAAGGGATCATCATTACTACTAGGAAGTACTATGGGGGCTTTATTACTTCTGGAGGTGCAGTATCGTGTGCGTTATTAGTACTAGCGGCACTATAGCATCCCTGGTTAAGAGTCCAACTTGAAGAAGATGGCTAATGCCACTACAGAGTAAAAATAAGTCCTAAGAAGTGCCCTCTAAAAGTTCCTAGCCTTCTACACAGGTAGATCCTGCTTTGACCCTTTCTGTATAGTGCGTCCATGTTATCTGCCCAGTCCAGCTTATTTTTGAGAAGCACACCCAAGTACTTATAAGTGTTGACTATCTCAATGTCCGTCTCCTGGATGTCCACTGTTTTAGGAGGATGTCTGTGCTTGCGGAGGTCCACCACCATCTCCTTAGTCTTCCCAGCATTAATCCTAAGGTGGTTCTGCTGGCACCAATCCACAAATTCCAGGGTCAACGCTCTGTACTCAATGTCATCCTCGTCTGTGATGAGGCCTACTGTTGCCGAGTTATCAGAGAACTTCTGTAGCAGCTAGATGACTTGTACCTGAAGTCTGCAGTGTATAGTATGAAGAGGAAAGGAGCAAGAACAGTACCCTGAGGTGCCCCTGTACTACAGATAACCGTGTCTGACACACAGTGCCGGGCTCTCACATACTGAGGTCAGTTTGTCAGGTAGTCTAGGATCCAATTGAAGAGTGATGCATGCAGCTCTATGTGACAGTATGTAACCCCCTATGGCAATGTGAACATAACCTTACCAATTATTTCTGAACAGCGTCAAAGGTAATTCTCACAATCCCACAGGTGTGACTAAAAAAAACCTGATCAAGAACCCCTAAAGCACCGCAATCCATGTGACTCTGTCTCACTGTGTTAACCCAGGCTAAAAGTGGCCATGCACCGTAGTTCCTTACGCCTTACACCCATACACATGCATGCTCGGTTTGCAGAGTGTGCATGTGTTCTCAATAAGGAGAGGGGAATAAGCCATACTGGGCAACATTTTAATTGGTAAATTTGAGGCACATAAGCCCCACCGTGGGAATGCTCCAACCCCACACAGGAATGCTTACATTACTCTAGCCCATTTTGGCCCTGGACAGCCCCTGCAAATTCAGGACAGCTGGCAACATCTCTAGTGGAGGCTTATCTCAAAAGAATCAGCCAAGTTCAAATCCAACATGTCTGATCCTGCTTTCCCCCCATCTGCCGTCAGGGATAGTTGGGACTTTTGCAGACCAATTATCAGGGGTGATCAACCTTCAGCAATCCCTAATTTAACATAAAAAACCCATGCAACAGCAGCGACGCACTACTCAATTTTTTTGGTAACACTAAGCCATGTCTCTAACTCTGCCCAATCCTGCCCAGACCCCTTATGCCCCCACACACACAGTAGTTATACCCCATTATGATCTCAGGCCTATACATTCTCCTGCCCAGCTCAGCAGGTCTAGGAATGGCTCTCTGCTTCACCATTGTATTCAACTGTATCTACGTCATCAGGACGCAGATACCGTTGAGGTTAGTTAGGACATTCCTCAGCCTTCCCAGGACTATAAAACAGACATCGAAATCCAGGACTGTTCTGCCGGATCCGAGACGGTTGGGATTATGCCCTTGTGACACTACAACTCCCAACATGCACACTTGCTTGGTTGTTCTCTGAACTCATACAAATGTGAACAGAGCATGCTGGGAGTTGTAGTTTCACAACAGCTGGAGTTGCTAACCTTAGGAGGGGTTTTGCTGCTTTGTCCAATCCAGGGTTGCCAACTTGCAGAAATTTCTGGACAGTCTGTAAAATAGGCAACTTTTTTCCTGTGTCCATGAAAAAAATAGAAGTGTCCGTGATTTTTTTGAGGCTGGTGGTACTTGACTAGAATATTTGGGTGGTAATTATCATGATTTTACAGCACAGTAAATGCTGATAATGAATTCTTATCAGTATGTTGTGATATAGACATGTATTACTTATAGTTATCATCCGTTATGGTTTTCCAATTGGTCCTTAAAAATCCTGACTGTCCGTAATTTTGGCATTAGTTGTCCAGAAAAATAAAAAAAATCTGGTTGGTAACCCTGGTCCCTGCTCCTACAACATCTCCCATACAGGGTCACATTTCCTATTGGCCTTTATCTATAGAGACCAGAGATGAGGGAAGTATTGTAAAATTCGATTCGGTTGCTTCGCCAAATTTTACAAAAAAAATTTCTTCATGACTAGGGATGAGCGAAACAGTGGAAGTTCAGGTTCACCGGGTTCAGCGGAACTTTAGGTCAAAGTTCGAGTTGGGGATCCGAACTTGACCCCGAACCCCATTGAAGTCAATGGGGACCCAAAGTTCACTTGGTTATTTTCTGTTATAACCGAAAATAATAGCATATGTAAGACAGAATGCAAAAGAATATCGCAATTTAGGGGTTAAAAAAAAAACAACACTCGGCCACTTGATCGCGCTGCCTCAATGTCTTCTATTTTCTTTCAGTAGGACCTGCAAAAGGACCTGCGATGACATCACGGTGCTCACCAACCCAGACTTGAAAACGGAAACTTCGGTACGATCCTAAACTTTGCAGTTCATGTTTGCTCACTTCTATTCGTGACAAATTACTTTGTCACAAAGCGCATGTCTTTGCAAGTAGTGGGTGCAATGACAGAAAGCAGTGATTGCACCGCCCCCCATCATTGTACCCCTCAGATGCCGTGTTCATAGCTGTTCTCAGCATCTGACAGTTATAGCGCAGTGAAAAATTAAAAAAAACACACTTATCTCATCCATTTGCTCATGACAGGCCGGCCGCTGCCATCTTGATTGAAGACCTAGCGCAAAATTTTGCGTGGCCCGTGATGTCATCATACGTATGGATTTTGTGCCAGATCTTCAATCAAGATGGCAGTGGCCTGCTCGTCACGATCAAATAGATGAGGTATGATTTTTTTTTTTTTTTTTGTACCATGATTCAGGGAAAATCAATTCGCTATCACGAAGCATGAGGAAATTTGGCTTCGTGGCTAATCGAATTTTCCTTGAAATTCAGATGGAATTTGACTAGCTCAACACTAATAGAGACCAATGCAGACAAAAAACCTTCTGCAACCAACCAATTACATCATTGATTTCAATTTCTAGAGCTGGTTGGAAAATAGAAGATGTAGCCTGATTTTTTTTTTCTCAGCACTAGCTCCTCTCCATTACTCTGCTACCAGTTCTCTGACCGTCTGCAACCTAACTGCAGAAGCCCCCAGCAGCTGCATCACTACTAGCACAGGTCAGGTACCATCTGGGGCCGCTAGAGGTCTCCAAAAGCTCAAAACCTCCGTTTGGCAATGCATTCAACTCTATCTCTGGGCGCTGTGCATGCTGGGAAGTTTAGGGAGCAGCCGGGCAGAGTGTAGGCGCTGGCCGCCATGTTGAGCGCTTTGTGTAGTTATAAATAAAGATCGGCGGACTTCCGGGCGGTGTATTGGATGGTAGCCTGGACATTTTGAATTTCTTTTTGTGGGGGGGAGTTGATCTACGGTTTGGTTGAAAGCTCCTGATTGCACCCGAGGCTCAACCTGAACCGGGAGCCATGAGAGAGATGTTCACGTAAGTTTTGTGGTCGCCTCTGTCTGTGGTGTCCTCTAGTCAGGACCGTGTGTGTGGGGAGTGTGAAGCTCAATGCTTGTTTTATTTGTGCCTGGTCTGCTCCACTATCCTTTGTGGACCTGGGAATCTCCCTCTAAGTGGTCAGGTTGTCAGAAGTAGGAGAAAGACGTCACCGTCCTGTCTGGGGCACCCCTCAGTGATGTCATCATGTTACTCCGGCTGGTGGATGACGTCACATCACCTGAGGATTGTGGGAACATCTCAGAACCAGGATAAGACTCTGTTCACACCTTGTCTTGTGAACTTGTGTGACATATATTCCAGAGAAGGTCCTAGGGCATATGTGAACATATCCGTAGGGCCCCATGCACTGAAAGACTATGCTTTTGGCGTAAGCCGGACCAGCACACATTACCATGCTTTTTCTTTTCTTAATTACCGTGTAGGAAAATATAAGTTGCTGCACTTTCCTATACAGGTGGATGCAGTAAAAGTCTATACTTAAAGGGGTTGTCCGGGTTCAGAGAAGAACCCGGACATACCTGCAATTTCACCCAGGCAGCCCGCCTGAAGAGGGCATCGGAGCATCCTATGCTCCGATGCCCTCCTTTGCCCTGCGCTAATTAGCGCAGGGCAAAGGAATTTCGCCGGGTTCCGGTGACGTACCGGTCCCTGCCGGGCAGAGGCTTCCGCCCGGCAGTGAGTCGGTGACGTCATCGGCGCTGATGGACAGGCTTCAGCGCTGCCCTAGCCAGTAAAACGGCTAGGGCAGCGCTAAAGCCGGCCCATTAAGGCCGGTGACGTCACCGAACTCACTGCCGGGCGGAAGTACCCGCCCGGCAGCGAGTATTTTCAAAACAAGAGACCTTGCCCTGCGCGATCTAGCGCAGGGCAAGGGGGGGGCATCGGAGCATGAGATGCTCCGATGTCCTCTTCAGGCAGGCTGCCTGGGTGAAATTGCAGGTATGTCCGGGTTCTTCTCTGAACCCGGACAACCCCTTTAACGCTGTGTGTTTTATAATGTGTGACTGATAGCACTGTATGTCTAGACCAGAGATCAGCAGCCTCCAGGTGTTCTGAAACTACAACTCCCAGAATGCTCCATTCACTTCCATGGGAGCTGGAACAACAGCTGAGTATGTTTTCCATGTTGGGAGTTGTAATTTCACATCGGCTGGAGTGCTGAAGGTTGCTGATCCTTGGCCTATACCATATTTATACTGTGGCCCTCCATCAAGGTTGATGGGCCCCTGTATGCCTCTTCATTGGAAGTGTACGTCTATTATCTTCCTACAGCGGTTTTCTGTCCAAAAAAGGCTCAAACCAGTGTCTGTAACTTTTTGAACGCCATTGCGCCAAAATGTCATATTCCCATTTCTACGCTGCCCCGGCCACTTTCGTGGCGGAGGGTGGGGGTCTTCCTGTCCTCCCCATTTGCCGAAGGATGCTCCTATCATGACGCCTGCGCCTCCCCATAATCTAGGCGCATGCTCCGGCAGCACAGCGGAAGGTAGAAAGTCTCTTCTGCACTTCAGGTGTTCTGAAACTACAACTCCCAGAATGCTCCATTCGCTTCTGTGGGAGTTAGAAGAATGTTTGCATGCTGGGAGTTGTAGTTTCACCTCAGCTGGAGTGTCGAATGTTGCTAATCCTTGGCCCAGCGATTACCACTTGTCTTCAACATATGCAAAACCTGAAGAAACATTATTACCAATGTTGGGGCTTCATTTTTTTTCTTTTTAAAGGGGTCATCTCAGTAAGATGGCGATTACGAGCTCCCCATTTAAATACATGTGTCGAACGCTCAATTGAAGTGTGGGCCTGCTGAAGATAGCCGAGCGCTATTTCCAGCAGCCCCATAGACTTGACCTATCCTCAATCAGCGGGGGTCTGACTCCTGGCACCCCTTCCATCAGCTGTTTGAACAGGTGACCAGACGTTTTCCCACAGATCCTGGGGAAAGAAAAGCCTGAATACAGACATGGTCGTGTGCATGAGGCCTCCTATCACTGTAGTAGATTGGTATGGTGGGGAGGTTGTATATATAGCCGGGATGAGACGCTATTTATAATGTCCCCTAATGCTGACATGGCAGAAGGAACTATTTTAAAGCTTCTGTAGCACTAATTGTGCAGTAGACAACTGTGCGCCGTCTGGAGGTTTTCTGGGAAGGACAGCCTCTCCTGTAGACGCCCCCTGCTCTGTGCGTGTCACAGCACACTTCTGTACAGGGGCTGAATATTGTGCAACTTTTCTCATTCTCTCATCACAAACCTCGTGTTGCAATTCTGCAGTGCACAGTGCGCTTCCATGGAAGAAGGTCTTCAGGGTTCTTCTCACAGAATCTGTGGAACGTCACTCCAGTAAATTTGAGATAAAAATAAAACATTCCATATAATCTCAGAGGGGTTATCCATTAAGTAATGATGACCTATCCTCAGGACAGGTCATTGTTATGACATCAGCGAGGGTCCATGTCCCGGCACCCCTGCCGATCAGCTGTTTCGAGTAGCTGAGCCGTCACGCTCACCACTGCTCTGATGAGCGCCGTGTCCTCCAGGCAGGCTTTTCTTAGTATCTCAACTCAACCCTATTGGCTTGAATGGGGCAGTGCTGTGCCTAGATTGTGACCGATGTACAGTGATGTCACTGGCCTAGGATCAGTGCGCGCTGAGTGCCTGGTCTCTTCTAACAGCTGATCAGAGGGGCTCCTGGGAGTCCTATCCTGAAGATGGGTCATCCATATCTTTTCCCGGATAACCCCTTTAAATTTAAAGTTTCATGTATTCAGATCCTGTGTAGACCAATGTGCCTCCATTCCCTCCCCTCTGCCCTCATCACTCACATATTCTCTTGCTAACTAGGAGTAACTTGCTTTCTTTATGCAAAGTTGCTATATTTTAATTGATTTTTATACTTTTGAGGCACTGAAATACTAAAAAAAAAAAAATTGACGTCACCATAGCCTTTAAAGGGAACCTGTCATCAACTTTATGCTGCCCATAGTAACGGCAGCATGAAGTATAGACAGGTGAGTTTATTTCAGCGTCTGTCATTTATAAGTAAAAAGTAAGTGGTTTCCGAGAACCAACATCACAATCATTGCAGACTGGGCCTGGAAAAGAGTCCCGGCCACCTGAGAAGAGTCCTGGTTATTCATGAATTCCTGCTCCCCCTGCCCGCCTGCTGATGATTGACAGGATTCTACCTAGTTTTCTCCCTTTCTCTCTAGGAGAGAACTGCCAATCATCAGCAGATGGGCGGGAGAGCAGGAGATTATGATTAACCAGGACTCTTCTCAGGTAGATTTGACTCTTTTTAAGGCCTGGGCTGCAATGATTATGGTGCTGGTTCTCAGGAACCACTTACTTTTAGCTCATGAGTGACACCGCTGAAATCAGCATTTCTGTCACCAATTTATACTACCATCAGTGAGATCAGCATAAAGTTGATGACAGGTTCCCTTTAAGCAATGGTTGTGGGTCTTTGTGGAGATTGCAATATCCCTTGGTCAGTGAAATTTCACAATTTGTCCTTCCTCTTACACTATTTCCAGAAGAACACGGAGAGTTGCGTCACTGCAGCCGGACTGTCCACATGTTGCTTGAAGGGTTTCTCTGGGACTTAAAGGGTGTTCTGGGAATAATTAGTTTGTATCTATGCCCACAGCCTATCTCCGTAAACGGAAAATTCATATTTACCCGCTCGCCGCCGTTCCGGTCCTCCGTGCCACCACTGTGTCCCTGTTCTGGTCCTGCAGTGTTGACATCCAGTGCTGCATGATCACATACTCTGCTGCAGCCAGTGGCTTCAGCTGTGATGTAGAAGGGGTGAATGACCGCAGCACTCAGTGTCTTCAAATGTATAGAGGTTTTATTCACCAAGTGTGTGACGTTTCAACTTCAAAGAGTCTTTCTCAAGCAAGCTTGAGATCCGATCAACTCCCAGCACCCCTCTGATCAGTTGTTCTGTGTGGGGGTCATACCTGGTTACTGCAGCTTTGCCAAGTTTTCGTGGCCTGCTATTGGCTGCAACAACCCCGCGTTGCTGGATGTTTGATTCGCATGACGGGGAGATCCAGTGGTGGACGTGTGGGGATCAGGAGAGATGTGGGGTAAGTATAATCTATATGAGGGGCCTGGGCATTGGGGAGGGGCGGCATGTTTTAGACTTTGGATAACCTCTTTAATGGAGCTGGCAGGCATTCCGTTTGCATCCAAATCCAGAGAATTTCGTCAGGCTGTTCTCTTCCGGAACTGCTGCCGCAGATGTGATTTACCTGATGCACTATTGAGCACGTCCACTGTTGGAGACTATTCTGTAATAAATGTACTAGAAAAGAGCTGCCGACGGCACGCCCTAGCTCATTTATTCACAGGCCCTTTTTAAGAATGGGAAGGGGTTCTGTAGCTGTGTGTACCTGATACTTATGTACCCAGTGGAGTTTATTCTTTCACTCTTCCTTTGTTCCTCAGGAATGGCCATCTGGAGGTCCAGCCTCAGAAACACTATGGCATTACCTCCCCAATTAGTTGGGCTGGTCCCAAAGACCTCGATCACCTCTACACCCAGAAGCTGATAGAAGCCATGAGACCTTTTGGAGTTTTTGAAGATGATGAAGAACTCCGTCACAGGTTGGTCATCTTGGAAACTGACTGCTTATGTGGATCTTAAAGGGGAACACCCCCTGTTATAAAGTGAAGGCATATCATTAGGCTTTGGCTTCACTTTAAGATCTCTGGGGGGGGGGTCTAACTTCTAAAGGATGCCATCAAATCTGAGAACTAATTGGCTGCAGTGCTGGTCCAGTGATGAATCCCCTTCAAACCATGCCCCTGATCACCGGCTGTGCAGGGAACCGCAACACGGCTCCATTTGCTTGGGGACGGATTCTCATCAGTCATAAAGTAATGGCCTGTTGCCAGATAAGGTGGAAATATTAGGGTGTTTCTTCAGTATAAATTGTGCCGGGGTGATCCAGAGAGTGAAGCAGCAGGGCATGATGCCAGGCTAACCTCTGCTCCTATAATTGTAAGCCCACACAACAGGTTTTATAAGAATGGCCTCTGTGCTGCTGGAACTTTTCAGTGAGAACTTTCCAGATGACGTCTCATGCACCCATGCCTGTATGGCGGCACACTGACTACTCTATGTATGTGTAGGGTTAATGCTTACACCGGCCAAAGAATATGCGCAATAGTTTGGCTGATCCCGGTGTCTAAAGGTGCCTGGCACAGCGTACAAAGAGTGTTAGATAACATTCCTTCACAGGGCTTACCCCCTTATCGTCCACGTCAACAGCAACAGCTGGAGGGCCGCAGGTTGAGCATCCCTGCTTTAAAGGGCCACCTATAATCTGTTTTATTTCTATCTGCTATGAAGAAGAATGTGATAACGTGTTCCTTGTAGTCATGCTTTTAAGGCTAATGAGAGGCAGACTAGTGGTCCCCAGTGTCACGAGTGGTCGGATGCCCAGAAATGTAAATTGTTACCTGTTAAGAGTTATCCGAGACTATAAAAAGCTGCCCCGTATACTGGGCCCCTCACATTGAATGTTCTTACCCCACAGCTGCTTCTCTCTGTGTGCGGATTAAAACATCCGGTGTTGGGGGGGAGCAGCTAATGGAAGTAGGGGGAGACTACCTAGCGTCACCCGCGAAGCTAGGGAGGTTTCGTCCCTGCCTTCTGTTGGCTCCTCCCCTCCTGATACCGGATGTTTTCATCTGCGCACAGGGAGAAGCAGCTGTGGCAGTAAGTATATTCAATGTGAGGGGCCCGGTATATGGGGCAGCTTTTTATAGTCTCGGGTAACCCCTTTAACAGATGTCTAGATATTCCTTATAGTGCTCTGAGGATTTAAACTCCGCCATGACGCACAAGTAACACAGATGTATAAGACATACAAAATGCGTTACAGTCTAACATAGCCAGCCCCGATTGGATAGTGTCGGTGTGCAGGTAACACCCTGTTGTCAATCTGTAGGTTGTGTGGGTCCGTTCATATGGCTGTGTACGCCCCAGAGGTCATGTCAACCTGCAATATAGTCATATTCCTGAGCTCAGACTCACAGTGTAGCTGACTGCTTTCTCCAGAAATCCCTCACATCTGTCCGAGAACCCTAGTCCAGTGGTTGGATTTAGTAGTAGGCATATGTTGCCATTCTTAGTACGTCTGACTACTTACATATGGCAATTATTAGGCAGTACGTTGTAATTGTATAGCTAACTGCATCCTCTTTATTTCCAGGATGTTTGTTCTGGGAAAACTGAACAATTTAGTCAAAGAATGGATTGCTGAACTTGGGGAATGTAAGGTAAGTGCACGTCTGTCAATTGATGATTCGAATAGAGCAGTTTAAAGGGATTGTCTCAGACATTGTTGGCATACCACATGTCTTGGCAATCGCTGGAGTATTTAAGACAGTCGCTTTAACCCCTTCACAACATTCGCCATACATGCACGATGGATGTCGACACTTTAACAGGGTTTTACGAGATTTAAATACTGCTTATGAAGTGCGGCGCCGTACATTGTATAGTGGCTGTGCTTGATATCGCAACTCAGCCCCATTCACTTCTATGGGGCTGAGCTGCTCCTAGGTCACGTGACTCATGTCCTCACTGGCCTAGGAAAAGCTGCGAGAAAGCGGTGTCGCTCACAGGTGCGCCTATGCCTTCAAAAAACAGCCGATTGGCGGGGGTCCCAAATGTTGGACCCCTGCCAATCAAATACTGATAACTTATCCAGTATTAAAATCTTGGAAAACCCCTTTAAGGATGGTGCCCACACCATAGCTGCGGGGTATCTGCTGTTTTACACAGCAGAGGCTCGGGCTACTACCTGCAGTCGGCATTATCACACACTTAAAGGGGTTATCCAATACTATAAAAATGTCCCTCATATATTGGGACCCTCACATTCAATATACTTACCTGGCTCCCCACTCCCTGTGCCACTCCTGGTCCACGAACGGCAGCTGCTGCTGCCCCACATCCTCCCCCCCCCCCCCCCCCCTCGGACCGGCTCTTGTTATCTGTGCAAAGGAAGAAGCAGCAGCGGGGACAGGGAGTGAGGTAAGTATATTCACTGTGAGGGGCCCGGCATAAGAGGGACATTTTTATAGTATTGGATAACCCCTTTGTATTAAATCACAGTAGTGTATGGGAGAAACGATGTAGAGATCTTATGTTCAGGCCCCCTGAAACAAAAGCTTTTAAAATAAAACGCTTAAAATATAAACATTTAATTGAAGAAAAAATCAAAATAGCCATTTGCCGTTTTTCCATCACTTCACCTCCCAAAAACTGAATAATTGAATAAAAAGTGATCAAAATGTTATACACAATCGCAATTTGTGATCGCATATCACAAATTGCATAACTGAAGACTACAGATCGCCCCGCAAATAATGAGCCCTCGCACTGCTCCATAGACATAACTATAAAAAGTTATGGTCAGAATATGGCGATGAAAAGAAACAAATGTGGTAACGCAGTAGTCATGCTGACCTGGAGAATGAAGGGAACAGGTTAGTTTTACCTCATAGGGAACCCTGTAAAAACCAAACCCCATAAAACTGTGGCAGAATTGTTAGTTTTTTTTTTTTTTATTTGTTTGTTTTTTATTTTTTTGCTGCTTCCCACTACATCTTTTGCAAAATTAAATGGTGCCCTTGCAAAGTACAAATAAACAAGCCCTCACACGGCTATGTGAACATTTTAATTAAAAAAAAAAAAAAAAGTTACGGCTCCGGGATGATAAGGAGTGAAAAACGGAAAATCGTTGTCATGAAGGGGTTAACATTAAAATGAAAGCGCTGTCGTGTGATAACATTTACATTACAGATGAGGAATACATCGGTTTCAGCTGGCAGAGCTGTGGTGATCGGCTGATAATTGTCAGGATGATTAGATTGTACAGTTGCACACTTCACTCGGTGCATACCATTAGGTTTAGGGGGTCTTAGTTTTTCTTGGAGGAGATTAGTGTTATCATAATGTTATTCAGCAAGAAAAAAGTAATTTCTGCACTGAGAATCTGCTTTGCTTGTCGTGTCTGTTACAGAGCCTCCCGCCCACTATAATATCTGCTGCTGGGGGAAAGATCTTCACTTTTGGTTCCTATCGCCTCGGGGTGCACACTAAAGGTTTGTCCGCATGTTTTCTCACTGATGGTGGAGCGGTTGGTGTCCTCCTAGAAAACTGATGTTCCTCCTCCTCCTCCCAGGTGCTGATATTGATGCCCTCTGCGTTGCTCCCAGACATGTAGAGCGTTCAGATTTTTTTCAGTCATTTGTTGAAAAGCTGAAACTTCAGGATGGGATAAGAAATGTTCGGGTAAGTAAGTATGTTCGGGTAGTGTGATGGAGAAATAGATGTATAGATCAAAGGGGTTGTCCGGTTTCAAGAGGAAATGGGGGCACCTCAGGAGATCGACCTGTAATAAAGAATAGATGATTACTTACCTGGCATATCCCACACTGGTGCTCTGGTTCTCACCACAGGCCACTGTTTTCCTGGCTGCAGTGATCACATTGGCTACAGCGGTCACATGTTGTTAATCGCTGGGCTTTTCATTGCTCTGCTGAGGCCAGTGATTGGCTGCAGGGGTAATGTGTCACTGCTGCAGCTGGGAAAACACCTGTTGAGCGATCTGGTACAGGATATGTCAGGTAATCAAGTCTTTATTACCTTTAAAGGGTATCTGTCAGCAGATTTGTCCCTATAAAACTGGCTGACCTGTTACATGTGCGCTTGGTAGCTGAAGGCATCTGCATTGGACCCATGTTCATATGTGCCAGTGTTTCTGAGAAAAATTATGTTTTGAAGGGGTTGGCCCATCATAGACAATGGGGGCATAGCGCTAGGATATGACCCCATTGTCTGATAGGTGCGGGTCCCACCTCTGGGACCTGCACCTACACGGAGAACGGAGCAGGGAAAGTTGAGGAGGGCGCACTGTGCAGCCACCCTCTATTGATTTCTATGAGACCATCGAAAATAGCCGAGTGCTGGCACAGCTATTTCCATTGGCCCCATAGAAATGAATGGCAGCAGTGGCTGCGCATGCGCGGTGTGCTCCCATTCACTTTTTTGGGAACTACACCTGGTGATTGCTGGACCCTGTGGTCCTCCAGCCACAGCTCTCCCTGCTCCGTTCTTGTTGTAGGTGTGGGTCCCAGAGTTGGGACCCGCACCTATCAAACAATGGGGGCATATCCTAGCGATATGCCCCCATTGTCTGTGATGGGAATACACCTTTTTAATATGAAAATGAGCCTTTAGGAGCAACAGGGGCGTTGCCGTTACACCTAGAGGCTCCAATATCTCTGCAGCTGCCACGCCCTCTGCACTTTGACAGAGCCAGGTGTGATGATGTTTTCTCTGCCCTGTCAGTGCAGAGAGAGACGAGCCTCTAGGTGTAATGGTAACGCCCCTGTTGCTCCTAGAGGCTCATTTGCATATAATAAAATATCATTTTTCTCAGCAATGTGGACACATACGAACATGGGACCAACACAGATGTCTTCAGCTGCCAAGTGCACATGTAACAGGTCAGCCAGTGTTATAGATAAAAATGTGCTGACTGTGCCCTTTAAGCCCGTTTGAGAAAAAGCAGCTGTCCATCCTGTTGTATGATACTATATCTTTAAAGAATGTTCTGGCCAAAACTTATACTAGTTCTAACTAGCTGACTTCTTGGTTTGTGTTGTTAGGCTGTCGAGGACGCCTTTGTTCCTGTAATAAAGTTTGAATTCTTTAATATCGAGGTAAGCATGAAGAAATATCCAGACTGGCTTGTATTTGGCATTGTACTAACATGAAATGCGTAAAGGTCATGCTGATTCAAACTGTACCTTTCTTTTGTCTGTACGATAAACAGCTGAAGAGGAATCTGCGTTTTTATTCAATATGCATATTAGCAATTGGAGCACTAAGAGGCGGGGCTGAATATTCTGAGCACTGCTGTGCTCTGCACACACCCCGCCCCCTCCCCTTGATTGACAGGGCTAGCCATCAGGCTGAGGGCAGAACTGTGTCCTGGCTTATACATATCTACTGTATATATGTGTATTATGCACACCATGTACTATAGCTGAGATCTGCTCAGAAAGCTGATATACACATTACTGCTTAATACACAGGCACAATGTATGATTATACAGACACTGGTAATATGTGATAGCTTATAAGTAGGGATGAGCGAATGAAGCATCCGAAGTCGACTCGCATAACTTTGTTGTAATACTGTATGGTGCAGGAGCTCCGTACAGTATTAGAATGTATTGGCCGAAGTTATTACTTTGCGAAGTCTTGCAAGACTTCATGTAATAACTTTATGACTTAATTGTTACTGTAAAAAAAACCTTGATACCGAACTCTGGTTTGGTTCCAAGTGAAGTGTATTACTCCCCTGTATTAAGGGGTTAAACAGACTGAAACCCTACATTAAGAGGGCTTTTCATTGACTTCATTCAGTAGATGTCTTGTCAACAACTTTTTTTTTTTTTTTTTTTTTTTCCTTATTTCTGTATAGATTGATTTGGTTTTTGCGAGACTACCCTTACAATGTATCCCTGATAATTTGGACTTGCGTGAAGATTCATGGTTAAGAAGTTTAGATATAAGGTGCATAAGAAGCTTAAATGGTAAGTATGGAAGCTTATGCAGCTGTAACATTCTCACTTTGACGGTAATCCATATGTCAGCGATTCCCGATCAGTCCAGGGTTCCCCAGAAGACAGCAGTAACTAGATCTTCCCTGTACCCATGTGCTATGCCAGGATTAGCTGAGCGGACTTCTGCCTTTGCCTGTGTTGCTAAGCTGAAAGGCCTTCATGTCAACTCTTAGCTTAGTGAAGCAGGCGCCCGCTATATTCAGCTAAGGCTACTTTCACACTAGCATTTTTTGCTGGATCCGGCAGGGTTCAGCAAAAACTCTTCCGTTATGCTAATACAACCATCTGCATCCGCTATGAATGGATCCGATTGTATTATCTTTAACATATCCAAGACTGAGGACGAGGACGGATCTGTATTCTGTTGTGTCATTGACTTGCATTGGGCATCATGACTGATCCGTCTTGCTCTGCATCTCAGGACGGAAAGCAAACCACAACATGCTGCGGTTTGTTCTCCGGTATGAGAATGGAATGCATTTTGGAGTGTTCTGTTCAGTTACGCTTTGTCCCCGTTGACAATGAATGGGGACAAAACGGAAGCGTTTTTTTCTGGCATTGAGACCCTATGACGATCTCAATACCGGAAAATAGAAGCACTAGTGTGGAAATGGCCTAATCCTGGCATAGCACTTGGTTACAGGGTACCATCTACTATGTCAGGAGTTGGTAAACCTCTGGTGGCACGGGCCGGAGCAGCGATGTGTGCTCCTTCACTGCGGCCCCATTGAGAAACAGTAAACTCCGTGTTCTGCTGAGAAGTCAGCGGTGTACTGACAAGTCAATTTTAAGCACACAGGGGAAGGTCTAGTCTATTTAAAATACAAAAACCATTAATAAAGTATATTACAAAATGTGTTATGACATTAGGGACATTTTAACATAAATGTATTCAAAAGCTTAGTTACTCTTTAACACTGGTCATCTCCATGGTTACGACCGCCCTGTAATCCAGCAGTGGTGGTCGTGCTTGCACAGTATAGGAAAAAGCACTAGCCTATTTGTGCTCCCACAGTCCCGGCCACCAGAGAGGCTGCCGCCTTTTCTTATAGTGTGCAAGCACAACCACCAGTGATAAATTACAGGATGGTCGTAACCATGGAAATGAGCAGTGTATAATGTGATGGAAAAAGGAATTCAGCCAGCAAAGGAAGCAATACGGACAATAACAATACATTAGTAAGTGGCTTGTATGAACTTTGTCTCCATGATAATTGCTTGCTGAAGTGAGACAACCCCTTTAAGCATCCCACCTATACTGTGAGGTAGTGATGGGTTGTGGGTCTCCCAGCAGTGAATACATCTTTCATGGTGTCGCTCCCTTGCACTCTGATACAACATATTTGGTTCATCTGGTTTCCTGGTACCGGTGTGGTGCTAATGACGTGCTTGTGGTCTCTTTACAGGTTGCAGAGTTACAGATGAAATTTTGCATTTAGTACCAAATAAAGAAAATTTCAGATTAACTTTGAGAGCCGTCAAGCTATGGGCAAAGAGTAAGTATCAAGACTTCTAGTAGTGACAAAGCCACATGGGGTTATAAAGGAAGGAGCTCTGAGTAGTAGCCCTTTACGTGATCTAGTATTGAGGGATAAGATCTTTCAATCAGTCAAACATGCCCTACATTTACATTGTGTAGCTCAGCCCCCTTCATTTTATGCCTCATTAGACATCTGAAGCCTGGCACTTTTTGGACATCTCTAATCGTGATTTTGAATATTCCTTTTTACAGAACGTGGAATTTATTCTAACATGTTGGGCTTTCTCGGTGGAGTTTCGTGGGCCATGTTAGTAGCAAGGACTTGTCAGTTGTACCCAAATGCGGTTGCATCTACTCTTGTCCATAAGTTTTTTCTTGTGTTTTCTAAGTGGTGAGTGTTAGTTTCTATATTAAATTATTTTATAGATGTTATAATCCATGTTGCTTTAAAGGGTTTCTGCAGTTCTATAAAACTGATGATCTATCCTCTGGATAGATCATCAGCCTCTGATCGGCGGCGGTCTGACACCTGGGACCCCGCCGATCAGCTGTTTGAGAAGGCAGCAGTGCTGCAGGAGCACCGCAGCCTTCTCTGTGTTTACCGCAGGCCAGTGACATCACGACTAGTATCACTGGCCTGGGCGGGGCTAAGATCTGTTCACTTGATACTAGTCGTGACGTCACTGGGCCTGCGGTAAACACAGAGAAGGCTGCGGTGCTCCTGCAGCACTGCTGCCTTCTCAAACAGCTGATCGGCGGGGTCCCAGGTGTCAGACCGCCGCCGATCAGAGGCTGATGATCTATCCAGAGGATAGATCATCAGTTTTGCAGAACTGCAGAACCCCTTTAAAGGGAGTCTTTTACCTGTTTTTCACCTATATAACTAAGCGCACTGCCCCACAGAAGATTGCAGACACATCCCAGACATACCTGTGTGTACTGTGTATTACATGTCAAGGAAAGCACCTTTATTCTGCAGGAAAACGGCTCCCAAGTGCCCGGCTCTGCTGCTGCAAGTGCCCAAAGAAAACCAGACTGAAGAGGGGAGGGCTGCTTTAGTTGCTCATATCTTGGGACTGGTAGCAGATAGAAAAATGGTTCTGACCTTCTTTGAAAGTTGCCATTCCACGCTTTCAAGTGATACTAAAATCACAGCATTATATCAGAAGATATAGCTGTTAGAAATCGAGTCGGGAGAGAAAGCGGTTTTTAGGTTCACTTTCAGCCGGGCACTTGGGAGCTGTTTTCCTGCAGAATAAAAGTGCTTTTCCTGGACATGTAATACAGACACACGGTGCACACAGGTATGTCTGGGATGTGTCTGCAATCTTCTGTGGGGCAGTGCTGTTAGTTATATAGGTGAAAGACTCACTTTAAGTGCAGGTAATGTGTATTACTATTTCTAACAGTCATCTCCTCTCTCCACAGGGAATGGCCTAACCCAGTATTACTAAAACAGCCAGAAGAAAGCAACCTAAATCTGCCTGTTTGGGACCCCCGAGTAAGTGGAATACAATGTTTTTGGTAATAATTTTACAGCCAGGTTACTTTCCTCTAGACTGGAAGGCTTTTATTTTTGAGCTTAGAAGACATGAACTCTATACATTTAAATGCCAACCTTGTTGGATGGATTTCTTGTATTTAAATTATGTAATGTGCAGTTTTAGATGCTTTCTTAGATGTTTTTTTTTTTTTTTCCCCCTTTCCTTTAAAACTGGTATGGGAAGCAAAAAGCAGTATATTTTATATTTATCCTCTGTAGAATTAGTCTTATGGTGTCCATTAACTTAAAGGGCTTATTATCCAATACTATAAAAAGGTCCCCTATATACCCTGCTCCTGGTTCCCGCACCGCTGCTGCAGCTTCTTCCGGTGCCCAGGGGGAGCAGCCAATGGCAGGTGGGGACGTGGACGAGCCTCCCTAGCATCGCGGGTGACACTAGGGAGGCTCATCCCTTAGTAATGAGGCATAACTATTTGAAAAGTGTAAAATTTTCAATTCCTCTTTTTTCTCCTTTTTACAGGTAAACCCAGCTGACCGATATCACCTCATGCCTATAATTACTCCAGCATATCCTCAGCAAAATTCCACATACAACGCTTCAACCTCAACCCGCACAATTATGGTAGAAGAATTTAGACAAGGTATGGGCATTGTATTAGTGTTTTGTAGCTGATGACATGAAGTATGAATGACTGGTAAAACATGTTCAAGTTCAACAAAAAAGAACTTGAGATGGTTTTAGTTTAGTTATAATCATGTCTTTCATGTTTCATGTTTTGTTTTTTTTGTTTTTTGTTTTTTTTGTTTTTTGTTTTTTTTTTCTCTCCCCAAAGGTCTTGCTGTCACAGATGAGATCCTCCAAGGCAAGGTGGACTGGTCTAAATTGTTTGAACCGCCAAACTTTTTTCAGAAGTACAAGTAAGTTTTTTTCCTAAAGCTCTGGAATGAAACTGGTGTCTCCAGTTTTTGAAACTTAAAGGTATATTCCTGTATTTGACATTGGGGATATATCGCTAAGATCTGGGACCAACACCTATACTTAGAACGGAGCCCGCAAAATGCCAGCAGCCGCCCACTGTTTATTTTTATGGCACTGCCGAAAATTTTCGGAAGGCCCACTGAAACTAATGGGAAGCACAAGCACTGCCATGGCTCAAATCCTCTCTATGGGGCTTAGAGAAATAGCCGATCCAGCACTCGGCTATTTTCGCCAGTCCTATAGCAATGAAAGGAGGGTGGCCACGCACTTGCGGTGGAGTTGGATGCCCTACCTTTACTTGGACCCTGCTCATTTATACTTCCTTGTCTTGGTTTTTGACACTCTTGAAATGATTGGACCTGCCTGCTCAGATAATCATTGTTTGCAGCAGTTACCCCACTTGTATAAACACTTACACAGGGAATGTTATCAGTCACTGATAACACTCCCCCTCCCCCCCGTGTACCGTTATCATTGACTGACGGCTATCTCTGTATACACACACTTATCAGTGATTGATAGCACTCTGTGTATAACTCCTCTTCCGTGTACAACTGAAGTCAGAAACAGAGATATAAATGTATAAATTAAGTTTTACTGAATCTTTTTCCACAAATATATCTCAATCTTCTCAGCTTCTTCTGCTCTTTAACCCGGAGTCAGGTCCTCTTTATAGTATATGTAAATGCTGAATTCTTAACAAAATACACTTTTTTATTCTTACAGCATTTTTTCTTTCCACCTTAATTTTAGGCATTATATTGTGCTGACTGCCAGTGCATTCACTGAAGAACACCATCTGGAATGGTAAATACATATACAGCACCTCTGTACTTACATGTGAAAGCTTCAAAATGATTATTATATATAGAAGTAGAGCACTGCTTCTGTGCTTTTAAGTCCTTATTTTGAGGGTGGCCTGAATTACAGGTCAATGCCATGGTAATTTATGAGGAAACACAGTGAGTAACAGTGGAAGAAAACATCGCTTCGCATGGGTATATTTAATCTATTTCACTTAATGTTTGTGTGTGTCATTGCAGAGAGAGTCATCCTCCCTCCCACCCCTGCAGAGAGAAGTTGATTTTTACCTTCAATTTTTCAATCCCTGTTGGCTGCGGAGTGGGATGGGGCGTGACCTGACAGTCAGGGCGTGACTTAGCGAGACCTGGTGCGGGGGTTTTAAGTCCTTCTTTTGAGGGTGGCCTAAATTACAGGTCGATGCCATGGTAATTTATGAGGACACGCAATGGGTAGCAGTGGAAGAAAACATCTTTTATTACTACTGAACGGTCGTAGTCTAAAATTAGTGTATTTCATCTATTTCATTTAATGTTTCTGTGTGTCGTATCACAGAGAAAGTCAATGCAGCTAACAGAAGTTGATTTTTACCTTCAATTTTTCAATCCGCATTGGCTACGGAGTAGGAGGTGGCGTGACCTGACAGGGGGCATGGTTTAGCTGGACCTTGGGGGGGGGGGTTTGCTTTTAAGTCCTTTTGAGGATGGTCTGAATTACAGGTCGATGCCATGGTAATTTGAGGACACGCAATGGGTAGCAGTGGAAGAAAACATCTTTTATTACTATTGAATGGTCGTAGTAGTCTAAAATTAGTCTATTTCATCTAATGTTTCTGTGTGTCGTTGCAGAGAGAAATTCACCCTCCCACCCCTGCAGCTGACAAGTTTATTTTCACCTTCATTTTTTTTCTATCCCTGTTGGCTGCGGAGTGGGAGGGGCGTGGCCTGGCAGAGTCAGGGGCAGGGCTTGACGAGACCTGGGGCGGGGGGTTTTAAGTCCTTCTTTTGAGGGTGGCATGAATTACAGGTCGATGCCATGGTAATTTATGAGGACACGCAATGGGTAGCAGTGGAAGAAAAAATCTTTCATTACTATGAACGGTCTTAGTCTAAAATTAATCTAAAACAAAAGTTATATTTATGGTAACAGGAATACCCCTTTAACAGTATCATCCACAGCGCTCTGCCCCTTTAACGCAGTGAATAGAAATGGCTGGGTTGTTAGTTAACTGAGCTCCTCAGTTGGCTGCTGATTACCTGGCTGTGTTATGGAAACCTGCCCTCCCTGTGTGTGTCTGTGCAGAGAATGGCAGTTGGGGTTTGAAACCAAAACTCCCAATAATAATAGCTAATGCAGGTCATATTTTGGGAATATCTCGGGAACTGTACTTCCTAGAGAGGTGAGACCTGGTCTAAAACCTTCCCGGACACCTGATGTACCTGTGTGCCGAATTTGGTGAAAATTAGTCCAGTAGTTTGGTCGTGCATAGAGAACAGACAGACAAACTCATTTTTATAATATTAAGAGATATAATAACATGGGCTCCATTTAGTGGTAGAATAACCAGATAAACTTAACCAAAGTATCATGAGGAAAATAAATTGTAAATATAAAGCATATGGTTGGAATCGTGGCAATAATAATGTTATAAAAGAATAGAGATAAAGGGAGTATATGATCCCTAATAAAAAGAATCATATGGGAAGGTTGTCACACGTAGGGAGACGGTGTATAAGAATAGCCACAGGAGGGAAGTGATAAGTAAGGAGCGAATCAAAATGAAAGGAAATGAAGAGAAAATGATACACACTGTCTTGCTGTATATGTGGGGGGAGGTTACCTGTCTTTGGTGGTGTAGCTACAATGGACTGGATCACAGGGCCACTAGCTTGTGAGCGCTGCCATTTATATCCTGTATGGGGTGCTAAGAGCGTCGACCGTGTGATCAGAGAGTCATGTGGCGTAGGTGCCGCGACCGTGTGTTCCACCATAGCGTCACGTGACCCCCAGAAGCTGAATTATGCATTCCAAAGGTTATCTAATGCAAAATAAAGGGAAAGTATTTCAGCATTGCTGATGAGAAGAATGGTCTGTGGTACTTATAATGGTCTGGATGAACATAAGTTTTGATTCCATATGTGGTAAATTATGTGAAAATTCAGTAACTGAATATTTGGGTACTCGAAGACGTGGTCACATCATCTAATGTTATGTAAGAGGGAAAGAATTAAGAGGTGAATAAAGAATACACATCCAGCCCTTGAATGCAAGCTGAACCCTTAGATCCCCCGTATTCAGAGTCAGCTACTTTGATTTATTTGTGGCAATCTTTTATTTTATTTATTTTTTTTCCTCATCCTAATTTAAAGAAGAACTCCCGACAAAAATTTTATTCCATGTCCTGCTAGAAATGTACATGATATAATCTGTAGTGAATGTCATTTTCTTACCAGTGTCTGAATTTTTGACTTCTATCATCCTGAAGTTTCTTATCTGTGTCATGTGACCAGCAATTAGACCCACCAACTCGCACATAGACTTATGTGTGGACAGGAAGTCTAATTCTCTATGTATTCCTATGAGACTGAAAGTGAGGCTCCCATAGGAATGAATAGAGCAGTTACTGGCTTCCTGTCCTGGGTCAGTTGGAGGTCAGGGAGTTGGTCACATGACCCAGCTACAATAAGAAGAGGTTTTTACTCACAGAAACAGTCACTGAGAAGAAAATGACAATCACTACAGATTATATAATGCACCTTTCTAACAGGTCAGAGAATAAAAATTTTTGCGGGAGTTCTTCTTTAATGTACTGGTAGTTAGAACTCTCTGAACTGACATCCTCATGGATGTTTGTTGTCTTGTAAGGCTGCTCATATTTATATATGAACCGTGAGGAATATTGTATCTCCTTGTAGGGTTGGTTTAGTTGAATCAAAAATCCGTGTTCTGGTGGGAAACTTGGAGAGGAATGAGTTCATTACACTTGCACACGTGAATCCTCAGTCTTTTCCTGGAGGTCAAGATCACTGTAAAGAGTAAGTGTTTCTATCTAGTAGAATTTTTTTACTTTAGTCATGTGAATAGTAGTGGTATATATGTACCATACACATATTGTGCAAGTAGGTTACATTCTGATTACTATGGAAAGAGTCTCTGTAGTGGGTTTTTAAGGGTTATGAAGTCAGCAGGGAATAAGTCCAATGTTATATGTGCCCCTTTTACACTTTCTCTTTCAGTGATGAGTTTATGTCCATGTGGTTTCTTGGAATCATTTTTAAGAAAGTGGAGAATGCCGAAAGTGTCAACATAGACTTAACACATGATATACAGTCCTTCACAGACACAGGTGAGTCGTTCTTCACTTTCCAGTCTTTATGTACAGTGGGTAAAAGGACCGGATTACAAATTTGTGCAGACCACGAACTAGCTCAGTGTTGGCAGCGCTTTTTGGTCTCCTGAAGATTACACTTAAAGGAGTATACCAGCATTTGGCCGAGAAAATTTAAAGGCTTCAGGGTGATTACCACAGAATAACATGAATACCTTTTTGTCAAGGAAGAAATAGGATGCAAATGAGCTCTTAACAAACTCTGCCTCTAATGCCAACAGATGTAAGGCAGGTATCCTGTAAGCCAATGTTCAACTCTTTTTAAATAAGCCTTGAGACATGACTCGGATAATAACTAAGGCAGCACCTCATCCGCAGACAGCTGTTTCGTGGTGATTGCCCCTCATCAGTGCAGAGCAGAGAGTACTCCTGTTGTGCTCCTCAGGCCAGGAGCCAAGCTTGGGTTCAGCAGCAGCCCTACAGGGACAACAGGTCCCTTTGTGCACTTCTGAAGAACATGTCTCCCCAGCATCTCCACCAGAATGCCCCTTTATGTGTTTGTTCTTCCTAGACTGAGTGCTTTTATAGTGGTGACATATTGTAGGGTGCATTACACAGATTGTAACCATCTGTATGAGTCTCTTCTGTCCACAGTTGATATACAATGTTATGTCCTTTACCCAGATGCACACATTAAGATGTGTTTGGTAAATTAGGAAAAAGTGTAGAGGAGTTGAGTTGTGGCGTTTGTGTATCTACGTTATAAAGTCATAGAAAAAGGTTTCTTTCTGCATTTCAGTTTACAGACAGGCCAACAATATCAACCTGCTGAAAAAGGGAATGAGGATTGAAGCCACTCATGTGAGGAGGAAACAACTCCACCAGTATCTTCCTCCAGAAGCTCTACAGAAGAGGAAGAAGGTAATGAAGAAATGTATTCTCTTCCCTTCTTTTCACCACCCACTTGTGCATTTTTTAGCTTAAAGGGAGTCTGTCACCTATATAACTAACAGCAGTGCCCCACAGAAGATTGCAGACACATCCCAGACATACCTGTGTGCACTGTGTGTCTGTATTACATGTCACCTCCCAGACATACCTGTGTGCACTGTGTGTCTGTATTACATGTCACATCACAGACATACCTGTGTGCACTGTGTGTCTGTATTACATGTCACATCACAGACATACCTGTGTGCACTGTGTGTCTGTATTACATGTCCAGGAAAAGCACTTTTATTCTGATGGAAAACAGCTCCCAAGTGCCCAGCTGAAAGTGAAAGTAAAAACAGCTTTCTCTCCCGACTCCATTTCTAACAGTTATATCTTCTGATATTGATATCATTTGAAAACTTGGAATGCCAGCTTTCCAAGAAGGTCAGACCCGTTTTTCTATCTGCTACCAATCCCAAGATATAAGCAACTAAAGCAGCCCTCCCCTCTTCAGTCTTGTTTGCAGCAGCAGAGCTGGGCACTTGGGGGCTGTTTTCCGGCAGAATAAAAGTGCTTTTCCTGGACATGGAATACAGACACAAAGGCCCTGATTTATCATACCATCACTCCAGAATTCTGGCATCAAAAAGTCGCAAAACAGGGCTCTTGCGACTTTTTTGCGCAACATTTTGCGACTTTTTGCATGTGTACACCACTCACTCCAGTTTTGTAATGTGGGTGTGGTTAGCTATGTTAATGAGTTTCACTCCAGATTTATCATTGCGACTTTTTTAAAAATCTCACTCCAGGAGGAGGGTGGAGTAGGAAAAGTGGAGTAGCTTTTCTACATAGAAGTTTTAGGTTTAAGGACAAGCCACATTTATCAAACAACCTGTGACATCTGATAAATGTGGCACAAAGTACTCCAACATAGATGCAAGCAAAACTAACTTCAAATATTCTTCTAATGATAAATTCCCCCCAAAGTGCACACAGCTATGTCTGGGATGCGTCTGCAATCTTCTGTGGGGCAGTACTGTTAGTTATATAGGTGAAAATGAGGTGACGGACTCCCTTTAATCCTTTGTATGACCTTTTGCAGCAAAGTGTTGCGGAAATCACCAAGTTGTCTTCTGGTGTTTTATCAAAGCGATCATCCTTGGATGGTAACTGTCTGGACAGTTCTAGAGATACAGACACAGGAACGCCATGTGAGTCTCCAACATCCAGTCATCCAACATGCCACAAAACGTCTAGATCGAACAGTCCTACTCTGCTAGAAGTGCACAGGTGAGGTGAACCTTGTTCTGCTGCTTCACGTTCTTCACATTCTAAACCTTGAACACATCTTTGTCCAGTGACTGTGATGTTTGTGCCTTTTTTTTTTTTTTTTGTGGTTGAAAACACGTTGATCTCTGCAAACCCCATACATATGAATGGGAGAGTTCAGCAGTGTGTGAATATACCATAAGACGTTTTATATTAGGAATACAATCACAGACTATTGTCAGTAGTTTGAAATGATAAATTGTGCACTTCCTTCTGCAACCTGTTAACTACTTTTAATTTTTTTTTTATTTTTTAATTATGTGATTCAGGAAGCATGCATCCGAGAACACTCCAGCAAATCCCTCTCCTTCCATACAGAATCAAGTGCCTACAAATACCGCTTGGGGACAGGCCATTCCTGTTGTTGGATCAAGTAAGGATTTGTGCAGATTTATCTTATAATGCGTATATTTTCTTTTAGATTCTTAACTTCATTTTGTTTTTCTTCTGCATTTGCATTATGTTCTTGTATGCAAATATGCATCATTAAAAATAAATATATATATAAAATTTAGTTCTGCCTAAAGTGTGGAACATGGTGTCTGGAAATAGGGCAGCCTTTTGACTTATAGGGGTATTCCCATTTTAGACCAAGGGGACATATTGCTTGGATATGCCCCCATTGTCTGGTAGGTGCGGGTCCCACCACTGGGACCCGCACCTATATCGAGAATGGAGCAGGGAGCGCTGTGCCTGGAGGACCCCAGGATTCCGGTCGTCCGACAACCATCGGGCACAGCTCCCCGCTGCTCTCACAGAAGTTAATGGGAGCGCGTGCGCAGTGCGTCCTCCATTTATTTCCCCGCTCCGTTCTCGATATAGGTGCGGGTCCCAGCGGTGGCACCCACATCTATCACACAATGGGGGCATATCCTAGGGATTACCCCTTTAACTGTATGTCTCTCAAGATCTGTTTCTTCGACAATATCTTTATTTCCATGATAGATGTTTTTGTGACAATTTTTTTTTTTTTTTTTTTCCCCTGACAGAGTCAGATCATGCTATTGCAGTGACCACCCCAAGTCACACAACCTGCACAATCCCAACTGTAATAGGCCTCAATGTTGTTCCACCCCTTCCATCACTGCCCAGCCTCCCCCAGGGACATCCTCACAATGAAATGGTAAATATAAGCCCTCAAAGTGCTGCAGCTAAGCGGACGCATCCTCCAAGCCTAGAAACGTCTCCGAAGCGAATGAAGGATACAGAAAAGGTTTGTATACACTGTTAGTCAGATTATAGGAGACAATGTAAGAAGGACTAACAAAGATTTTATTGTGTTCAATGTACATGAATGATAAAACTGAGACCTTCAAATAACATTTCATTTGGGCCTTTCCTTTTCAGCTACTCTACCATTCTCAACCAGAATATGTGATCACTAGGCTCCACAAAGCTTAGATAATGCATCTGACCAAACAGAGGTCGCAATAACGCATAAAAATGCCTCATAGACGCGTTTTTAGGCAATTTTACTCCCTGAAAAAAGTCTAAGGCGTACCACTACACCTAAGACTTTTCTCAGTTTTTCATCAGCGCAGTGAGCGCTGTGAACGGCACAGGCAGCACAGCAATGCTGCCTGTGCCTGAAATAACCAATAACAAAGCTCCTTACAGCAAGGAGCTTTGTTATTGGTGCGCCAGAGCAAGACGGGTCGGGCAAGGCAGAGGAAGCCGGCGGGAGCTGGAAGGAGGAGGGGCCTGCTCCCGAGGCTGGAAGGAGAGCGGGCGCGCATAGCATGGACCCTGGGGAACAAAACAGTGCGGCTGGAGAGGTAAAGGGCCGCGGACTGATGTCACTGTTGCCTGGGAGAAGAGCTGCCTCCGGCCTGTGTCCCCCAGGTGGAGAGGGATAGGAGAGTTGTGGCAGTGAAAAGCTGTCAGTCTTCAAGTGAGTGATATTCCCCCTCCCCCAACCATGGTTCTATCCAGTCTCCCAGTTCTCTGCTCCCCCTCCTCCTGTCGCCCCACTAGTGGCCCTGCTCCCCTGTCGCCCCACTAGTGGCCCTGCTCCCCCTGTCGCCCCACTAGTGGCCCTGCTCCCCCTGTCGCCCCACTAGTGGCCCTGCTCCCCCTGTCGCCCCACTAGTGGCCCTGCTCCCCCTGTCGCCCCACTAGTGGCCCTGCTCCCCCTGTCGCCCCACTAGTGGCCCTGCTCCCCCTCCTTCTGTCACCCTACAGGGAAGCTGAACAGACTCCACCGACTACAATGGGATCCGTTCAGTTTCCATTTGCGATCTGTCTTTTTACCAGACAAAAAACTCCTGCATACAAGGCTTTTTGTCTGGTCTTTCAACAGAATCTGCAACAGAGGCTCCAAATGCAGCCTCCAACACAGATGTGAGCAAGTGCAGGCCTGCGTATTATGTATTTTAATTACCGCAGATTTCGTACTCCTCCTCGGGTAAAAATACTCCTCAAAAATGGTCAGAGGAGTATTTTTACTCTTCTGAAAAAAACGTAGCGCGACCTCTGTGACCAAAATTCTGGATAGCCTTTTTCTATATTTATTTTGCTAAAATGTGCTGGCTAGGCTGTACGTATTGCTGAGGATAGGTGATCAATAGTTAAAGGGGTATTCCCATCACAGACATTGGGGGCATATCGCTAGAACGGAGCCCGCAAATTTTCAGTTAACCCCATAGAAGTAATTGAGCTGTGGCTTTGCTTGCATGGTCCGCTTCCCATGCATTTCAAGCGGCATTCTCAACTATTTTCAGAGCTCCCATAGGAATGAATGGAGGGCGGTCGCGCATGCGCAGTGCAACCTCTGGCACTTTGCAGGCTCCATTCTAAGTATAGGTTCAGGTGCCAGAATTGGGACCCGTACCTTTCTGACATTGGGGCCATATCCTCGTGATCTGCCCCTAATGTCTAATATGGGAATACCCCTTTAAATCTGAAAGACAAATCTTGTATAAGACAAAACACTCACTCAAAATTAATTTACCATAAATAAATAAAATAAATTAATACCAGAAAAAAGCTAATTAAAGATGTTCAACATTATTTCTGTAAGGAAAAACAGAGGCCCATCTGTTAAAATATATTTTACGGAATTAAGGTGTACCTAGACTCATTTTCATAATTTTTCTTTTGCATTTTATTAATTGATTTTACCTTCATGCTGCAAAAATAGCCCCCCAAAGTCTCAGACAGTCTCTAGCTTTGCAGTGTTTCCAGTCTTTTGGTGTACGTGGAGGAGACGCCTGGTATATGAAAACATTCTGGAGAAAAAGGAGCCACAGTCATCTTGGTACTGATGTGTACACTGCTCTGCTGCCTGGGTCCACTGCGTTCCATACTACTGCCCTCTGTACTGGTGCGAGCACACTGGTCTGCTCCTCCCTGTGCCCGCTGTGCTCCACTAACAGCCTCACATGGCACATCGGTGCAGGAGAATTATCCTGGGCTTTTAGTGGAACATAGCTGGCAGGAGCGGTGCAGTGTGCTTGCCCCATTACCGAGCTGACTGTGACGCCTATTTCTCTTAACAAGCACTGACAATCACCCCGAAACAGTCATGTCTCAAGGCCTGTTTAAAGGGTCGAACATTGACTGCTAGGATAGCTGCCTTACATCTGGTGGCATCAGAGGCAGAGCTTCTTAAAGAAGAACTCCCGCAAAAATTTTTATTCTCTGACTTGTTAGAAAGGTACATGATATAATCTGTAGTGATTATCATTTTCTTATCAGTGACTGTTTCTGTGAGTAAAAATCTCTCTTCTTATTGTAGCTTGGTCATGTGACCAACTCCCTGACCTCCAACTGACCCAGGACAGAAATCCAGTAACTGCTCTATACATTCCTATGGGAGCCTCACTTTCAGTCTCATAGGAATACATAGAGAATTAGACTTCCTGTCCACACATAAGTCTATGTGTGAGTTGGTGGGTCTAATTGCTGGTCACATGACACAGATAAGAAACTTCAGGATGATATAAGTCAAAAATTCAGACACTGGTAAGAAAATGACATTCACTACAGATTGTCATGTACATTTCTAGCGGGACATGGAATAAAATTTTTGTCGGGAGTTCTTCTTTAAGAGCTCATTTTGCATACCTTTCTACCTTCTTGCAGCTTGCCAAGCACAGCGCTAAGTACTAAGCTGTACATTGTATAGTCATTGTGTTTGGTATCGTGCTCAGCCCCACTCACTATAATGGGGCTGAACTGCGCCAAGACCTCGTGACCGATGAATGTGTTGCCACTGGTCTGGGGAAAGCTGTGAGAAGGCTATGGCACTACAACCAGAGCCACTGCCTTCTCAAACAGCTGATTGGTGGGGGGTCCTGGATGTTGGAACCCCACTGATCAGATATTGATGACCTATCCAGTATTAAAATCTTGGCAAAAATAAAGTTAAACAACCCCTTTTAATCAGCAGAGATTTAGATTATTTTCCTAAACTTTATTCATAAACTGTCCTTTCTAGCTCCTTGGAGACTCTGCGTTTGTGCGGCCTTCTGACCCTGAAAAGGAGGAAAGAAGAAATACCGTGGTAAGCCGGGTACTACGTATTTAAACAGTACAAAGTAGTTAAAGTTATTCATCTTGTAGATAGGCGCGGGTGTGCGATGTATGTGGAAGTATTTATAGTGTAACCACATGTGTTCATGGCATGGGTGTCATATAATATAGGAAGAAATTCCAAGAGTGTGCTAGCTTATGGGATAATCTAAGAATGACGGGGTCTCTTTGTTGCCCTCTCCCTCGAACTTCTTGTTTTACAGGAAAGAATAATTGTTGGCGAAGCGATGCCCATTCCTACCATTGACCGCGCTAGATCACAGGTACTATCCATGAAATCTGTATATTCACATTGGTGAAAGTTCCTGTGAATCCTCACAAGGGGTGAATGAAAGGTGCTTCTCTTTACTCGACTGCTGTGTACAGTACTCTCTAATGGCTCATTTTTAAATGTCTGGTTTTTATCTTCACTGTATGCATACTTTGTTGGATACACTATGAACTGTACACTGTGGTGTTAAAGGGCTTCTGTCAGCAGATTTGTACCTATGACACTGACTGACCTGTTACATGTGCACTTGGCGGCAGAAGACATCTGTGTTGGCCCATGTTCATATGTGCCCGCATTACTGAGAAAAATGATGCTTTAATATATGCCAATAAGCCTCTAGGAGCAATGGGGGCGTTACCGTTACACCTAGAGGCTCGTCTCTCTCTAAAACTGCTGCGCTCTTTGCACTGATTGACAGGGTCAGGCAGTGTAAAAGTGATCACTCCTGCCTGACCTTGCCAAAGTTCAGAGGATGCACGCAGTTACAGACCGCAGAGCCTCTAGGTGTAATGGTAACGCCCTCATTGCTCCTAGATGCTTATTTGCATATATTAAAACATCATTTTTCTCAGCAATGCTGAATATGGGACCGACACAGATGCTTTCAGTTGCCAAGTGCATATGTAACAGGTCAGCCAGTGTCATAGCGACAAATCTGCTGACAGATGCCCTTTTAAAATCTACATTACGAGTTTTAATATCAACCTGATGTTTTAATCTGTTTATAGAGGCTACCCAGTAAAGAGCTGCCAGATGCATCTTCTCCTGTGCCAGCCAGTAATATTCGAGTCATTAAAAACTCTATCAGACTAACTCTTAACCGGTAACCTCCCCTACGTAACCTGTAACGCCATAACGGAGCAGTTCTACTGCATTCAGTTTATTATGTAAAAAGCTGTACAAAATCAATCATGAATTCTGTATGTTAAAGGGGGGATTGATCACTTTGTGCATGCTCATGGGTAGTGCCAAAGACTTGCTGGAACACAGACCCCCATTTGTTGTCTGTCCTCTTCGTCCCATCCTTGACAGTGACTGTGTATCCATCAAGATCAATCAATTCCGTTGGTGGCGTCTGCTCTGTTGTCAAATGATGCAATCTACAGAGGACGTCGCTTGCCTAAATTTGTGGAATAATACGGGTTTCTCCCCTGTATCTCTCACTGCCATGATATTCTACATACAGTTTTATATCCCTTTTAGAGTGTTTGCCTGGGTTTTTTGTATAAAATGATAAAAAAAATCTAAAAAAAATGGGCTTTTTGGATTTTGCATCTTTAATGCCCTTTAAGTGTTTTTTGTATGTTTTGTTTTTTGTTTTTTGTTTTTTTTTGAAAACTTTAAAATATTTACAAAATTGGAAAAAAATGTTTTGTATCGTGATTGTAATGTTTTGTATCACCTCTTCGTCTCTGCTTTCGTAATTGTTCAATCATGAAAAAAAAAAAAACACGTATTGCTTTACATCACCTCGTTTATTGCCCAGGGAAGCGGATTTTCCTGGCCTTGAATAAGTGCAAAGCCTCAGGATTCTCAGGCTGACATTTTGCAGCTCTGCTATCAAGGCAGATGTACAGTTTTGTGTAATATCTGGAGAACTAGATACCGAAGTGTCTCCCATGGAGACTTGTAATGTAAATGAACATTTATTTCGAGGTTATATTTAGAAGTATTCCTAATTTTCCCCTAATTTAATATCAGATTAATATGAATAGTATCTCATTGTACAGTTCATGGGATTTCTTTACCTTGCTACCTCCAAACTCTGAAATTCTCTGCTGCGGTTGTCCCGAAGGAAGCGATGGCTTTTTATCAGAAGTTGCTTTTAGGTAGTAAACACATATGCAATTTTTGTGGCAGCTTTTTGACCCAGTACCAGAAGTGGATCTAGTACAGGGATGTCCAACCTGTGGCCCTCCAGCTGTTGCAAAACTACAACTCCCAGCATACCCAGACTGCCTACAGCAGGCCATGGTGGGAGTTGTAGTTCTACAACAGCTGGAGGGCCGCAGGTTGTGCATCCTTGATCTAGTAGGAACGAGAAGTACAAGTCCTTTATATTTCCCGTTTCTTAATATAATAACCCTTTAAGGCCTTGTTTTTCCCTTGTTCCCTGGCTCCATTGTGTGTGTGTGTGTGGTGTTTTTTTTTTTTTTTTTTTTTTTTTTTTTTTTTTTTTTTTTAATCCATTAAATATTTGCTTCCACAATCATATATCTCCTCTCCACAGGATAGGGAATACGTGTTACTGGGCCCTCATGATCATTAGTACAGTAATCAACAGCTTCCAAGCTGAAATACAGGACTTTTTTTTCCTGGACTATGCGAGTGCTCTCCACCTTCTATGTACTGTATATGCAGGCGGGTGAATCGGACTAAGCCATGCTTATTGGCGTTTATCGGGTGCTATCAATTTAGACTATTGTAGTACAGGGATGCTGTATTTAACGCTGTAATGTATGGAAACCTCACATCACTCCATACAGACTCCTCACTGCGGTCATGAGGAGCAGCAGTAACATTTCTACCCTAGTACTAGACATGCATGGGGCCCCAGTGATGTAACATTTATCATCGATCCTGTGGAATGGCAGCCATGAAACTGTGACCACCAAACTCGCAATAGCTTCTTTCCCGCAGCAGCGAAAGCACCACAATGCTTGGTTGTATGACCAAACGCCCGCCAGCAGTAGAAATCTCACAATGGTCTACACTACTTTCCTCAGGAACTCTGTATCATCAGGGTTTATACTATGTATCTTGTTTTCCATTCAGTCTCCATTTCATGTCGGTGTTTTTCATTGCATGCATAGACTTGTACCCGCTCATCATCTACACAGCAGTTGTACTGTTACTTGCACTGGTTTTGTAATCTAAAACTATTTTTGTATGTAAAACGACATCACCTCTTCAAACAGCACAAATAAAGCAATACTCTCCCCCAAGCCCTGTTCTCTGTTGTTGTTTTTTTTATTTGAAATGTATAAGGGTTCATATCTGCCTTTTTGTTTGTAAAATATATTAAAAAAAATTTTAAGCACCCATGCTGCTCGTTTTGCATCCATATGTCAGGTCCAGTCAGAGAGGCGATATTTGGGACAAGAGTCATCCTCTCGGCCTAAATAAGAACTAGATGTGAATCTCAAAATGTACTCCCCTTACCCCCCCTCCCCCCAAGGGTATAGGTATAAATACAGCATAACTAGACCACTGAAGAGCAGTACTTGAATGCACATAGTATATTCTAAAAAAAAAAAAAAAAATTGCCAAAATTAAAGTTTGAGGCGCTACAATGCATTAGGAAAGTCTTCAGACTCTTTCACTTTTTACATATTCTTATTTTGCAGCCTTGAGGAAAATCAAATTTTTTTTTCTCCATCATTCTGCAATAAATACCCCCATAATCAGAAAGTGAAAAACAAATGTAAAAAATCTATCGAAAACAAAAAACTTAAATCTTGCATTGACATAAGTATTCAGACCCTTTACTCAGTTGAACCACCTACAGCTTTGGCAGTGATTAGATTGTTGTCATCTTGGGTATAATGCCACAAGGTTTGCACACCTGGATTTGGGGGTTTTCTGCCATTCTTCTCTGCAGATCCTCTTGAGCTCTGATGGATTGGATGGAGACTGTTGGTGAACAGCCATTTTCAGGTCTCTACAGAGATCTTTTGGGTTCAAGTCAGGGCTCTGCCTGGGCTACTCAAGAACATTCAGAGTTGTCCCTAAGCCACTCTTGTGTTGTCTGGGCTGTGTGCTTTGGGTCATTGTCTGGTTGGAAGGTGAACCTTTGGCCAAGTCTGAGGTTTTCATTAATTTCTGTCTGTGCTTTGCTCCATTCGGCTTTCCCCAGCCCTAACTGGTTTCCCTGTCCCGACCACTGACAAGCACCCCCACATCATGCAGCTGCCACTACCATACTTCATTGTAGGATGGTATTGGGCAGGGGATGAGCAGTGCTTTGTTTTCTCCGCACATGACGCTTAGAATTGAGGCCAAAAAGTTAAATCTTGGTTTCTTCAGACCAGAAAATCTTGTTTCTCCAGTCTGAGTCCTTTAGGAATTTACTATGGGTGGACTCCAGTCTCAAAGATGAACCAGTGAAATGGAAGGCCTCCAAGCTAGTTTTCAAGTGTGTGGGAAAAAAAGTGAAAGGGTCTGAAGACTTTCCGATTGCACTGTAACTTTTAAAGTGTTAGTGTGGTGGCACTTCCTGTTGTCACTCTTGCAAAAAGGTTATCTCAAAGTAATGGTCTCCTACAGGCATGAAGTGGGTTCTGGTGTGTTTTGGGGGTTTTATTTTTTTGTTTTTTAAGTCAGTAAAAAGCCAGAATAATCGCAAGTGGGGTTTGTTACACTTTATACTAATGTCAGTGCACCTGGACACTGTCATAAACTGTGCCAGAATTCTAGTTCTTCAGAAATCCTCTGTACCTTGCTTTACAAGGGAGTGTGGCCTAATATATAATGTTTTGCACCCCAATTCTGGTGTAAAAGTAAGCCAACCAATAGTTAGTATAGAGTTGGTGAAGTCTATCCGTGCACCACTTTTATCATCCGGCCTGAGCTGGGCTAGACAACCGGTCTAAACTTACACCATCTGCAGGATTAGTAGATCTTGGCCCTTGTATTACCACAAGTATTTTCTTCAAGCTGTATTTCTCTATAGAGAAGGTGATGTGAAAAAGCGCCAAAGGAACAGCACACAGTGGGGGAGATTTATCAAACTAGTGTAAAGTAGAACTGGCTTAATTGCCGATAGCAACCAATCAGGTTCCATCTTTCATTTTCCAAAGGAGCAGTGAAAAATGAAAGGTGAAATCTGATTGGTTGTTATGGGCAACTAAGTCAGTTCTACTTTTATATCAGTTTAATAAATCTCCCCCAGTGTTCTTGAAAATTAAACCAGAAAGATGAAGTCATCCAATAAAAAAAAAAAATTCTGGTTGCCAAAAAAAAAGTGCGTCCTGCACTTCATATTTCCCATAGACCTTCAGCAACAATCTGCTTGTTGACATCAGGTTAAATAGTAACTACACTACAGGGTCATATCAGAAATGTTGATTGGCTGGGGTCCCAGCTCTGAGACCTCCACCAATTGCTAGAAGAAGGGCTCAGAAGCACTCAGGTGAGTGCATCTTCTCACTGCTCAGCACGAGACTGTAGACTGTTTCTATGAGCTTGTCCACAGTCTCACGCTCAGCAGCGAGGAGAAGCTACACTTGGCTGAGAGCTTCTGACTCCTTGTTCTAGTGATCAGTGGAGGTCTCAGAGCTGGGACCCCCACCAATCAACTGTTCTGATATGTCCCAATCTCATAGAGAGGAGTGTTGCTCCCAGAATATTGGCCCACGTTTACTAATATGATTGTGCCTAGACCTTAAATTGGCATATCTAGAGGGAGATTTATCAAGACTGGCATACCCATAAGTCACTCTTGATCTCTCTGCACTGGCGTGAGATGAGGCTAATTTATTAAGAGGCAGACACATTTCAATAAACTAAGCGCATCTCTACCCTGCTGTTTGCCAGAAACTGAAGTCTACACCAGCCGGGGCCTGGCAGAGACTTCAGCTATAACTTTTGCCCGGGTCTGGCATAAGTTGTAGTAAATCTGGCAGGAGGTACAAAGCCCTGCCCTTTTTTTCGCCACTTTTCTGAATCCTAAACAGTCAAACATATGGTGTGCTCCATAATTTGTGTCACAATGGGGGCAATTTTTAAGACCAGCTTTTTAGACGCTGGTCTTAATAACCTCTATAGCTAGCAGTGAATCCACAGAAGGTCTGAAAAGGCGCGGGCCTCTACATAACTTCGGCGTATCCAGCCCTTCTAAATGTAAGACTGCTTCCTAACACCTAAAACGGGCGTAGAAAATGATGAATGAGACGTGCCTGCCGGCCCTTCACCTCCCAGGCCACGCCCACTTTATTTAGACCTGGTGCGAGCAGAGAAAAGTCGCAGATTGCGATACAAAGGTTATTTGCGCTGCTATCTGTACCAGAAATAAGCCTGATATAGGTGTGTTTCTGGATAGTAAATGACCCAAAAAATTCTGTTGCAAACATAGGCAACCAATAGGTGGTATGAAGCTACACCAGTGTCTAGCCATGCACCAAATTTATCACCCAGCCTGAGCCACTGTGATAAATGTGGTACATCTTGAGTTTGTCTAGATTTATGCTGCATACAGGTTTCATATACCTGCTCCATTGTACTTGATCCTGATAGCCTTTTTACACTGGCTGATCACCTGTGTTTCTGATGATTGCCCAGTGTAAGGCCTCCTTCACGTCAGCGAGTTTTCCATCGGGATGCGATGCAGGGAAAAACTGATGGTTTATTCAGTTTTGTCTGTGATTGCATTCAGTGTTTGTGTTTTTTTTTCAGTTTTGATGCATTTTTACATGTGTTAGCACTAGAGATGAGCGAGCAGTGCTCGGGTCCCGTGTGAAATGCCCGCAGGCATTGCGGATCCGTCCTCAGCTGCATGTAAGTCAATGAGGACGGATTGTTTGGTATGACACTCATACCAAACGGTTCCATCCTCACCCGTCTTAAAGTCAGTGGGGACGGATCCGTTTGGTATGAGTGTCATACCAAACGATCCGTCCTCATTGACTTACATGCAGCTGAGGACGGATCCGCAATGCCTGTGGGCATTTCACACGGGACCCGAGCACTGCTCGCTCATCTCTAGTTAGCACCCAATATTTAGCAAGCATCAGTGAAAAACACATTGCATCCAGATGTCTTCAGTTTTTCACATGGCCCTATTCACTTCTATGGAGCCAGGGCTGTGTGAAAAATTGACTATAGAACATGTGGCGAAGATGGTCAGTGACCAACAATGCACATATAATAGATCGGTCAGGATTCAGTCCGGATGCAATCAGTTCAGAACATGCATTGCATCTGAACAGAAACCCCTCTTATGTGAAAGAGGACTGAGTGCAGGGGCCATAGACCTTACAGGGAAATTTCCCTGGGGGCCACCTGAGCCCTCCTCACAGCCAGCCAGTGGAAGTTTTTGGGGATGTATTTTGTGCTGCTGCCAGTATTTTGTGAGGAACTGTGGTATTTGGCTCTGTTGGGGGGTCTAATGTTCTACAATATGGTATTGCTGGCCCTGCCTTCCATCAATTTGGACCCAACGTCAAAATGGGGCCACTTTGAGTATTTTTTCCAGGGCCACTTTAACCACCCAGTCCGCCCCTGACTGAGTGCCCAGCAATCGAACGACAAATGATAAAGCACTTGTTATTCATGTGTTTTTTTTATGCTGGCATAAAAATTTTCATCAGCTGTATGAGAGGAGGAGTGAAGCAAACAATTATAAGAACGATCATTCATTCAACAGGACATCTCTGAGACATTTGGTTGTGGTCAATTGTTAGTAGTTGAACCTGCCTAGCAGCAGAATATTTTTCCATTGTCACAGGGCGCTGGTCAGATAGTCATCCTTGCTGTATTGTCAGAAGCTGGCATTACACCTGATGGCCTGCAATTGCCTAATCTTGCACTCTTAATAAATGTAATGTAATGTGTACTCTCCTTATAATGCAACATACCAAAAGACTGATGATAATGGTTTTGTCCACTAGGTGGCAGCATGCTACTACATTACATACCAGAGTACTTGTGTAATGTCAGCAATGTCAATTGGCAGTAATGGATTAGAACACATTAGAGATGAGAGAATCTATTTGCCGCTTCGTAGATTCTATACGAATCTTGAAAATTTCCGCAGCAAAGCGAATCTGGATTTTTGAGATTCGCTCCATTAGATTCGAAAATGTTCTTAAAGCTTTCTACGCATTCACTACATACTTGTCCGATAAATTGTATGCTAATGCTACGTATAAGTTACCTTATATGCTGATGCGTATGAATTCAGTCAATTACCGAACTTTTACTGTTGGTTCGTTATTCATGCTGCAAAAAGCCCAGGAAGAAAGCGGTCACCTGACCTAGTGGGAAGGGCTTGCTCTGATTGGCTCAGGCTCGGTAAGCCAGTGACGCATCAGTTATGCTGAGACGAGCAGAAGCACTGTCTGTGAAGATCTGAGAGACAGAGAACTGTTTTGTTAAAATTGGGGTGTAATTGATCAGGGAATCCATATTACACATATCAGGGATACTGCAGGGCCAGTGCAGGGCTAGTAATAATCAGGCAGGGAGAGAGACACAAAGACCAGCTGCAGGGCCACAGTCAAGTGAAAATGTCTGGCATGGAAAAGCAAAAGGGTTCCAGCCAGACCTTGAACTCCAAAAAAAAGGAGAAGGTGGCACAGGGCAGCAGTGCCAAAGGACCTGTAGCCGGAGCTTCTACTTGTAGAATTCGCAATAGGTGGCCACTGTTCCACCAGGCTAACCCACCAAGACGCAAAATTGTAGTGGAGGAGAAAGTGGATGAGGTAGTGGAGTGGATGGCACGCTCATCTCAGTCACAGCCGGATGATCAGAGCTTTCCTCCTGCTCCACCATTTCGCTCCAGCAAAGCCTAGCGTCGCGCGTGCCTGCGTATTACGCAATCGCTAGACAATAGTACGCTGAGGATTCGTACGCAATTTGTACGCTTATGCGTACATGTTCACATAAGTTGCGTACCTTTAACAACTGTATGTTCGTTATTAGTGCGCGAATGTTCGCCAAACACCACATAATAATGTATGATTTGTACGCAGCTTCGCCGAATAGATTCGTATGAGGTACAAATCTTTTGAAAAGTTTGACGAACGTTCGTTGAAGCAAATTTTGGATGATTCGCTCATCTCTAGAACACATAGCAAATAGATTAACAAATTCTGCTTCTAAAAGAAAGTGTATTACCGATTTATTTGATTTTCAGACATAACTGTAGCATTTGCTCCATTACAGATTTCTTTTGTTTTTGTGCATTTGTCACACTTAAATGTTTCAGATTATCAAACAAATTTTAATATCAGACAAAGATAACCCGAGTAAATACAAAAAGCAGCTTTTAAATGATGATTCCATTTATTAAGGGGAAAAAGATATCCCAAACAACCGGGCTCTATATGAAAAAAAAACCCAGCACAATGGAAGTCAATGGGAGAACCCGAGCACTAAACCAGCCCCCCCTGCTCTGAAGAGGGGAGGGTGTCTAGTTCATAGGGAAAGGTGAGAAAATGGTGGAAACACCACTGAAAAGGTTTGGGAACAACATGGGGAGAATGTCTGGATGCATTTTGGACTACAAAGTCACTGCTGGTAACGATGTTGTCCGAGTATTACGCCACTTTTACGGAATGACAAGAATACCCCCCAAAACCGAAGATAACATTGATTTTAGAGAAAATATTGTTAGGAAACATATATTTACTTGTACATAAAGCGCAAGTGCTGCTAAAAATTACAAGGAAGAGGCATTCCGATACAACCGGTATATCACATAAAGGAGGGCCTCATTCACATTGTGGTACAATTGTTCATGTCATGGGATTCCTACACTCGTAAAGCCTATGCACAAAGTGAAAGGGCTGCCAAAAATTACAAGGAACAGGCACTCCAATACACAGATAGTGTCGCCTTGATTAGCGGCAGAAAAAAATACACAGGATTTCAGGTATGTAGGATACAGAAACGTCATAGTGCACACGCAAAAAAAAAAAATATATTGCAGCCAGGTATAATAGCGCTTAAAAGGGCTTTTGGGTCTTTTCAACAGAAAAACTAGCCCTGCCTAGCCAATTTCTATCCCTACACTATTTGTCCCTCCTTGCAGCAGCTCTCCCTGACTAAGACTAAGCCAGGTCACATGTCACCGGGTGCTATATAGCACCCGATAACGCGTTCCCGGCCAGCCAATTACTGTAATGAGGGTAGCCAACATGGCTACGGCATTACAGTGAATGCCAGTACCTTCCCGCACGCTAATTGGCTAAGTAACGTGCGGGGAGGGGACTCGAGCATGGCGCTCGAGCACACGCAGTGTTCGGCCGAACACCACAATGTGCCGAGCATAGCCATGCTCGAGCGAATATAGTATTCGGCCGAGCATACTCGCTCAACACTAGTGTCCGGCCTACTATAATTACTCCAAGAGAGTATTGACTACTCATCCAGGAGATCACAAAAGAACCCAGAGCAACATCTAAAGGTTGCATGCCTCACATGCCTCAGTTAAGGTCAATGTTGATGATTCAACAATAAGAAAGAGACTGGCAAAATTGGTATCCATGGCAGAGTTCCAAGGTGAAAACCACTACTGACCTAAAAGAACACAAAGGCCGCCTCACATTTGCCAAAAAAAAAAAACATCTTGAAAATCCCCAAGTCTTTTGGGAAAATATTATATGGACTGACGAGAAAAAAGTGGCGTAAAACTAACAAAGCATTTTAGAAAAAGATCATCATACCAACAGTCAAACATGGTGGTGGTAGTGTGATGGTCTGGGGATGCTTTGCTGCTACCAGGCCTGGATGACTTGCTGTAATTGATGGAACCATGAATTCTGCGCTCTACCATAAAAATACTGAAGGAGAATGTACAGCCATCACTTACCTACTGACCTTAAGCTCAAGTGTACTTAGGTTCTGCAGAAGGACAGTGATCTGAAGCACCCCAGCAAGTCCACCTCTGAATGGCTAAAAAAAATAATAAAAATTGAGGGTTTGGAGTGGCCTAGTCAAAGTCCGGATTAAATCCGATGCTTGAAAACCCTCCAATGTGGCTGAATTCTGCAAAGAAGAGTGGGTCAAAATTCCGGCACATAGATTTGAAAGACTCATTACCCATTATGCAAGTGCTTGACCAAGGGTAGCACAACCGGTTATTAGGTTTAGGGGGCAGTTACTTTGTCACATAGGGCAAGGTTGATTTTAAATACCTTTTTTTCCCTAAATAAATGAAATCAACATTTAAATACTGTATTTTTGTATTTACACAGGTTGTCTTTGTCCTGATATTCAAATTTGTTTCATAATTTCAAACATTTAAGTGTGACAATTGTACAAAAACAAAAGAATTCTGAAAGACGCCAAATACTGTTTCACAGCACTATAAGTGTTGATCGTATTGTTTTACCTTTCTTTCCCTTGTCACTCTTTAGCCTATTTTGAAAAATATCATAGGAGCCCAAGATACCCAACTAAATTTCTTAACCCAGGGCCCTTCTCCACCTTAAAATAAATTTGGGTGAGTAAACTACAGCACCTCTCAGAGGATCATTGCAGTCTGCTGAATACGCAGGGCCGCGCTGGTAGGCGAGAAGACGGTGCCGCTGTGCTGGGTGCTTTCTATGGACGCACTGCAGCTGGCTGATGTGGTGGCATGGGAGATCTGTACACCAGTGATCTGGAGGGGGCATATGGAGTGGTAGGATAAGAAGGAAGAAGAGAAGAGGAGCATTGCAGGAGCTGGATTATTAAACAGTGATACTGTATTGTGGTGAGATTGCCTACAATTTCTAAAACTGCCAGGATAAGCAGAGGAGCTGTGAGTGAGGCAGTGCCGAGGGTTAAGGGGTTTTGTATGACTACTGGTGAAGGTGGGAGATTCCAAGCCATCTTTATTTTATAACAACTGGGAACACAAGGACAGCCCTCTGACTGTTGGATTGATGAATGTTTACGCTCACACCATGTAGGGGAGCCTCATCTCCCCCCCCCCCCTCCCCACCCAAAGAGAACTCCTGGTTGCGAACTAACAACATACTAACACCTTATTTCACGCTGTTGCCCTCCCCTGCCCCCACTACGACTCTGACGGTATGGCACCAAAGAACAGCAGGAAATCTGGCAATCTGTCGTCCCCTAAAGGATGCTCATCTACTCGGCCCGATGCCGGCCCCGCTAAAATAGATAAACATTTAAAATCCCCCTTGGCAAAAACAAGAACTGCCCAAGAACTGTTGCAGGGGAAAGCGCCAAAGTCACTATTAACAATCCATCAGTGGAAGAAGGGCCTATCAACACTGAGCCTGCGGGACAGTACCCATTCCCCCTAACTGGGGAGGTGGAAATAACCCAGGAGAACCCCAATATATTGGAAGAAATTCTTAAGCAGGTCACAAGATCTAATGAAGCCCTAGAAAACGTAACTACTTAGATGTGGTCAGCGAGATCTGATATCTCATTTATTATTTGCATATAATAAAACATAATTTTTCTCAGCAATGTGGGCACATATGGGCATGGGACAACACAGATGTCTTCAGCTGCCAAGCGCACATGTAATAGGTCAGCCAGTGTCATAGCTACAAATCTGCTGACAGTGTTTTGTGGCAGTTTTTGATGCAGTTTTTTTGTGGATCCAGCAAGAAAGAGAAGTATCAATCCTTCCACTATATTTCTCATTCCCTTCTAATTCACATATAGCTTTCGTTCAAAAAACTGCCAAAAAAATCTATGTGTGACTTCACCCTAAGGCCAGTTTCACACAAGTGTGTTGGGTCCAGAAAACTCTGGCTGCATTTCCGAGACCGAAAACTGCTCCTCTGACCAAACTGACAGCATCATAATGATTTATAATACTGTGAGATCCTGCCTGACTGCAGGTCTAGGGTTCTGTACTCACAGCATTATGTGAGTACAATATAATAGACCTGCGGTCAGTCAGGAAATAAATCATAATGCTGCGAGTTCGGTCACAGTAGCAGTGTTCGGTTCTGGAAATGCAGCCAGCATACTCATATGAAACTAGCCTAAAGATCCAAAACTTTTCTTCCTCTTAATTATTTGTCTTAGTTGGGTGTTAAATTGGGATTTGTTGTTAGGGAGTCAGAATTAGATTTTCTGGGATAGAACAGTGATTACTGTAGAAATGTCAGGACACACTAACAGGCAGATTTGATCTTGCTTCTATGGGTGTTGATACTATTTCACAAGGGTTGGGAAGTGCGTCCAACATACTGGAGCCCACGTGGGCATTCCAATAAATAAACCACAAAATCGGGGGAACAATTGATGTTTTAATTGAAACGGTTTTGCCTGTGGTGACTGAGGAGAAAGATTTTCTGTGATGTATGATCTTACAACATCTGCATTACAGCCATCTTTTCCCATTCCAACAAAAAGAAACAGAGCACTGTGTTCCAGATGTTTCTCCTACGCTCCTCATTCAGCCAACTGGGCACTAGTAAGTTCCTAAGGGATGGCGCTCTCCTAAATGTAATATTGGGACTGTTTGGAAGGGTTTTCCTTTGTCCGAATCTTGTAAGATATGCAGCACTTAAATAAAGTGCCTCTAATGGCCCTAGTATTGAGATAAACGTGGTAGTAAAATTAGACTAATCTTTGTCAGTGGAGCTTCATGTGTATGTATGTGGGCTTCAGGCAGCCATCTTGTAACAGTTTGCAGGTCTCTGGAGCACATTGGAAGATATTTCTCAGACAGCCATTCTGTGTAAACCAATGACACAAAATCTGAGATTGTTTTTGAAGACTCGGTTGGTACCATTCCTCCTGACTTGTTTCTGCTGACTTTATGGCATGTTAGTAAGCCACTTTTTAGAGTGGGAGCTACAGTCTACAAAGATATTCACATAAACAGTTGTGAAATAGACCTAAGTGGTTAACATATAAGCAAGTTCAGGAATTTGATGTGGGTGTTAGACATTTTTAATCTTAATGTGATATCCCAATTAACAATTGACAATTTCTACGAGTGAGAATGCAATCAGTGGTTCTCCAGGCTTACTAGAATGTGATTATTATTATTCTGCACAAAATATTGCACTGCAAATAAAGTATGTGTAATAGACAGCTGTTGGTATAGAAAACAGAAGTACTAAATGTTAAAGGCATCTGTCAGCATATTTGTACCTATGTAACTGGCTGACCTATTACATGTGCACTTGGCAGCTGAAGGCGTCTGTGTTGGTTCCATGTTCATATGTGCCCGCATTGCTGTGAAAAATTATGTTTTAATATATGCAAATGAGCCTCTAGGAGCAACGGGGGTGTTACCATTACTTCTAGAGGCTCAGCTGTCTCTGCAAATGTCGTGCCTTCTGCACTTTGATTGATAGGACCAGGCAGTGATCAACAGTTGTAGAGAGAGCAGAGCCTCTTGGTGTAATGGTAACGCCCCCATTGCTCCTAGAGGCTCATTTGCATATAATATTAAATAATAATAAATAACAATTTTTCTCAGCAATGTAGGCACATATGAACATGGAACTAACACGGATGCCTTCAGCTGTCAAGTGCACGTGCAACAGGCTAGTCAGTCTCATAGGTACAAATCTGTTGACAGTTGCCCAGCATGAAGTATACTCCACTAAAGAAAAGCCTACAATATTCCCAGGTAATCTCCCATCCAAGTAGTAGCCTGAACTGACGCTGCTTAGCTTCTAAAATTGCACACCATACATGCAGAAACTACTGGAAAATTAAAAAAGATCATCCATTATGGAAGGGGTCATTAGCATGCAGTAGGCAAGGGGAGTAGTGAATGAAGCGCTGTATTGGCAGTACTCAAGTACTCACCACTTCCTCGTCTTCTTCCGGGCCCTGCTCTGCATCCATACTGAGTGCAGAAGAAGACCAGGAAGCAGTGACAGCAGGGAGAGGTAAGTTTTTTTTTGTTTGTTTTTGTCTAATGCAGCTTGGGGTCTCATCTGAGGAGGTCTGATCTGAGGTCTGATGGAGCTTGGAGGTCTGATGGGGGTCTGATGTTAGTTCTAATGGAGCTTGGAGGTCTGATGGAGCTTGGTGTCTGATCTTAGGTTTGAGGAGGAATAGAGGTATGATGGGGGTTTGATTTTAGGTCTGAGGATGAATGGGAGTCTGATCTGAGGTCTAAGAAGGAATAGGGTCTGATCTGAGGGCTGATGGAGCTGGATATGGTAATTTTTTTCCAAAGTTTTAATTTTTTTAAGTATTAAAGCACAAGAGAAACAATACAAATGTATTGCTGTAATTATGCTAGCCCAGAGAATGAAGGAAACAGTTCAGTTTTACTACATAGGGATTACCCTAAAATGAAACCCATAAATCTATGGTGAGATTGCATTATTTTTCCAATTCCACCACAATTGGATTTATTTACCAGCTACATTGTATGCAATTAAATGGGGACATTAGAAAGTGCAACTTGTCCTGCAAAAAAACAAGCCATGTGAACAACAAACAAGCTATGTGAACAAAAAAATAAAAATGTTATGGATCTGGGAAGGCAGGGAGTGATAACCGAAAACGCAAAGACGGAAAATCACCCAGTTGGGGAGGGGTTGAGGCCTTTTCAGGCTTGGATATTAAGGGGTTAAAGATAAAACCCCAAATTTCTACAGCCATTGGAATCATGATGGGATTTCTAAAGCTTATACTAGGGAAAGGGGAAGTGAATTCAGCATTCTTGCTGGGGTTCTTCTAGTTGAGTTTTCATAAAACAGCAATCAGCAGCTTCTGCTGTAAAACATAACACATCAAAAGACACTGCACATCTTGAAGATGAAGACTGCAGAATGTGGCCATCGTTTGTGATAACACATGTATAGTATGCCCAAATGACGCAAGAGACCAGGACATGGAAATTGTATCTGAATGTTTACTTTGTGTGGGATTCCAAACAAATTGTAAATTTCAGCTCATTTTTCCGAAAGAACTCAAAAATGTCAGTGAGAGATTACATGTGTCACAGGAAGCCGGCGGCGCGCTCCCCGCTTGCAGCGCCGCCGGACTTCCACTACCACGGAGCGAGGACGCGATATGCGTCCTCGTCTCCATAGTGACGAGAGGCGGGGAGCGTCGGGCGCGCTTCCGGATGCTGCGTGCCCGGCGTCCCCGCCCCCCTAGACACGAGCAGTGGGCGGTACTGAGCGCTGGCCCGGCAAGCCAGCGCTCAGAGTATATATATATTATAGGTTGCCCTTGTTATTGGGTCATGTGGCGCTGGCCACGCCACATGGCCAAATTTGTAGCATTTTGAGCGCTGGTCACGTTTGGCCAGCGCTCTTTATGCAAATGAGGTCATGTGACGCTGGCCCCGTCACATGACTCATTGGAGGGCTATTTAAAGCAGTCCAGTTGCCCTCTCAAATCGCCTGTGATTAGTTACCCCTTTGATCAGTGCTCGTGCGACCTTTGTGCTTGGATAGTTACTTGGACTTGGACTTTGGATTCTGGACTTTGACCTCTCTTTTGCTTCACCCCTGGTATTTACGTGACCTCCTGTGTTTGACCCGGCTTGCTGACTACTCTTCCATTGTGTTTGTCCTGTCTGTGTTGTGTCCGTCCCTGTGTTCCCTTTCCCTCCTGCGCACTTATCCAGTGTAGGGACCGCCTTCGTGGTTGTCCGCGGCTGCCTAGGGCCGACTGAGGCAAGTAGGCAGGGAAAGAAGGAGGGGTTCAGTGCAGGGCTCACCACCCTTGTCTTCCCCTCGTGACAACATGTTGTTAAATTAAATAATGTATTAGGTAGTTGACCATTTTTTGTTAAAACTTGATAACTTTGCAGGTAAAGGTAAGAAAAAACATTTTGCCATTTTCAATTTTGGTGGCAAAGCATTATTTTTTGTCTGATGGCAAATTGTGAACAACGTCAGAAAATCAGGGCTCTCATTTCAAGCCATGTATGCTTGACGCAGGAGGAGGAGATGAGTCCATTGTCCATTCCAGCTTGGAGGACTTGCAAAACAGAAAGACACAGTTAGGGTACAGTCCAACGCTGTGTTAGCCACAGCAACCAATAGCCACATGATTTTGCAGTAAAATAGTACTGCCATTGGCTGCTGTAGGTGGGTGTGGCTTGCCTGCATGCCACCAACTCAACCGCTCGGCCATACCCCTAGCAGTGGGCTACAAGTGCTGAGCCCAGTAGTCAATTACTCAAGGTTAAAACTATTATAATAGCCACAGCCAGTAGCAATTTCCTTGGTCTGTCCTGCAAGAGTATTCTGCATCCAGGTCTAAAGGCCCATACAGATCCCTATACAGATTAGAATGCCTTCAGTCAAAAATAGTCATTTTGGTATGGCGGGCCAATGGAGGAAAGAAGGATTGAGCTAGTAATATTTCAAGACCTTCAGGATAAGCCTCCATCAGATGTGTCTGGCAGTGGCTGTCTCCCCCCTTGCCACTGAAAATGATTGGCTGACTTGATGTGTATGGAGAAGCTTGATGAACACCTATTGAAGGTCAATCTTTATTGGGTTGTCCAGACTCCTGTTGTATTCCAGCTTCTGGCTTCCTGACTCTCTTCAACTGGTCTCCCAGTCTGAAAGTGCCGCACGGTCAGGATTTTGTGTGGATGGAGTCACGTGCGCCGCTGTAGTTAATGACTGGTTTCAGGAGGGATGTGCCCCAAGGCATGTGACCTAGCTGTGACATGCCACTTGGAGACACGTCATTGCTGAGGCTAGTCATTGACTGCAGCTGCGCATGTGACTCCAACCATCCAAAAGTTTACAGACTATGGACAGGAATGATCACTGAAGGGAGTCAGGGAGCTGGAGCGAAGCAGTGCAAGAAAGTTGGGAATTATTTTTTACAGGGGTCTATTAAACAAATTCCCCAGCTGGACAACCCCTTTATGTGTAGGTTTATTAATAGGAAAATTGTATTGATCTCTGATTTATGTGCGGACAAAAAGCTCTGTTCTCTGGAGAACTGCAGGTCTAAGCATCTGCTTACCACAGCTATGCACACTGGTTCCTCCAACTGATCAGCCAAACAAGTGGTAGAGGGGTTTCAAGGGCCTGTTCCTACCCCAAAGAGTTGATTCTTATTGTATAGACCATCATATAATTCCCATACCATAGAAATTCAAAGCAGGAAACTCCCTAACCTCAGGACTTCTACTTAAGCCACAAAAGCAAAATAAGCACAAAAAAATGAATGCTTCATGTTTTGCCATGAATAGAAATGGGCTTTCAGATTCACTAAACCGCAGGAAAGTGAATTAGAGTTTTGATAATTTCTATTTGTATGTTTAGATTCCAGTGCATAACTGTGAACACAGCAACAAGACAGAGGGTGGTCATTCTGGATCATCAGCAGGAGTTTACAGATGCCCATGGTTTTAAAAGAAGTGCACAAAAAGAGCAAGGTTGAAGGGCCAAAACCACAATGGTCAGCAATGGAAACTGGATGTAGCAGATGAGAAACACATGAAACTGGTATCACTTTAATGTCGGAAGAAGTCCGGTACTGCTATAAGCTCTAAACTTGCAAAACCCACTGAAACCCAATTATACCCTAGGTCAGTGATGGCTAACCTCGGCACTCCAGCTGTGGTGAAACTACGACTCCCAGCATGCTCCATTTATTTCTGTTGAGTTCTGAGAGCAGTCAAGCAAGGGGGGCATCTTGGGAGTTGTAGTTTTACCACAGCTGGAGTGCCAAGGTTAGCCATCACTGCCCTAGGTTCTTCTGGAAGAGTCAGAAGAAGCATTCATGGAGGATCTGTTCCCAAGATTGTAATTCCTTCAAAGTGGAAATAAAGTAAGAGGAGGATGACCGCTGCAGGAAGGATGGGAAAAGGAGAGCAGCAAAGGACAGACAGATACTGGTGGTAGGGGACTCTATTATTAGGAGGACAGACAGGGTCATCTGTCGCCGAGACCGTGAATGCCGAACAGTGTGTTGTCTCCCGGGTGCTCGGGTTCGGCATATTGCGGACCGGATTGACAGATTGCTGGGTGGGGCTGGGGAAGACCCGGCGGTCATGGTACACGTTGGCACCAATGACAAAGTCAGGGGGAGATGGAAGGTCCTTAAAAATGATTTTAGGGAACTAGGTGAGAAGCTAAAGTCCAGCACCTCCAAGGTAGTGTTTTCAGAAATACTACCAGTGCCACGAGCGTCACTAGAGAGACAACGGGAGATTAGGGAGTTAAATAAGTGGCTCAGAGTCTGGTGCAGGAAGGAAGGGTTTGGGTTCATGGAGAACTGGGCCGACTTCTCTGTCGGCTACAGACTCTACAGTAGGGACGGGCTGCACCTTAATGGGGAGGGTGCAACTGCCCTGGGGGAAAAAATGGTTAGACGGCTGGAGGAGCTTTTAAACTAGGATCTGGGGGGAGGGTGGGTGCCCATACTAATAAGGGGGTAGATAGTGTAGATAGAGAGTGGGTCATAGGAAGGAAAAGTGGGGGGTTAGTGGGGGCTGGGGTTAGTAAGGAATGTAGGGAGAAGACTGTGCAAAAGGCAGGGGTCTGCCTGTATGTAAAGTCCTGTCTAAAGCCCACAATCCGGGAAGATATAAGTGAGGGACATGAAGATGTGGAGTCACTGTGGGTAGAAATAAATGGAGCCAAAAACAATAATAAAATACTAATAGGAGTTTATTATAAACCACCTAATATATCAGAGGCCACAGAAAATCGACTTCTAAATTAAATAGACGAGGCGGCAAATCAGAATGAGGTTGTTATTATGGGGGACTTCAACTACCCAGATATAGACTGGGAAACTGAAACCTGTATATCTCATAAAGGAAACAGGTTCTTAGCAATAACCAAAGACAATTACCTTTCCCAACTGGTTCAGGACCCGACTAGAGGGACGGCCATACTGGACTTAGTATTAACCAATAGACCTGACAGAACAACAGATGTACAGGTTGGGGGACACCTGGGTAACAGTGACCATAAAATATTAACCTTTAAATTGTCATTAAAAAAGCATTTCTTCAGGGAGGAACAAAAATACCAAACTTCAAAAATGCTAAATTTAGCCATCTAAGAGAGGCCATAGGTCTAACTAACTGGGACAAAATCCTCGAAAATAAAAATACAGCCACAAAATGGGATATTTTTAAAAGCATCCTAATATCTAATTGTGAGAGGTACATACCGTATAGGAATAAAATGATAAGAAACAAGAAAAAAACAATGTGGATAAATAGAACTGTAAAACAAGCAATAAATGACAAAAAGAAAGCATTTAAATCACTAAAACAGGAGGGGAGCGAGGAAGGATTGAAAAACTATAAGGAAAAAAATAGAATTTGTAAAAGACAAATAAAAGCAGCTAAACTAGAGACTGAAAGACTAATTGCTAAAGAGGGTAAAACTAACCCTAAAATGTTCTTCAATTATATAAATACTAAAAAGTATAAATCTGAAGGTATTGGCCCCTTACAGAGTAATGAGGGGGGAGTAGCAGAGAGCGATGAGGAGAAAGCAAAACGCTTAAATATTTTTTTCTCCACTGTATTCACTGAGGAAAATAAACTGTCAGATGAAATGCAGAATATAAAAGTGAATTCCCCTTTAAAAGTGTCCTGTCTGACCCAGGAAGAAGTACTGGGGCGTCTTAAAAAGATTAAAATAGACAAATCGCCAGGACCGGATGGCATACACCCACGTATCCTAAGAGAATTAAGTAAAGTCATTGCCAGACCCTTATACTTGATATTTAAGGACTCTATACTGACAGGGAGTGTTCCACAGGATTGGCGCATAGCAAATGTGGTGCCAATATTCAAAAAGGGTCCAAAATCAGAGCCCGGGAACTATAGGCCGGTAAGTTTAACATCTGTAGTGGGTAAACTGTTTGAAGGTTTTCTAAGAGATGCTTGGAGTACCTCAATGAAAATAAGCAAATTACTCCATATCAGCATGGCTTCATGAGGGATCGGTCGTGTCAAACCAATTTAATCAGTTTCTATGAGGAGGTAAGTTCTAGACTTGACCGCGGGGAATCAATGGATGTCGTATATCTGGACTTCTCCAAAGCATTTGACACTGTACCACATAAAAGGTTAGTATATAAAATGAGAATGCTTGGCCTTGGAGAAAATGTCTGTATGTGGGTAAGTAAATGGCTCAGTGATAGAAAACAGAGGGTGGTTATTAACAGTACATACTCAGATTGGGTCACTGTAACTAGTGGGGTACCACATGGGTCAGTATTGGGCCCTATTCTCTTCAATATATTTATTAATGATCTTGTAGAAGGCTTGCACAGTAAAATATCAATTTTTGCAGATGACACTAAACTGTGTAAAGTAATTAACACAGAAGAGGACAGTACACTGCTACAGATGGATCTGGATAGACTGGAGGCTTGGGCAGAGAAGTGGCAGATGAGGTTTAACACTGACAAATGTAAGGTTATGCATATGGGAAGGAATAATGCAAGTCACCAGTACATACTAAATGGTAAAACATTGGGTAACTCTGACATGGAAAAGGACCTAGGAATTTTAGTGAACAGCAAACTAAGCTGCAGAAACCAGTGTCAGACAGCTGCTGCCAAGGCCAATAAGATAATGGGTTGCATCAAAAGGGGCATAGATGCCCGTGATGAGAACATAGTCCTGCCACTTTACAAATCACTAGTCAGACCGCACATGGAGTACTGTGTACAGTTCTGGGCTCCTGTGAACAAGGCAGACATAGCAGAGCTGGAGAGGGTTCAGAGGAGGGCAACTAAAGTCATAGCTGGAATGGGTGGACTACAGTACCCAGAAAGATTATCAAAATTAGGGTTATTCACTTTAGAAAAAAGACGACTGAGGGGAGATCTAATAACTATGTATAAATATATCAGGGGTCAGTACAGAGATCTCTCCCATGATCTCTTTATCCCAAGGACAGTGACCATGACGAGGGGACATCCTCTGCGCCTGGAGGAAAGAAGGTTTGTTCACAAAAATAGAAGAGGATTCTTTATGGTAAGAGCAGTGAGACTATGGAACTCTCTGCCTGAGGAGGTGGTGATGGTAAGTTCACTAAAAGAGTTCAAGAGGGGCCTGGATGTATTTCTGGAGGGTAATAATATTATAGGTTATAGTTACTAGATATGGGTTGTTGTTGATCCAGGGAGTAATTCTGATTGCCTGATTGGAGTCGGGAAGGAATTTTTCCCCTAAAGTGAGGAAAATTGGCTTCTACCGTACAGGGGTTTTTTGCCTTCCTCTGGATCAACTTGTAGGAAAACAGGTCGAACTGGATGGACAGATGTCTTTTTTTCGGCCTTATAAACTATGTTACTATGTACCTACACACAGGGGCAGGGTGTTGAACAACTACTGATCTGAGGTTGTTTCTTCATAGAAGAACATTGCATAGCTGAATGTTTTTAGCCACAGTTGAAGCACAGAGGAGGTTCCCCATAGGTTTTCTGCTGCATTTCTGCAAATCAACTCAGTCTTTTGCAAAAAGAAAGTTCTGAAGCAGATGCATAGCATTGAACCCTGATCTCAACAACACTGAGGATATATGAGACTTCTTATAGGGGTCATGTAAGATTTTAAACATTTAGCTGAGGAGGGAGTTTTGTAAAATGGGTAAAGACCTTACCTTTAAATAAATGTTCCACCAATATTGTACGGCTGCTCTGGTCCCTGCCATTCGGGTGCCCATTGGGCCTGCTGTAGCCACATACCATTCATCGTTCTTGAGCCTGCTGTAGGTAATCACTGGCCGCAGTGGTCACAAGCTGTTCCTACATACCTCACTGTTAAAGCCAGTGATTGGCTGCAGAAGTCATGGGAACAGAGAGTGTGGCTTCAACTTCACAAGACCAACAAGGATCATGGTGGTTTGGACTGTAAAGGTGGTGGGAGACCGATGGAACATTTTGAAGGTGAGAAATGTTTTGTTTTTTTGTTTTTTAATTACAAAGCCCCCTGCTCCCTGTCAAATGTCAACAAATCTTGGAGAACCCCTTTAAATAATTCATTAATAATCAAAAATTATTTTGACAATATCATGTTTCCTTTCATGGGAACAGGAGAAGTACTTTGATATGGAAATGCTCCAGAGGAAGCTAGACATAAGAAATAAAAAAGTTTCAGCTGATCATAACATGGGATGCTGGAGAGACTTGTTGCAGGAAGAGCTGAACTGAGGCCGAGGAGAAGAAAAAACAGCAAAATTCCAGAAATTAATTCACGTGTCCCACATAGTGAATTATTGCTTGGAATCCTTTTATGTAATTGAAATTACACAAAAAAGAGATTGCTTCTGAGCTTCTGTTGTACTATGTTGCTTTGATTAAGGCCTCTTGCACACAACTATATGTATTTTGTGGTCTGCAAAACACAAATCCGCAAAATACTAATGAAGTATGAGTGATGTCCATGTTGTATCTGTTTTTTTTTTTTTTGCAGACCCATGACTTCATTGGGTCTGTGGTCCACATTTTGCGGCCAAGTATAGGACATGTTCTAGGGTTTTGTGGACAGACATACGGATGCAGAAAGCACACGGATCATCTGTGTACTTTCCTCATCCATATATCTATTCCACAAAGAGATTGAACATGTCCTATTCTTGGCCTCAAAATGCAGTCCATGGACCCAATGAAGTCATGGGTCTGCATGAAGTCACGGATGTCCGTATTTTGCAGAGCCACTTTTGGCAGACCACAAGATACTTACAGTTGAGCGCAAGAAGCCTTATTTTCAGCTCAAGATCTGCATCCCTTTCATTGCCATCCTTGCACAATTGAATACAAATCCATGATTCATTTGAAAGAGTTTATGACTGTTATAAACTCGTAATTATACTTACAATTAGGGATGAGCAAATCAACTTCGGATGAAACATCCAAACTAGATTCGCATAAAACTTCATTTTAATACTGTACAGAGCGAGTACTCAGTACAGTATTAGAATGTTTTGGCTCCAATGAGCCGAAGTTATTATTCCCAAGTTCGGGAAATGTTTTTTTACAGTACAAATTAATTTATGAAGTTATAATGCGAAGTCTCGCAAGACTTCACAAAGTAATAACTTCAGCTCATTGGAGCCAATACATTTTAATACTGTACGGAGCTCTCGTGCCGTACAGTATTGAAAGGAAGTTTTAATGTGAATCGACTTCGGATGTTTCATCTGAAGTCGATTTGCTCATCCCTACTTACAATATCTGTTGTTTAGAACGTCTATAAACATTTTATTGGGTTTTATATGAGGCTCCAAACTGCTTAGTATAGTATTTTTGTACATTTTAATGCATTATTCCAGTTTCTTTGTCTATTTTTTCTTATTACAGATATTATCATTACTTTCTGTCTCCAAAGGAGTTCACCATCTAAGTTTATATAATGTGTGTGTGGATTGATAGTGCTTTACCATGTTTGGTTTGTAGGGGTGGCTACAAAGCACCATCTCTGTCACCTTTCAGCTGCGTTAACAAGCTGTGTAGGAGGACGTGTGGTGATATATTGTGATGTAAGCGAGCTTCCTTTCATTACTGCTGCTTACACCTGAAATAATGACTTTGCCTTCTCTTGACCTTTTGTGGTGCATAAGAAATAAAACAGGTATGCTGGTTCAAGTAGTTTATTCCATTACCTGTACACAAGCGATAATATAATGAACTGGACATAATGGCTTTAGAAACAGTTATTGAAGCCAGTCTTTGGAGCAGATAAGTTCAGATACCATCACTTTGGAAATGTATCCAGTGTGGAAAGTTCACCAATGACCATACATTTTTCATAGAACAAGATTAGAGATGAGCGAGCACTAAAATGCTCGGGTGCTCGTTATTCGAGTTTAACTTTTCCCGATGCTCGGGTGCTCATTTCAAATAACGAACCCCATTGAAGTCAATGGGAGACTCAAGCATTTTTTGCAGGGGACCAAGGCTCTGCCTAGGGAAGGCTGGGTGAAAACCTGGAAACCTCAGAAAATTATGGAAACACCACGGAAATGGACAGGAAACAGCAGGGGCAGCATGCATGGATGCCTCTGAGGCTGCCTAATCCCACCATTACCCCAAATTCTCAGGCAACAGCCTGGTGGTTACCCTCATGGCAATTGTGCTCACCCAGACAAAGAAAGGCGAGGCACATGCCCATCACATGTAAGGGAAGCACCCAACTAGGTGCAACGAAGGTCCATCACCGCCAATTTTCAGGGACACGGTAATGGTGACCCACTTAAAAATGCTGCCTGACAACCTGGCGGTGAACCCCTGATTGTCTGTCTTTCAATAAGATTGCAGTGTAAAGCATGGTGGTGAGCCTCAGTATGACTTTTTGGATGGAGATTGCATGTGGTCACGTACTCCCTGGAACCCCATAGTCACCCCTTCTCTGATGTGCTACCCCAGAACATTCTCTGCCCCAATTCGCAAGACCTTTTGCAGTCTCCGTGTGCTGACAGTGGGGATTTACCAGTGTTGTCTGAGGAGGTGGTGGACAATGGCGAGACACAGGTGTCGGGGGGTGAGGTAGTTGTATGGGAAGCAAGTTACAGGGGGGACTCCTTGGGGGGACTTTCTCATGATGGGACAGATTCAATTGTGTTTAGAAAGGCTGATGGGCTTCCGTCAGCACTGTGTGTATAGAACCCCATGGCCTTTCATAAAAATAGTCTGGCGATGACCCCAAGGCAATTTTCAGGGACACGGTAATGGTGACCCACTTAAAAATGCTGCCTGACAACCTGGTGGTGAACCCCTGATTGTCTGTCTTTCAATAAGATTGCAGTGTAAAGCATGGTGGTGAGCCTCAGTATGACTTTTTGGATGGAGATTGCAAGTGGTCACGTACTCCCTGGAACCCCATAGTCACCCCTTCTCTGATGTGCTACCCCAGAACATTCTCTGCCCCAATTCGCAAGACCTTTTGCAGTCTCCGTGTGCTGACAGTGTGGATTTACCAGTGTTGTCTGAGGAAGTGGTGGGCAATGGCGAGACACAGGTGTCGGGGGGTGAGGTAGTTGAAAGTGAAGCAAGTTACAGTGGGGACTCCTTGGGGGGACTTTCTCATGATGGGACAGATTCAACTTGGGTGGATTAGGCACAGGAACAGATCAATTTTTTTTTGTGTTTATTTAACTTTTATTTAGCACAAATAACCACAGAGATATTTATTCGTTCTCTTCGCTGCGCAGTCTGGCGTTGGGGTTCATCACTGATGGCGAGCTGTGCCGCTCTCTCCACAATGGTCTTTCGGTTCTTTGAGGAGACGTTGAGGAGATCAGTGAAATTCAACGGACAATATAGATACGCAGGTAATATTATTTTTCACACCTATCCCAAAAAAAAATTTACGCAGTTTGCGCAAATAAAACTGGAATCTACAGATCAATACGGTATCTATAGACTGTGAGGTATATAGCAGGGTGATGAAATTTTTTTCCCAACTCACTGCACCGTGTATAACAGAGCAGTAAAATTCAACGGACAATATAGATAGATATGCAGGTAACATTATTTTCAGACCTATCCAAAAAAAAATGTACGCAGTTTGCGCAAATAAAACTAGAATCTACAGATCAATACGGTATCTATAGACTGTGAGGTATATAGCAGGCTGATGAAATGTATACCCTAGTCACTGCACAGTCATGCACTGGAATATATCTGTTTACAGATGTATAGTTTGAGCTATGTGGCTGGACAAGGTGTACCAGGCACAGCTCTGCACAGAATACAGGCTTACAGCATATACTGAATTTTTCTCACAGAATCAATTCGTTTTTAAAAGACTGTTGGGGCTTCCTATCCTGCACAGAATACAGGCTTACAGCATATACTGTATAGTTTTCTTCACAGAATCAATTAGTCTTTAAAAAGTCTGTTGGGGCTTCCTAACCTAACTCCTAACTAACTGCTTGCTGCACACACTACACTAGCTAACACTGTCTGTCTCTTCTCCTTCCCAAAGCACAATGAGGCTGATGCTGCAGGTCCCTACCTTATGTAAATTTAGGTCACATGTCACTGCCAGCCAATCACTGCTGGGGAGGTATAGGGGCTGTTACATCACAGCAGGCGTTCCCACAGGCTTCCCTTTGATGCTGATTGGCTGAAAAAAATGGGCATTTCAAACTTGCAGTGACGCACGAATAATCACGAGTCCGCGCTGCCTCGGGATGCCAAGCCGAGCCGAAGCGGGCAATATTCGTGCGAATCACGAATATTTCCGCTTCGATTCGCTCATCACTAAGTGTGGCATGTGTTCTATGTATTCTTCTCAGTTTAATACCGTATATGGCAGCTATCCGGAAAAATAGTTTGGAGAGAGAGAAAGATAGGAAAAAGACGTAAATTGTTTGGAGAGAGGGCCTGTAGGTGGACCTCTGGAAAAATTGTTTGGAGAGAGGGCCTGTAGGTGGACCTCCGGAAAAATTGTTTGGAGAGAGGGCCTGTAGGTGGACCTCTGGAAAAATTGTTTGGAGAGAGGGCCTGTAGGTGGACCTCCGGAAAAATTGTTTGGAGAGAGGGCCTGTAGGTGGACCTCTGGAAAAATTGTTTGGAGAGAGGGCCTGTAGGTGGACCTCTGGAAAAATTGTTTGGAGAGAGGGCCTGTAGGTGGACCTCCGGAAAAATTGTTTGGAGAGAGGGCCTGTAGGTGGACCTCTGGAAAAATTGTTTGAAGAGAGGGCCTGTAGGGGGCCCTCCTGAAAAATTGTGGTAAAAGAGTGCCAGTTGGACCTCTAAAAAATGACGTTTTTTTGGTCAGCGTTAGGCAAAGACAACAAGGAGGAGGAGTAGAAAAGAGGAATCGGATACATAAGTTATTTAAATCTTTAGCTGCTTTCCCCCGGAGGAGATTTGAATTCCGGTGAAATCCAGGCTTTGTTCATTTTAATAAGCGTCAGCCTGTCAGCGCTGTCAGTTGACAGGCGTGTACGCTTATCGGTGATGACGCCACCAGCTGCACTGAATGCCCGCTCTGACAGCACG